>JAYGXS010000004.1:12456328-12508540 GCA_036362985.1 Ligula intestinalis | reverse complement strand
CTCTCTCTCTCTCGCTCCCTCTCTTGGAATGAATCCACCTAAACCACTCCACCATGGAACCAGCTGTCTTTTATTACCCCTCGTATTTCCATGGCTCACTTAAATGAAATGACAAGCACGATTGACTGCATGCTTAAACTTTGACCCCATTCCCATATAAATTTACAGGCCCGATGATCATTTATCGAAAGCCTTCTAGTGCTCACCAAAGTCTGTGATGGAACTTTTGCTTCCTTATGCTGTAAACACCTATGAAATCCCTCAAAATATAAAAAAACACGCACATGACATTAATAGTGATGTTTAACGGTATTTTTATATCACTTTGTAGGTAAACGCCCATTGCCGTAAAAACTAGCAGCTTACCTCATTCAATTGTTTTTGTTTTCAGTTATGCACCAGTGGCGATCCTATGCCGGTTTACTGCTATCGAGGAAAGTGTGGCAGCTCGTCACTGAGAAGCAGACGCGCAACTTTGCCAAACTTTCCATTCGGGGCGGAGAGAAGCCCAGCTTTACTACAAAGACTGAGGAAATTTTCAGTTCGCTCAAGGATGGTGCGTACTGCCTCTACCATTAAACTAACCCCCCCCCCCAAGGTTCAAATGTTGCTATTCAGGGTGTGGCAACTACACCAGACCCGCTGATAAGAGACCTTTGTGAGTACGTCCATTCCCGAAATCTGAAGAACATACACATCTATACTACACTGCCGTTTGGCGAAGGACTGTTTCTGAAAGAACCTTATGCTTCACACTTTAAAACGAATTTCTTTTTCCTAGGTAATTAGTTTTGCTTTGCGTAGGCATGCACCAAATTAAGGCTCTGTTGGGCGACAGGAGGTCAATGCAGGAAAAGCCAGCTATACACCAATGTTCCTCAACGAAGTGCCGCGTTTTTATCGACAAAGACTAATTGACCTGGATATGTGCCTCATCAACGTATCTCCGCCCGATGCCCATGGCAACTGCTCAATGGGCCCCTCCATTAAAACCATACTGGGTGCTGTCGAGGTGACCAAGTGTTTGGTCGGTAGGCTAGTCACATTTTCAGTGAGAAATAATCCGCTCCTTTTGATCCCATCTGTTAGGTCAAGTTAACCCGCTGACACCGTTTACATACGGCGATGCGCTAGTACCGGTGAGCAGATTCAGCTACCTGGTGCCCAAATCCATGCCTATGCACACTGTTCCCCTGTCAAAGGCTGGACCCGAGGAGATGACCATTGGAAAGTTAATAGCGGAGAACCTAATTGATCATGGCAGTACACTGCAAATGGGTCAGTTGCATTTCAGTTTGATGACCATTGTTTCTCCAAACTGTTATGAATCATACTACAGGGTGCCTCACGAAAAACCTCTAAATTTATGATAATGTTTATACTGTTATAAAAATAAAAATTATTGATTACAATTATAACTAAAAACTTTATTGTGTAATTACTAAACTGTTACCTAATAACAAGTTACAGATACCGCTCAAAATGCTGTCCATTAACTGCAGAACAGCGACGTAAGCGATCCATCCAGCTCTGAGCTGCTCGACGAATGACATCAAGAGGGATGTTGTTCCATGTGTCCATCAACACATGTTTTATTGACTCAATATCAGTGATTCCTATTCTTCGTCTCTGAACCTCCTGTAAGAGTACACGCCAAATGCAAAAGTCCATTACATTCAGGTCAGGGCTCTTGAATGGCCATTGCTGGGGTGTGATGAAATCTGGAGTGTTAACTCGGAGCCAGGCGACAGTGTCATTGGCAGTGTGTGGCTTTGCACCATCTTGCTGCCACGTCCAGGGTTCTCCCTGCATTACTTGATCAATATCTGTAAACATCTGCGGGCACATCTCCTCTCTGTAAACAACTTGATTTACAGTTTTTTCGTTCTCCGACTCGGTGCAACACCTTCCTGCCCAGCAGCATCTCCTTCAATAAAATAGAGGTCTGTTTTGCCTTGCCAGGAACCAGCACCATAGCACATGATAGATTTTGCTGCTTGTCTATCTCCACCAGCAAATCTTCATCAGGAATATCAGTTTTGACTTCCACTGCACGATATATGCGTTCATTTTGCCTATTCAGTGGTGCAGACAAGCAGAATGATGATTCATCGGAGAACCACACTTGTTTCCATTTTTCTCCTTCACCGAAGCGCTGAAGCATGGCATCACACTTTGTCTTTCGAGCTTGCTGGTGTGCTTCAGTTAAAACATGGCATTGAATACGTCGAAAACATTTTAAATTGGATTTTGCAATTGTTCTGTGCACATACCCTTTTGACAATCCCAGTTCTTTACTTGAATGTCTTCTGTGATGATCTGGTGGAGTTACGGCAAGTTCCAAGACTACTCGCCTTGTTGGGGAATCGTGCCTGCAAGAAGTGCCACTACCAGGCTTACGCACCTTTGCTACAGGTGATCCACCTTGTTTGAATGCAGCCGCGACACCTCTAAACTGGTCAGTTGTAATGGCACCAACAAATTTAGGCAAAATGTTCCGAAATTTCTGCAACCCCCATGTTGGATGTTCTTTCCGGAATAGGACGATGACCTCGCGCTGGAAATTGCTTAGCTGTGGCATGGGTCTGCACGCCTTTCCAGAATATTCCTGGCATATGGTGCGCAGGTGGGCATTTTAGAACCTTCTCCTCTACGACCACTACCCACGTTGTGTGGGCGACATGAATGCGGGTGCGAACCAACGGGGGCGGCTTCACTTCGGATGTGGCCCAGGTGTTCTGTTTTCTCCGCCATCGATCGTGACGGCATGGGCGGTCCGGCCGCCGTAACAATCACAAAGTTAGGGGTTTTTTGTGGGGCACCCTGTATTTCAAATAAAAACACAAACTTTACGTCCTACGAAGTAAAGACAGCTCACTTCCTGAGTCATGCGTCCTGTGGTGTCTAAGCAACGAGTGTGCTTATCGCAAAAGAGTTAAGGTTAAGCCGGTTAAGCCCTAACTACTGCGATCTTCCAGGCCCGGCTCCTTAGAAGAAGATAGAGGTCGTAGAAGCCAACGTAGAAGGAGAGTCTATTATGTACAGAATCAGTAGGAGAATAATTAACAGAAGTGTTGACTCGGCCTGGGGTGGAGTTTGACCATGAGGAGCGAGAGTGAGAGAGCCGCAGCCTCGCGTCCGCCGCGCACCGGGGCGAAAGGCCGAGTGAGTTCCGCCTTGCCTGTTGAATGGGCTTAGGGTCAAGTGTGTTTCTGCCAGCGCTGACCAAAATCCGGCGCATACCAGTACTCAGCGGTACGCAAAATCAATTGACTGGTTGACTTGACTGCCAATTCACGCTAAGTAGATCATTCATCACAAGTGGCGAGGCAAGTCCAGTGTGAACCAGTAATCAGCGATGCGCCAAAAATCGATTGACTGGCCACGTTGACAGAGCAGGTAGAATGAGTGATCATGCCAGCGTTGAGGGGCTCCTACATGCTGACAGAACACCACAGTCATTAAAGTTATTCTCACTTAGGAGCAAAAGACTGAAGGCGTAAGAAGGGGGATTTGTAATCCACAGAACCCGCTTGGATGGTAGTGGCTGCCGGCGAGGCCACGAAGGGTGCTGGCGGTGTCAAGTCTTTCCTTAGATATACGGAGACAAATGGCCCCAGTTACTTGAGTAGCAAGTTCAATTCTTGCCTACCTTGTGTGTGTTGAGCAGGAAAGGAGTGGAGTAATAAATTCCATATTGCGAAGGAGCTGTTACAACCGGACTCTCAGTCCGACAGTGAACTATTACAACAAACGCAACGCACACTGGGCTGACCGTGCGGTCCAAATTATCCCATCAATTGGCAACCCTCTTACCTGGAATGCGAGCTGTCCCCAAGCTTTGCTGGGAATTTCTTGTTGTGGTGGCGTACAGTGTGTGGGTCTCCGGTCTTATTTACTTTTTCTTGGCAGCGTGCTCAGATGGAGAAGTACGGATAAAGTGAAATAGATGCAGGGCAAGTCAACTCTCTACCCTGTTTTGGAGCACATGGTGGACCTCGCCGAACTCGACTGTCAATCTGTCGAAGGGCTGGCTTGTTAGTGGCCTATGTGGCCTTGGTCGAAGGCTGGTGACGCATTGACAGTTGCGACTAGCTGGAAGCGCACGTATCCTAGCAGGGGTCGATTAAGAGACTGTAGATAAGCTTATCCGGAACCACTCGCTGCAAATCTGAATGAAATGAAGGTCGTGGGGCCTTGAGCAAGAAGTGTCAGTGTCAGCTGACGGCTCCTACAGTACGCGACCTATCTGATGAAATTCCGGCAAATATTTCGCGATTTTCGCCCACCAGAGCTTTTTTCCACAAATTCAGACTCGTTCTGGTGTAATGATGAAATGGATCGGACAAAGCAAAGGGAGACTGGAATGGCCATTTCTTAGCTGTTAGCCGTCATCAGCCAGTCGTACCTAGTCTAAAGAATTGGAAACCCCGAGAGTTGAACCCAGGACCTTTGATCATTGAGTTTACTACTCTACTACGGCACCACGGGCTCTTTGATTTGTCGGTTGAGATCGGGAATATGATGAATCTATATGCTTAGCCGATATAGTAGAGGACCAGTTAAGTTCTGCATTGCCCAGGTGCTCACAGCGTAAACCCGCTAGACCATCATATAGTGACTACGATAGTATGATGAAATGGATCCGATAACGCAAAGGGTGACCGGAATGACCATTTCTGGCTTGTTTGCCGTCATCAGCCAGTCATACCCACACCCAATCTTTTTAGTGTGTTTATCAAAACCTTCGAAGTAAAATATTTTTTTTCACGATGACCGTTTGGGTCATATTCGTAGCTTCAACCAAACAGCAAAACTCATTGTCAAGAAAAATGAACGTCCATAGCAAAATTCTGATATTAATATATGCCTAAATCAGTTATATTCGTTAACATAAGATACAATTTTCTGATTCGAGAAGGGCTTTATTCACAAAAGCTGATTCTTAATTAGGGTGCTTTTTCACCATAACACAAATAAAAAGGTATCGCTCTGTCTTATTAAACAGCATAGGAAATTCCTTTGAAATTCGGGAACCACCGAGTTCACCAATGTAATATTCGTGTTATGTTCAGTATAATGGATCAACATTCAATTTCTTTTGATCAGAGGCTTCCTAAGCATTAACTCAACTGAACAGATCACAACAACAGCACCAAGTGAACGCTGAAATACCAACTTGAATTTCAATAATGACGATTCATCAGTTAGCTCATCTACTGCCCATTTCTTTATTCTTCTGTAATTTATTGCAGATAATTATAGGGTGCAAACTAGGAAAGACTGTGTTCCATAAGAGTCTGGCAGTTTTTAGGCATCTGCTTGTGCCCTTCGGTGACTGTATTCATTTTTATTTCAGGTATCGGCTCAATACCGGATATCGTTCTATCGCTGTTACATTCGCACAGAAACCTAGGCATTCACACTGAAATGTTCTCCGATGGAATTATTGATCTCTGTGAATCTGGTGCAGTCACCAACGCCCTCAAGGTGCTGTATCAGGGTTTTATCGTTTCCAGTTTCATACTGGGCAGCGAGCGAGTATTCTCCTTTGTCAACCAGAATTCCAATCTTAGTAAGTTTGCTTACTGACTTAACTGGTACAAATTTTATTTCTTCCGTGTTTTGTCCAGCTGGCTTGATTTGCAGGCGAAAGTTTGCAGTGCTATTCAGCGTGGCTATCGACCTAATGTGATTGTTGTTCCAGTCGTTGACTGTACCTTGTAAAAGTGCAATATTTGCAGTAGCGTATAATTTACTTCGAACTTTGTAAGATTTTGATCATCATGACCGGCTGAACTGGCCTTAGCACTGTTCAGAGCTGATAAAAAAAAATTACGCTGGTCGTAATAGGTAAAATAGGGTGCTTAGAGCAGCAGACCTAGTGGCAAGCGCTTGACTTGCTCAAAAATATTTATTTGCGAAATGGAACTTCCGGCTCTGATTCAAAAAATTGGGAAAAAGTGACGAATATGACCAAGCAAGCGGGACATGGCAATACGAATCTCCCTCAACACAGATGTCATTGCCCCAAATTTCAGGAAAATATAGTTAGGTTTATGGCAAAACTGAGAGTTGAGTTTAGGAGGTTAGACTTAATCCTGGCGTTAAGGTTATAAGGGGTGTACGGTTTGGGTTAGTGTTAACTGTAGCGTTAGGACTTTAATTTAGTATATAGTTCATATTAGGGTTACAGTTTACGTTTACATTAGAGTCACCTTTTCACTATTATTTGTCGGTTTTATAAGCATGTCCTGTATGTGGGTCCATATAAGCAATCCCAACAAAGAGGCCTTACCGAAATGTTAACGTAGGCGGTTATGCTGTTGTCTATTGCGTTTATAGACCGCCTCCATATATAAACTAGTTTATACTACGGTTAGAACTTTTTAGAGAACGAAGTCCTCGGCATGTTTCAAAGAGTGAACTTAATACTGGTGACTTGCACATGGAAGTTTTGACAGTTAACTAGCTCCACGCTGTAGCTACCGCACACTTTCTACTCCCCCATTTTGTACCGATGGTAATAAATTGTCAATATGATCGGAGGTTAGCGTAGGTGCATTGACTGATAAACCTAAACAGCCCGCCCATTTGTGCCGCCCACGTCCTGACCATCAGGTTAGATGTACCAAGTTAAAATTAAGGAGTCCTCGGTAATCGCTCGTGTCGGGATACCATGAAAGCAAGATTGACGAGGAACCATTGTGGCCAGACTCTAAGTTTTGAGAAGTATTAACTCGTCTAATTGGTTGGTAGGTTTCAAGGTCATAGCTCTCGGCCATTCCTAAGGG
This sequence comes from Ligula intestinalis, assembly GCA_036362985.1. Lineage (NCBI taxonomy): Eukaryota > Metazoa > Platyhelminthes > Cestoda > Diphyllobothriidea > Diphyllobothriidae > Ligula > Ligula intestinalis. Next base: position 12,501,746 of record JAYGXS010000004.1, on the reverse strand, counting down.
ATATGAGCGCGCCAAATTTATTATAGACATGCACAAGTGTCAGTTCTGGTTGGAGCCAGTCAACCACGACTGCAAAGGAAAGGTCTAAGTTGCAGTAATCTTCAAGAAAGTCTTTCTTTGGGAAAATAAAGTAACTTTATTCAGTAAGCGTTCGACATTGGACCCCAGGTCGTCATCTGACTATAGAAACTGTGCAACGAACAGTTAAGCTTTCAAAAGTGCTCCTTGAGTTTTATGGTAATAATTGATCACAATAGCGTAATGACTAATTGGTAACTGGAATTCGCGTCAGTCCGGGTCATCCGATGTGGGAGCTAACTAGTAATTGCGGTTCACGTTAGTCGGTAGTGATCGGTTATCGTCTTTTCCATCCTTCTTTGGAATGCTTGTACACGTAATCTAACTCGATACGTCGGTTGATGCACGAATCATGGGAGTGCATGGCCTCAAGAAACTCTTGGCCTTTTGTGGAGGGGCAAACTCCGACGATGTGCGTTTAGCCCCATGCAAAGGTGTATCCAGGTCTGATGACGACCTGGGAATCCAGTGTCAAAAATTTACTGAAAAAAAGTTGCTTTCTTTTCCCAATGAACGTCTTTCCTTGAAATTATATTTCTTGGGATGTCTGCCTACTGAGCTAAATGGCCCCACCGGGAACTGTGAGTCTAATCACTTTTGCGTCAAGTAACCCGTCCAGCCAAAAACTTTTTCAATCTACCAATTTAGATACAGTGGACTGACTGCCCATGCAAGACTTCATAAGGCTAGTGGTTATATGTCTGAAAAAGAAAGATGATAAAAACATACGGTCGACAGCTCAGATGACCGCTTTTCAAATTTAGTAGATAGAATATTATGAGATTTATCCACTAGACTAAGGACCGTGTTTGTGTAAGTTCTTCAGCCATGTTAACGGGCATGTACATACTTCTAGCATAAATATGATCTTATTTAAGTTGCTGTTTTAAGAATCAGAGTAACGCTTTCTGCTTCCCAAATTCAGTAATGAAGGACGTACAGTGGACAAACGCACCGGAAAATATCGCCTTGAACCCCAAAGTTGTCGCCATCAATTCATGCATTGAAGTAAGCCTGGCTGGTCACGTGGTCTCTGATTCCATCGGCCCAAGAATATACTCTGGTCAGTGCACCTTTTTGATATTATCTCTGTTCTTTGTCTCTTCTCGCCCTTCATATCAAGCAAGTTAGACAGTTTTAAGCTGCAAAATTGGGCTTACTCAACAACTACAGGACTGAAATATGGCGCGGCGACCAAAATGTTTAACTGAATGAAGGATTATTTAGCTATAAACTTGATTCTATTAGGCGCTTTCTCTTCCTAACAAGAATGTGATTTCCAGCCATTTTGGAACAACTTCTTTCCACGTTGCGTAACTTTTAAATTTTGGATAATAAGAAACCGGTATTGTTTTGACCCATTCTTTGCCTGCAACACGACCGCCTGTTGCGGTTGATGCTAGTTGTGAGACTGTTTTCGAATCCAGTGTTCATATTGCTGTCCTTTCTTTTATTATGATGTCTGTGGGTATCTAAGAAAACCCTTTCCTGTCATCGTTATCCTCCTGAGGCTGATAAAGGTTGACTTGATGCTAGTTTGATCTACGCTTACAGTGACCACGTCCATGACCTGTTAACTGTATTCTGAATTGGACTTCTGAGTAGGTAGGATTATATGACTACAGCATAATCTCCAGCTATAGCAATCGTTTCAGGCTGCGGGATTTTAACTGCATTTCTTTTCGACTGTCTACAAAGAGTGGACTATCAATAATAAAAGACGGGGAAGACGCCCAAATAGATACAGCCGCCCCTCGTACGGAGGTCTTGAGCTAATTCTCAAGGAGATAAGATCAACTGAATTTATCAAATCAGCGAAACCTTCCTAATAATTTAGAAAGTTTAGTACTCATTCTGGTGGATTCTAGATGACTGCTCAGATAATCATGCCAGGGCAGTCAACTGCCTGTATCCGCAATGGTGGATTTTATAAGTACACTAAGCTGGGCGGGTAAATCGACCAAGATTGATTAGGCGTGCCTTCGTAACTCAATTGATAGAGTGTTGGCTGTTCTAAAAGCCTTGCGAGGGATCAAATTCAACTGAGGCCACGATTTTTTCACAATTGGTTCGACCGAATAAGGACAAGACTTAGCATAGACGAAGGCCTAGGCGTAAGGTTATGCTTGCAGTCTTCTTAAGGGTGAGTGTAAAGGTTGCAGTTGGAATCAGCCCTTAGATTAGACTTGAGACCCGGAGATATTTACGTTTCCTGGGGTTTTGCGTGAAGTCGCTTGCACTACCGCGGAGATTTTGGTCAAGATCTTGCCAACTAACTTCCCGCCTAGTATGATTTTTTCAATTAAACTTTGATGGTCTTATTAATTCAAATGTATGTAACAGATTTCTTGTCGAAAATATTCGTTCTCATTGCTATTTAGTAAAACGTTCCACCTTTAGAGGGCGGGCATCTATCGTTTCTAAGTAAAGTTTCCAATGTCTGATTAATTTGACCCCCATCTAAACTTCTATTTGCATGTAGACTTTACAGTCTGCGGGCTGTATACCTCAGAAATAGAAAAAAATACATTCCTCTATGCTAATAAAAAGATACAGCATAGTGGTCAGAAGGGTTTAAAATACAGATACTGTGCGTTTCATACTTTACAAACGGCGTTATTACACGAACAGATATGCTCATATTTGATTGGACATTTGAAAGGATTAAAAGATCTCATAATTGCAAGCTCTTGAAAAAAAGACAGTATACCCTTTCTTCGAGAAGGAAATTTTGAGTTAATGTGAATTTCTATAAAATCTGCCTATAGAACTTAAATATACTGATGCCTACCGTGAATGGAAATTAATTTCTAAAGAAATTAGAAACCCGGAACTTTCTAAACCTGTATATCAACCAGAAAGCAAACAGAGGAATCTGCGAGGCCCACTAATGAGCCGGATCCCTCGCAGCTGTGTCAAGCAGCGGCAGAATACCGGCGAATTACATTTCTGGGCCTTTTAACTAGTACTTGTGCGGTATGTATGATACATTACAAAATCAATATATACTAGAAGTAATAATTTTCATTATTTCCTGTAACATGTGGTCAAATTTATCAGGATATGCGTTAAGCATCTTGAATTACGGTATGGCCCCTAACAAGTGAAAAATGTCTATGTTTTCGAGAGTTAATAATCTGCCGTAAACCGGCCTTAACACACGCATAAAAGCTTTGAAATGATAAACAAAAACTTCTAGATATTTTACTGTAGGGCCATCAGTACTACTATCTCAAGTAAGTAAGCCTCCCTAATAGAAAATAGAATTTGGGCTAGTATTTTACAAGAATGGTCCCTGGTTGTGCCTTTGGCTCTGATCCTGCAAAATAAGGCCATCCTTTCTAAAATATCGTCATAGTTTACGATGAGAACGTTCTTAAGTGGTAAATCGAGTGTGAGCTTGCAACCGACCTGTACGTTTTTCTGTCTCCACTCTTCCTAAGTGACCCGTGGCCTTGAAAACCTCTACATCTTTTACTGTTATATACTTATTACATAGTCTTTATCACAGTTCTGTCTATGGCGGTATTTTGTGATGGGCGGGGGGTGGTGCAAGCTCTGTGTGCCCTTGCCAATCACAATAAAGAATGCACTTTATAATAAAATAAATCATAAATTTGCGTTCCTCGTAGGACACCTTTTAGTTAGGAAGCAGTTGACAATGCTGGGTGACGAAGCACATATGGATTTGCGTAACGTGCTTTGGGTTGTGTTCTCTAATTGTTGGCATTGTGAGTACACATGTTCGCGTTTCCGACCCGAGGTCATTGCTACGGTTTTGCCTAGTTCAACGACGGTAAAATGCGCCTGGTATCCGCTTTTAATACCTACTCTCCAACGACCGCTACTTTTAAAATACGAGCATCTGTTCTGTTGTCCTGGCAGTGAATAACTTGGTAGTTGGGCCGCCATAGAGCGTGTGCTGGAGCTTTCTCGGAAAACGCGGTAAATTAAAGTATTTTGACCCACATAGTTCATTTAATGCTCTTTAAACCTCAAGTCGAGAAACGCAGGACACCCTTAAAAACTGACCTAGAGCTTTCGATGTACTCTTAGAGAAAAAAAATCACTTGACTAAAGAAAAAGACGCGATCACTAGAAAGGCAATTTTATTCATCTGAGCTTTCGGCTCCGCACGTGAAGTCATCGTCAGGGAGAATGAGACAGCGGCGAACGTCGGCTATGTGTAAATAGGGGTTGGGAGGGGGGTGTTGGCACTTGTGATTGGTCCATGCTCACGCCATGTTATCGTGTATCGCCCGCGCGCGTTCCTGGAGTTGTGGCGTGTGACCTTGACGTGGCAGCCTGCGTGCTTGGACGGGATCTAGGCCGTGGTTTCCGGTTGTTAGAGCGACTGGCAAAATAACAGGGTGGTATATCCACATGCGTGTTGATGGAGTTGGAGTCTGATACCCAGGCCTCCAGTAATTCTCGTCCCATCTTATTCGCGGTGTGTGTCATTATCCGTGTGCCCGAGAAGTCGAATTCGTGGCCTTCTTCCAGGGTGTGGGTAGCGATCTGGGATAGTGGGTCGCCTCTCCGGACTGTCCGTTTGTTTTTTCCGTTATTCGCGTACTAAATCGTCGCCCGGTCTGCGCTATATAATGGCAAGAACAGTCGCGAGGTGGCACCTAATAAACGACGCCAGACTGTTCACATACGTCCAGTGGGTCTTTTATTTGCATGACTCTTGAACGCATGGTAGCTGTCGGATGGTGAGCAATACGCACACCGGGCTCTGCAGCGATCCATACAGATGCTTCTGACACATTTGTTATGTACGGTAGAGGGTATCAGAGCGTTGATGACTCTCCTTCGTTTGTTCCCCTTGGGCGTGCACGGAGGCAGTGGCTGACGAAGCTGTTCGGGTATTCATTCCTGGCTAGTTGGTTCCGAATATGTCGTGGATCTTGAACTCGGCCTTCCGGTTCACTACCGTGTGTCTTCACCCTTTGAAAGAGTGTTCTATTACAGCCACGTTTATGCGCTATTGGGGGGTTGCTATGGCAGCTGAGCACCTGGGTTGTGTTAGTTGTTCTTCTATAAACCATGGTGCTGAGTTCCCCGTTTGGTCTGCGCCTGACGAAGACATTCAGGAACGGTAGTTGTCAAGTGCTATCTTCTTTCTTCTTCCTTGAATGTCGGGGAAGATCCCGTTAAGCAGGTTTTTGAAGTCTACTAGCCTGCTCCGTTCGATTATAGTGAAAGTGTCGTCCACGTATCGGCACCAGAATACAAGTTCAGATTGATCGAAGGTGACTTCTTCCAGCTCCTGCAAAACCAGTTTTGCGATGAGACGGGAAAATTGGGATCCTATCGGCGTCCCTTCAGTCTGTTTGTGCGTTCTGTCATAAAACGTGAAAACATATCTTTGGCAGCAGACAAACAGTTGCATGAGACGGTCAATTTGACAAATGTTGCAAAAGTTAGTGCCACAGAACACAATCCCAGAAAGAGGCATACTGTCTATTGTACTGGATTTTGACATTTTATCTTGCCAACAGCCTCATTTCTGTGCATACCATCCTGAGTGCTGTTTGTGCGTTTGCTAATTATTTTTAGTACCTGTGTAAATTCAATAAAATTTCAAAGCAATGGTGCTAAGATGCCATTTTCATGTACTAATCTCCTCCTCAAATTCGTTAGTCGGGAAAGGGCTGACTTGGAGTCAAGTTATGACAGGAGTTCATTAAAAATCTGAAAACTCACAGAGGCCCTTCTTCTAGGAAAATTTACTCAACGCGTACTTTCCTGTTAATTAGATTAATTGGATTATTTATTTATGCAAAAACCCGAAACCAGGTTGTACTTTAATCAATATTGTGACGCCATGAAGCCATTCCTTTGTCAGCCACTATTACATCTTCGTATAAATATACTTTTCAATTTGCTATACTAACTATTATACATAGGAGTGGTTTCCATAGTTTTTTCCTAGTTGAGTACAGTCATATTGGACGATGACCGGGTATATAAATGAGGTCCATCACTGTTTGATGAATGTAAGTGCATACTGTTTTAGCTTAGAGTTCTGGACAAGCTTTGAACCAGATAAACATTTAAATAGTCAACTAATTTGCAAAACTCTGGAAGAATAGTAATTTATTGGACTAAAATTAATGGATGTTGAAGAAATTGGATTCCTGCCTGCACTTCTTTAAATATTTGGTGCGGTAGAAACTCAGAAGAAGAAGAAGAAGAAGAAGAAGAAGAAGAAGACGCGATCACTGGAACAAGGGGCTTTTTCCTAACGTTTCGGATTCCCTCGGGAATCCTTAATCATAGGTGTTGAAACTGCGGTAGAAACTGCCAGCTAAATGGTCTTGCTGAATTCAACCACCCATGAATAGGTAGAAGGATGATTAAAAATATAAAAACTTAAGGCCGTGGCAACAAAGTTATTGTCCTAACATACGACTGGTCAGCAGTATTTATTCAATAGTCTGAGTCATACATAAACGTAGATCACCTATTTTATAAATCATGGCCACCAAGACCTTCTGGGTATAGGATTGCAATCCATTTAGAGCAATGGTTGTTTCAGGACTTGTTGAATTCAGGAAGTTTCCAATCCTCAGTTTGTCATATCCGAAATTCCAATGGACCGAACTACTAATGTGCCTTTTCAATAGGTGTTTGAGTTCCGACGACTTATTCTTATAGTGAATAAGTTGTACCCTATAAGTACAACAACTAATGGGTGTTAAGATGCCCGTTTAAATCCCTCGTTCCGGAACGGGGTAGAGAAAGTACCCGACTTTGGGAAACGCCTCCTGCCATCTATGGGAATTCAGTTTCTTAGCATCCTAATCAGTACATATTAAACATTATGCTCCAGGAAGTCAACATCAAGACGCACAAGTGACTGAAGTAGTTAAATCTTCAGTGTGAGTAATTTGCAACTGGTCAACACGACGAGGTTTCTAAAAACATATTTAGTTCTCGAACTATTATGTCAACACGGGATGGGAATATCACATTTGATAACAGTTTCTTAAAGTTAACCAATTACCCGTTAATAGTTGTGACCAATACGTAATCTACTTCGAAAGCATGATCCTGTGACATCAGAAGTTGTAAGGGCTAAAATAGTGATCAAACTTTACCACAAAATGGATTGGAGTATGCATTCACACCAGGCCTTTGTCTACTAAACTACTATAGTTAATCCTTCTGGCTGTGGAAAACAACTAATATTTTTTCACTTCTGTCCGTTAAAGCAAGAGATTGATCCATCTAAGCAGTGTTCGTGGTAAAAGAATAAAGCGCTTTGCATTCTTCAATAGTCTACTGCCCGTCAATCTTCTCGAATTTATTTCACACAGCTTTTCATGTTCTCGTCGTTATCCTGCGTCCTTAATCCGTTCGCGTCATTTTACGAAGTGGATTAACCTGATTGAGGTTACTGTCTTACTGTGTTCAGTGGTCTCACACGCGCATGTTCACGCTCGGTGAACAAGATGAATGACTCCGAACATTGACCGCAAACAAAAAGTGTGGGATTTGAGGCTAGCAGGGGAACAGGGGGCCTGCAGAGAACGGGGGTGTCTCACTATCTGGCAAGGCTGCAAATACCGACTACCGTGGGTTGGAGCATACCGGAAGGATCTGCAGTCAGATTAACTGACGGCTTCCGCCTGGGGTATCGGGTCTTTTTTCTCATTTTCAAGTGGTAAAATTGTGGCCCTAATATCATGTAAGATTTGACGACTCCTTCACGGCGGGCGAATAGTAGTGATCCATTCTGTGGGTGCGGGGATAGGAGCGCCATGGCAACCTCCTATCAACAAGCAACTACACCAGCTTACTAACTTGGCAGTAATATTCGGATAGCTTTGAAGTATCTGCTTTAAATAAATACAGAAAGCAGTTACCTCCATCTACTGTCCGTAGATTGCTGCTTCGCCTCTCGAGCGCGCGCGACGTGCAGACAGATCTACCGGGGACTACAACAGCCGAGCGGGTGACGGGGGTCACGCGAGGTCGTCTGCAGTCGCGCACGGAGAGGCAGAGGCCAATCCATGACCAACAGAATGACCAGGGTCGGTGCATTGGGCCAAACCCGATCAACGACCAGCAGGACGACCAGGGTGCGCACACAACACACCCCTATCATACGAGACAGTCAGCAAGACAAACCAAATCAAGGCAAGCAGGAACAATCACCTTACCACTCTGGTGATGAAAACAAGCGTGTTTTCGAAACGTCAGCACCAATACAGTGTGGTCCATGAAGGCGCCTTTTATTCTTCATCTTCTTTGAGGGCTGGACAGCGCGATATATATATATATATATCGAATCGAATTAATTATTCAAATATGTCAAACTTCCTGCTTATTGTTATTTCTTTTGGTCAGATGAAAATGGGGATGTTTAGTTTAGTTGTATGGTAAGGAAGCCTTTCTCACCCGCAAGCTATGGTGATCAGAAAGTCGAACGGCGGGCTACTTACTGCTTTTTCTGTCAGTCGAGTAACTCCTCCAAAACAATGGGTCGGCTTCTTCTCAATTACTTCCTGGGACTCGCATGCTCGCTTGTATTTAACTATTAATATCGTCTTTTGGAAATGGCTTTCGAAGCTTTGTTTGGAAGGCTTTAATTCAAGGCGGAGCATCCAATTACTCGGTAAGTAAACGCGGCATGGAAACTGGAGTTCGTGTGACAACAATTGCATGGGGGACCCAGTGATGAGCGAATCGCTCGCGACTGCGTCATATAGCAGTGCAAGATCAGCGAAACTCTTGTGTTTGGGCTTTTAGCTAGTAATTTCATTGTCAGTATGGTGAATATTTGGGTACTTTTAGTCTACTACATCGTTTCTGCCAGTAGTTGCCGGCGCACACTCTGAGGAATATGATTTAAAGTTAAAACAACATGCCTGGGGATTTAATCTATCTAAGTCGACTTAATTACCATTAACCTGACCGTCGGTTTTCATGAGTTCCCGTAAAGGTGAAAAAATAAGACTTAAGCCTGTGTTGCTAATATCAGCATCGAGGTAATCCGCAAAACCGTGTAAAATATAGGAGGAGACAGCTTTCTCCATGTTAACTGGGATTGCGTCTGTCTCCACATGCACAGTGTCACTCAAATAATCATGTTTTGGTCCCATATTGATGAAGTTGGCAGCTGAGAACTTAAAATACTAAGGCGAGTTTAGTCTATGCCCACGCGGTTCATTATGTACCAGGTCGATTAATTGGACAAGAGACATCTGCTTTTGGATGTTTTCGTCGACAAAATATCTTCGAAATTGTATCTACATTTACATCTACAAGCTTTATAGGCCTTTCAGTTAGTTTTTCATTCATTACAAAGTCCGATCTTAGGCGTGGCCAGTTACTACGAAGCAGGCAACCGACACAACTTATTGCAAATTGTTCCTTTTAGCTAGGCTTGCGTATGCATAAATACCTCTAAATTATTCCACAACAAATTGCCAATGCCTGCATAACACTAAATCCAAGTCTAGAGTCGTTGGGCAATCCTAGATAAAGCATATCTGGAATGGGATCGAAGAGGTGCTATTTAGATTCATGAGGGCCGACGATTGTTGTCTTACATGTCAAATAAAAGGAACCTACTTTTGTTTTTTTTTCATGCAGTTGTGAACTAACATGGACAGAAAGCTTACACGCATTCGGTATTGTGGTTGGGTTTTAATTTTTACCTAGTCTTCAAGATCTCATATGTTAACTTCAAGTTAACTAGATATGGTTAGGTATGCAAGAGGTCTACATTTTTCCCTGTGAGAAAGCTATTAAAAACCCGCCATTGATGCTGTACGGGGTCCATCGATAGGCATTCCAAAAATAACACATTGATTTGTGCTCCATAATATAACTGAAAATCAGGGGCTAAATCATTCCCGGAGATCGTTTTCAACATTTTATGATTTCTTTTACCATACACTTTGTAGTACAAATAATGTTCGGTAAGCATTCACATATTTTTTCTTCAAGGTCACAAAGCTGAACTGCGACCGCATTAGGATGGGCCACCTCTGTCGCTGATCATTAATACGCAACCAGACGACGCGGAATGCTTTTGGAGGCTGGTGTTATAATAGTAATAAAAACTGCTCGCATGTACTTTTGCGAAATGGGAGAAAGACTTCAACTGCATCGGTGGCAACTCGCATACCCTGAAGTGGTGACCTGATTCGTTTTCTAGGGCAACTGGGAGTGACTGTTCGGGCACTCTTGGCTTAAAAGCATTTCGGAAGTTTTGATCTTCCTCTCGAAGCCACGTCAGGCTTAAGGCACACTGACTCGTTGATTGGTTAGCCCTGTTAGAGAACGGCGGCAGTTGATCTCATACAGCCGTTTGAAACCGGATATTAGAAGTTGTTCACAGATGAATTGGTAAAAATGTACTTTTTCTTCCGGGTGTCTTTTTCTGCTTGGTTATGTGACCTTAGCTTAATAGAACCACCTACTACCACTAAGCGTTGTAATTTAAAAGTATCCAAGCGACCAGGTAGCTATTTGACAAAAAATATTCGCATATGTCGGAACAGATTTCAAAGAGTTTAAAAAGTACTCCAGAGTGTAGAGAGACGAGCATGTTTAGCAACCTGAACAGTTGATGTCTATGAAATCTTAGCGACTATTCTTAATCTCAGCCGACATGAAAGAGGGACGATGCCTTATGCTAGAGCTTTGGGGTAAATGTTTAACAGCCAACGACTCCGGATTCGAATCTTAGGTGACACTAACTTGGAGTTTAGGTGACAAGGTTTACTTAATCAGAAATGGCCATTCCGTTCACGCTTTTATCAGTCACCACCTCCATTTGTGTCACTCGCCACTACGCGATTCCATACTCGGGATCTAGATTTGGCCGAAATGTAGAACGAGACGTCCACATCCCGTAATCTGATCGCCGAAGTCCTCTATGCATATATATATATATATATACATATATATTGCTGTATCATGCAGTAGCAGAAACATCGGCGAAACACGTGTCTGGGCTTTTAGCTAGTATCTATGCGGAAGTATGGTATAACATCATTGTCATATATATATATATATATATGCGGTTCGATGAAGTGCTTATGACCCATCTGATAGACACCAGTGGTGGACCAACTGCGCCGTCTGTAAGTGCGTTTGTTTGTGTTGTCCGACCAGCTGGTGTTCAGGGTTATGCTTGGCTGATGAAGGCTAATAAGCCCGAAACAGTTCTGTATCAGGTTACCCCCAGACGCTGTCATAACCCCCTTACTGATATATATATATATATATATATATATATGTAGCCCGTTCATCATCCCCTAAAGAGTACGCAGAAGAAAAAGAAGTACTTTCAAGGGACACGGTGTATTGGTGCTGACTTTTCGGAAATTTCCCCGTTTTCATCATGAGAGGGGCGGAGCGGTTATTCCTACTTGGCGCGAGTCTTTCTATCTCGCCGCCTGTCTCATGATATAGGCATGCCTAGCGCACAAAGTCTGTCCTTCCTGTTATCTGAGAATTGGCTTTCCACTGCCGTGGCGGACTGCTGGCGACCTCGTGTGACCCCTGTCACCTGAATAGTCGCTGGTCGGTGGATAGATGATTCACGCCGGTCGTGTGACCTAGGGATGATTCTTTCGTCTCCTCTCCTCCTTCTCCATGCTACGACATTGAAAACTGTTGCCGCGGTTGTGAGTCATTCGATTGCGCCGTCGGCATCGTCTGGACTGACTGGGGTCTTGTACGGAGCCTGGTAGGCTGGATGTATATCAATATTTCTGTTGATCCTGTCCACTGGGGACCAACTTTCGAGCACTAGTTTTGTTTTTGGATCGGCCGATGACTCTTGCGTCCCCGAAGGCGAAGCTATAATTCTCCTGTTCTATGTGGCCATATACTAGCGATGACTTATCTTTGCGATTGACTGCAAGCTGGTGTTCATGCCATCTTGTGCAAGGGCGTTTACACGTTTCACCAACATATCTCGCGCAGCAGTTTTGGACGGGCACGCTTAAGACCACCGCTGATTGCTCCCTTGCCGGTAGTCGGTCGTCTTTAGGTCTCATTACCCGCTGTCGGATAGTCGAATCCGTGTTATCAGTTACCCGTATTCCCAACAGGCGCTGTCACCTCCGAAATGCTCTTGCGTAGGTGATCGCGGGCTGGTAAGGCAATTGCTCCAATAAGTGAACCAGGTGCCCATATTCAAGTAGGCAGTTATCCCATCTGTTCATCCTAGGTTCAAAAATTGGTTTTGTTTTAATAGATGGTTAATGGGAGTCAGAAACATGGATACGCCTTCGTCCTCTGGCACTTAAATCGCGATAGGAATCATGTGATCATGGTTCACGAGTGACCGGCACATGCTTACATTCAGCTTCGTGAACAGCAATTTACAAAGGCTTGCGAACTCTGCAATCGCCAATCAACTCTACAAATAAACACTGGCTGACTCTCACATGACTCCTATTCATTCACACTCATAGTTCCCTATATGACGGAACCAGGCATGTGCCCAGAGCCGGCTGTGTGACTTTATCGTGACCATTAAAAAGTTTCTGTGCAGAATACCCACTTTCTATATCTGTCGTTCTCTTTCGTATCCCAAAACGAATTGCTTTGACAGTACAGTGCAGTCAGAGGATGATGAGAGGCGCTTGAACCTCAACATTTGCCAGTTTTTTCAAACATTACCCAACCGTTCCTCAATTACACAGGTTTTGGCGGTCAGTTGGACTTTCTACGAGGCGCAGCAATGGGCACTGATGGGCTGGGAAAACCCATCCTTGCCATGACGTCCACAACAAGCAAAGGCCAGTCAAAAATCGTGCCCGAGCTGGCTGAATGTGCCGGCGTCGTTACACCCTCAGACCATGTCCACTACTTGGTCACCGAGTACGGTATTGCAGAACTGTTTGGTCGAACGCAGCGTCAACGAGCGCACGCTCTCATCCAGTTGGCCCACCCGAAATTCCGGTGAGCGATACCCTACTCAAATTAAGCGCATATTTTTTTACCTAACTTCTGACCTAGGATATTAAAATTAGCCAAATATAATACTTAGATTCATTAGAAAGAACATTTCCTACCTGTGTGCTAGTATAATTGTTAATTTTTTCATGTTTTTACTTGCTAATTTTGCATGAAAAACATCTCCTTATATGGAGCTTGAAATAGGGCAGTGGTTCCCACACATTTGTGTTCCCGAATCAATGAAAAGGTTCGCGTTCCAGGTATGTGCATGGATAAGGAAGAAGACTTGTCGAGCACCAGATCAAAATATTTATTGTCCTGAGCTTTCGAACTCTTGCAGGAGTCCATCTTCAGAGGTGAGAAGTAGCAACAAAAGAAGGGTAATAATAGTGGCCATAGGCCAATCAACTGTCAGAAATACTCAAGTTGTCAGGGCGTTAGAACCAGTTATCAACAGAGATGGGGGAGGGGGGCAATTAGCTGGCAATGGAGTCGGGAGGCCATTATAGTGGTGTATGCTAATTAGCTGTCCGTGGAGCAGGGGGTCATGAACAGCAATTAATGTGACACCTTGTTACCCGTTCGAGGGTCCTGGTAACCCCGGCTCCTCTTCTGCCTGGCCCGTCGGGGATCTTCTTAGTTCGGTTTGGCCCTGTTTCGTCCTTCGCTCTCATAATGGCGCAAGACTTTGCAGGCAGCAGGGAGGTCTAGATGCCTGTTGATGGATTTGGAATTTGAGTACCATGCCCCAAGCATCAGCCTTTCGGCTTTTGAGTTTCCTCGGCATACGATGGTTGCTCCTTGGAGATCGTAGTTATGGCCAATCTCCGCGACATGTGCTGCAAGTTCAAAATTAGGGTATAGTCTCTCAGCTGCCCGTTTATTCTCGTGAAGGCGTTTCTGCAATTTGTGGCCTGTTTCTCCAACATAATTGCAGTCTCCCTCGTTGCAAAGTATCTTGTAGACAACTGCTGAGGTTTCTGTAGGAGGCAGTCTGTCCTTAGGTTGCATCACGCGCCAGCGCATTGTCGCATGCGGTCGATGGGCTATGCCTACGCCAGCAGGTTACAGCAGTCGTGATACTGCTTCTGAGACCCCCTTTATGTAGGAAATAGTTCTCCAGACTTCGGGCGGTTGTTGTTGCACTGACCGTCGTCTGTTGATTCGGCGCCTGCTCTGTTTGATGAATGACTTTGAGTATCCATTTGCTCGGAAGATTTCGTGGAGGTATTGTTGCTCTCCTGGCGGCTGGTATGCTGCAATGTGTTTCCACTCTTTGGAAGAGAGTACGAACGCGGCTACGTTTGTGACAAATTGGATAATTGCTGTTAAAGTGTAGCACTTGATTTGTGTCGGTGGCCTTTCTGAATTCTGTGGTTTGCAATATTCCAGTTGAACACCGGCGCACGAGGACATCGAGAAAGGGCAATTGGTTGTTCCTTTCCGCTTCCATCGTGAATTGGATATTTGGATCAACCGACTTCAATAGATCTTTGAGGTGCTCGATGTCAGATGTTTTGACAATGACTAAAGTGTCATCGACATAACGAGCCCAAAACTTCGGTTGATACTTGGTGAAGACCAAGTGTTCAATCAGTTGGAGGATCACTTCAGCAATCAGCCCTGATAGGGGAGTGCCTTTAATTTGCTCATACATTTGCCCACTGAATGTGAAGTAGGTTTTAAGTCAATGTCGTAGGAGTTCGAGCAACTGTTCAGACTTCAGGGGTTCGTCACTGTCGTCGTAGCGTTCGTTTAGAAGTTGTCTCACAACAGAAATCGCTAATTGCTGTGGGATAGAGGTAAAGGGTGAAACCACATCGAAGGATACCATTGATTCATCTGGCTTCAACTGTAGATTGGCCTATGGCCACTATAATTACTCTTATTTTGTTGCTACTTCTCACCTCTGAAGATGGACTCCTGCAAGAGTTCGAAAGCTCAGGACAATAAATCTATTGATCCGGTGCTCGATAAGTCTTCTTCCTTATCCATTTGTGTTCCATCGAACTGTTTTTGTTTAAGGGCTTTCAACTAAATATGCTATTCGAAGCAATACAATCTACGCCACTTGAGACGTTTTACTTATAGGTAGAAAGGTTCCCTGGCTCGTAGAAAATTAGAATAACTTCAATAAAGATATCGTGTTTAACAGTCAGAACAGGAACCGAGGACTTACTTTCATATATTTCTTTAATACGGAGTCTTTATTCAGTTTATAGTGATAGCTTCTAAGCCAACTTCTAACTTAAATTGAAAATGCAGAGAGCCGTGTGTTATAATATAGTGGGCGAACACATCACAGATGACCTTATAGCTTTTTAGGTGACACCAGGAAATACCGAATTAAAACCATGTTTATTTTAATTTAATTTCAGCGAAGAGCTGGAGAAAGCGGCCTTCAAACAACTTAACTGCATGCCGTCGGCTGATTAAAGTTTCGAAATTGTCAACGAAAATCCAGTTCCAGTTTCGCTTTTAATCTTATGAATACACTCAAGACTGTAAAATATCCTTTTGAAACGACCGTTTCCTTGATGATCTTATATTTTGGACAAATTATTTTCATGAAATATATTCCTACTCAACGTCCTCTCAAATGTCTTGTCTTTCCTATCTTTTATAGCTTTCAGTTCTTCGTAAAGTTTCTTGTCCTTGCTATCCTTTAATAAACTCGTTTGCTTGTACAAACCGTTCTTGTTTGTTGACCGTTGTACTTTGAAAGTGTTACTTTAGTAACAAAAGCACTAGAAAGCGTGGCAGAAATATGTTCCTGATAAAAGTTAAGTTGTTCAGCGGCCTTAAATACCCCTAGCCCCTAGTTCTGTGGTAGCTTTGAGTTTTATTAGTTTTAGCTTAGTCTAGTCTTTAGCTTACTTTTTTATTTTATTAGCTTAATTTTAATTTGGTTTGGCTTTTAGTTCAGCTGCATACCGCCAATGTTAGATAAATATACCAGAATACCTGCTACATACTAGACGAAACTAAGCAAAACTAGACAAAACTAAGTAAATTAAACTAATAAAATTAAGATGAAACTAAACTAATATCACTTGTCCCGCAAGACAATTATGGAAATGGAGGCTATCTAAGGTGGGCAACCAGTGCAGCTTTTACCATACTTATTAAACGAGAATGCAGCAATACCTCTTTCATTTCTTTAGAAACTAATCGTCAACTTGAAGTCGAGTCAAGTCAAATCTATTAAAGGAAATATAGGCAAACGCCTTTGAACTCCCTCTTGGTACATAGGATTTAAGAAATGCATCGGCAAAGCCGAACATTCCAAAGAAGTCGTTGACGCAATTTCAAACGACTACTCGCTTGTTTCAAGTAATAAACTCACACGCAGTTTACACGAGCCAGCAGTGTAACTGAGCAAAAAGAGCAGACAGTGAAAAAACTCCTAAGGCTGGCTCATAATTCAAAATGAAATGTAATTTTTGGTTTTTAGGAGAAAAGCTGTCGATCTTGACTTTGTGATGATATTTGGGACCAGCTTATGGGTCAGAATCTGCCTGTTTGGGCTATATAACGGCAGAATATCCGCGAAATACGTGTCTAGGCCATCAGTTAGTATCTGTGCTGTCGCGTATGGTCGAAAACAGGGGTCGGCAACCTTTTTCACTCAGAGAGCCAAAAAAAGCAAATATTTGAAAATATATTTCAGAAAGAGCCATATAGTATATTTTTAAATGAAATTATATTAAATGCCTCTGAATTTATTCTTTTAACTAATGATATTATAATATGAACTAGCGAAAAAGCCCAGCTTCGCCTTAAGGCCTCCCTGTCCAACCCCCCCCCCCCCATAGGGCAACAGGCGGTAAAACAGCTGCCTTCTGCCAAGAAGTGAGTTTACAGATATGTGTCTGCTCGGCCCACCTTTTAGGCGTTTCATGGCATAATCCAGGTTGGCAAAATTACACTGACACACTAGCCTTCAAGTCCTAGCTGCCTGTGGACTTGATGAATCTAAGATGTGAGAATGAGCGCTCACACGCATACGCAGATCCAAACAGGGTCACTACAGCAATACTCACACGCTGAAATGTGTGGTATGTGACCGGAAGCGTGTTCAAAGTTTTGATTATCAGCTGGTCTTCGGGTTGAAGTTTTTTTATTTCCGCCCATATGTGCTTGCTTTTCAACTTTGCTTTATGTCGTTCGATACTTTCCAAATCTTCATTGAATGACTTGAACTTATTCACCCACATGTCTGAGGCCTTCAGCTCTGCCAATTCTTCTTCGAAATCTCTAACGGAGAGACCAGGAATATAACGTAGGTCGGCTGTGTTCAGTGAACACTCAGTTGGATGAGTGATGAACTTAGAAAGACGAGTGTGCTCTCGAAATTCTCGAAAGCCTGCTTTGAACGACTGTAGGAGACTGGATGTGACGTCAACTAGCTGGTGGACATCAAAGTTTTGAGTGGACTCACTTACTGTGGATGCATCTTTATATTGTCTTAAATTTTCAAAATGTAGTAATCAATCTCTTTCAAGATTCATAATAAAGAATTCAAGCTTGTTTTCAAAAGCAAACACGGATTGTTGAAGAGATAACACTGTATTTCCAGTGCCTTGGAATTTAACGTTAAGTTGGTTCAGATGTTCGGTCATATCCACGAGATCATAAAACATGAGGAGCAACTCAGTTTTGGCTAGCTCAGGATTTCAATGCCCTTCATTTCAAGGAACGTCCGGATTTCCTTCAGGCAAACTGCAAAACGGCTAAGCACCTTCCCTTTTGACAACCAACGTACCTTGCTATGCAAAATCAGACCATGATATTTATTTCCAACTTCATCCAGCAGGGTTTTAAACTGTTGATCATTTGAGGCTCGAGCAACAATAAAGTTAATCACACGGATGACCAGCGAAATCAATCTGCCAAGCTGCCCGTCGCATATCTGAGTACAAAGAGCTTCATGGTGTAGAATGCAATGGAAACGTAGAATGGGTCTATTTTCATATTCACAGAGAAGCGCCACAATTCCTTTGTTTTTCCCCACCATACACGGAGCACCACCAGTACACACTGAGATAAGTTTATCCATAGGTAGTTTTTTTTCTTGAGCGAAATCCATGTAAGACTTTAATTAATCCTTACTTCTTGTGGATCCTTTTAATGGCAGAACCGCAAGACTTTCGTTATGCAGTGTATCACCAGTAGCATATCTTGCAATCACACTGAACTGCGCCAAATTGCTTACGGCTGTTGACTCATCCAAAGCCAGGGAAGAGAACGGCGCTGCAAATATGTCTTTTACTTGCGTTTCCTCCACGTGGGTTGTCATCATGATGGTACGCTCAGAAACAGTTTTTGCCGACAAAGGCATGTCATGTATCCGTTTAATTATCTTGTCTTTGTTCGGAAGTTCATCAAAAGTTTATCGGCTACATCCAGCATGAACGTTTTAGCGAACTCGCCATCTGTGAATGGTTTTCCGTTCCTAACTATTGATAAAAATCCAGCAAAGTTCGCGGAATTATAGTCACCTTGCTGGGTCCATACGTGGAATTGCTTCTGGCTGGTTTGCATCCTGCTCATTAGCTTTTGGCATGCATTCTTTCGGCTATCTCCCGCAGGGTATTTTGATGCAAGCGTATCATGGCGTGTGTTGAAGTGGCGCTTTACATTCGACCGTTTCATCGATGTAATCTTGTCATTGCAAATTAAACACACCACATAATCTGCTCTCTGCAAAAAGGCGAATTCTTCGCCCCATTCATACTGAAATGTACGATACTCCTCATCTCCTCTTCGTTTCGCCATACTCTTTGTTGCAGAGGTTAACTTTGGGCAAATGAGAGAGAATGTAGCGTTCAAAGATGTGCGATCCGTCTGATGAAAGAAAGCAGTCAGCTGTTAGGACCAACGTATTAGTCCACAAAGCAAGTGTTCGCGAATGGACTGTTTGCTCCGTCTGGGGGATATAAACACGAGGCGCTATATGTAACAAATCCGGCTGGCCTATGTGCGTAAGATTGCCTTGTCTGCCAGCGTGACCTTGACCAAGCTGAGGTGTAGTCTACGGGCTGTCGTACTTTACTAGAGCGTCTGTTATTTAGCGAGCTTGTAGCGGCACGTCATTGGAGGTGGACGGCTACAATGCGTGCCCCCCACCCCTTCGTTCTCCAAGACCCGCTGTCCCAAAGTCGTGTGTTGCCAGAACCAACTGTTCTAATGCTCTTTTGCACTGACACCCCCGTCCCCGAGGCTTGACCTCGCAGCTGAGTCTGGGATGCCGGTAACAGCTGCGCGCGTGTCCTCTTTCCTCTCGCGGCCCCAAGACCGTCGCCCTGGCGATCGTAGTTTATTCAGTCACGCGCACACATCCGAGCATACACGGGCGTCCAAATACCTAAGGGCCATTTAAGTAGTCCACCCCTCGGCCTCTGTAGGCGACATCCCCTCGGGCAATTGCAACACACCAATAACAGAACACTTGAACCTGCTCCGCAATCCTACTGAATCAGCTGTCACCACCGTCTCAAGCTCTCTCAAGTCTGGCTGGGCGCAATCAACACTAGCCCTGGCTTCGCCAGTGGCCACTGCCACCTGGGACTGCAATTGGGAGGTCTGTACATAATAAATCACGCCTTCTGATGACTTGTGTCTTTTAACTTCCAACCTGGGATTTGGCCTGATGATTGTAGTGATCCGACTACAACCCACTACTTAGACTCCTAAAGAGTAAACAAAATCATAAAAGTCAAGATTGGCAAACATATGTTTTCAGAAAATCATCGTCAGGCCAGAACATTTTCAAGGTAATTAAAACTATACAGATGGACAGGGTTAAATAGTGTAGTCTGAAAGAGCCATACGTGATCATCAAACGAGCCATACATGGCTCGCGAGCCATGGGTTGCCGACACCCGGTAAAGGATTTAATCGAAAATTACTATTGAAAATTTCAGAAGATAAATTGGCGAACATACGTTTGTTTTCGACAAATTCTCGTCAGGTCATTATATTTGACTGGATATATCTGTCGCACGAGCCGGCGCTTGTCCAAAAGAGTAAGAGAGCACATTCCAGCATGAGTAGGGAAGGGCCGACTTAAGGATATAAACAGTTCCATTCTAGCGCACCTGGTAGACTCAGACCATCGCGTGGATGCCGAGGAGGCCTTCCGAGTGATCTACAAGGTGTCTTCAAGCTATTCAAAATTCCTTAGACAGCGGCAGAGGCGGCCGCCATCAGGCTACGTCGACCGGGCCTGTGCGCCCAAAACAATTTCTTCGCGGCGCCGCAGTTACCATGGCCGAAACTAGCTAACACGACCGCACACGGCGGATCACTGGCCTCGGAAACGGGCCTCCGCAGAGATGAACAAGTCCCAAATCTAACCACGCAGACCTTATCACCTGTCTTGGACGTTGGTCCGTCTAGGCATTGACATTCTGACTGAAACTTCCTCAACCCTCCCCCACCCCCTTCCCCCCGACCCTTACAACAATAACGCTAAATCTGTCCACCAACCAGCATAGTTTATTGATTTCATCACCATATAAATGTAAAGACCTGGTGAGAATTTATCGATAACAAATGTATGTTCGCAAATTTATATTCTGAAATTTTCAATGGGAATTTTAGCAAATGATAAATATGTAGTTATATTCCAGTTTATTTGGTGAGGGTAATAGGCAATGCCCTTGAAAAATCTAGTGTTTACATCCTGGAATTCTATAAACATTTCCACGCGCAGGCCTAAAATTTTTATCTATTAAAATAATATCTACAAACTGTCAGTAGAATTGTTTCAAAAGAATATTGTCTGGGTTTGTGTATTATTAGTTCGAGTTCAGACTGCGAAGGGATAACAGAGGACATATAATTACCGAAGCGTTTCTTGAAGGGGTGATATTGACGTCGCTTCCACGACGTTTGGGGGATGTACTTTGTCGATTTTTCATCATCAGGTATAAACGATAATATAAGGGGGGGGGGGGTAGAGTGTCAAACGTTTAAAAATCCAATCAGTGGTGCATATGGGGGAGGGGGTTGAGGGTTATCAGAGAGCAAGATGTGTAGGACAAGAATTTGATCCCCTGATCTCTAAACATACTCAACCTTCTATCCCTTACCTACTGTTTAATGGATGTTTAAACGTTCTTCAGTCTGACCTCCCTTATTTTAGTGTTAATGCCTAATGATGAATACCCGAAGAAGTATGTTGGCCAACCTTAACTTCCTGAATTTGTGGATTTGTACACTGTTTCAAAGGCGTGGATGTGCTCTTAAGTAAACTACGGCCCTAGAGGTGTTTTCGGTTACACTGATCTGTCGAAACTGTTTGTAGAAATATACAATTGACTACTTAAATAGATTAGGCACTTTAAAATTGTCGCATTTACGTATAACGCGCAAGGTGTGCTCGAGTTAGGATTAAGTTAATTGTGGGCTTAGGTTTGGTGTCTGTGCGCACTACTGTTTAGAACGGTGGACTGAGGCAGTCGATAGTGGAAACTCAGTGCATGCTGTCTATATTGACTTCAAAAAGGCTTTCGATAGCGTGCCGCACCACCGCCTCCTTTATAAAGTCAGCCACATAGGAGTAAGGGGTAGGCTCCTTACGTGGATAAAAAGCTTCCTAATCGGTCGCTCGCAAACTGTCCACATCAGCGACAAACAGTCAGTCAAGGTTGAGGTTGAGAGTGGTGTTCCCCAAGGCTCCGTTCTCGGCCCTATTTTGTTCGTTATCTACATCAACGACTGTGTCCGCGAACTGGATTGCGGCATCGCCATGTTTGCCGATGATATAAAACTTTGGAGCGAAATTCGAACTGTGGCTGACGAAGTGCACTTACAGGAAAATTTAAATAGACTTCAAAAATGGTCGGCGGACTGGCTCTTACCGTTCAATGAGAGCAAGTGCACCACCATTCGAGTTGGCAAATCCGGTTCTTCAAACGGCACGGCTTACCGACTGAATTACATACCATTGAAGGAAGTGAACGCCCAGAAAGACTTGGGAGTCTGGATCACGCCCTCGCTTAAACCCTCCCTGCATTGCACAAAGGTAGCCAAGTCCGCGATGTCGATCCTATACCTCGTCAAACGAGCTTTTTCTACCTTCAATGAAGAGTGCTTCACAAAAGTCTTCGGAACCTTCGTACGACCGCACCTAGAATCCGCTATCCAAGCTTGGAGACCCTGGGCCAGGAAAGACATCAGCATCCTGGAAAAGGTACAACAGCGCGCAACCAAACTTTAATGGGGCAGGGCTCGCAGCCTTATGAAACACGGCTGTCGAATCTCAACCTCTTCTCTTTGCGCTACAGGCAGCTTTAAGGGGACCTGATTCTAGCATTCCGCGTATTACGTCTTCAAGACTGCTGTCTTATATCAGGGGATTTTTTCGAATTAGCAACGACCACGAATCTGAGGGGTCATCCCCTCAAATTAAAGGTGACAGGGGCCAGGCTGGGCGCTCGGAAACACTTCTTTTCAAAAAGGGTGGTCAGAGCGTGGAATGCGTTTCCTCAGGACGTTGTTATGTCGGAATCGCTAGAGGGTTTTAAGCAAAAACTGGATCGATATAGCAGTGCACGATGGATCGGAACTGACAATTTGCAATAACAATAATACTACTTCCAATTTTTCAGTAGTATTAGTTTTTATATCCATTCACGTTTGCTATTTATAACGCCCTCCCACGCCTAGCCTCATGCGAAGGCCTCCGCGGTCTACCCTACTTGGCTATCTGCGTACCGTGATTACCCGCTGGCGATCTTATCAGCCAGACCTGCCGGTCTAAATAGTCACCCTTGGTTCGACCCAAAGCGGACTGTCGATGATCTGGACGGATGCCTCTGTTTTTCCAGTTCCGTGGCGGACTCTGCAATCAGCAAGGAAGAATCAGGACGTGGCTTCCACACGGTGATGATCCTGGAAACCTTTGCAATGCCCCCCCCCAGTGGGAACCCCCTTTTTTCTCCTAAATCCCACGCATTACCCCCACAAGGGCGACAGTTTTTCTCCTAAAAATCCCTGAGGAGTTTTTTCACTGTCTGCTCTTATTTTCATCCTATGACTCAGGACAACTGGCCTCGCCAACAGTCTAAGCAACAAATTTTTTGCTACCACTGCACATATGTACAAATAGGGCACTCAAAGGAATTTTTCCTGCATACCCTCAATCTACTGATACTGATCTGCCATCGTCTCTGATAATGTTGCTCCCAGTGTGAGTCCGAAACATCGGACGACTTAAATCCTTGTTCCAGCGATGGTGATACCCTCTTCTTAAATTTTTCTCCCAACTCGCTTGCATCTAAACATATGTGTATTAGAAGCTGGATTTACATATTCACTTATGACCTTCGATGGGCAATCAGGTCGTAGAACGTTTTCGTCCCACCCTGCTTTGAGACTGAATGTAAACCCACACAGAGCCGTGTAGGTGGATGAATAGTAGAGCGTTGGCCTCAACGACCAAAGACCCAGTCTCCACACCCGTGGTTAGGTACGAATGGTTGATGACGACATACTAACCATGGTTGGTTATTTCAGTCTTCCTTATCGTACATGCCTGCGTTATTGACCTGCGCTTGTTATGACGCAGACAGATATACAACCACGAATAGAAGCGAATATGCGTGCTCCAGGTTCGTGTTGTGAAAAAGAGGAAGGCGTGATCTCTGAAAAGATAGTTTTATTCTGAGCTTTCGGCTCCACACGAGAAGCCATCGTCGGAGTAAATGAGAACAGCAAAGGTCAGGGACGCGCATTGGACACACGATAAGATAGCGTGAGAATGGACGTGGCGTGGACAGGGACCAATCAATAATATCCATCCCTCACACCCCCTTCCCCTACCAGCCCTATTTATGCGTAGCTGACGCTTGCTGTTCTCATTTACTTTGATGATGGCTTCTCGTGTGGAGCCGAAAGCTCAGAATAAAACAATCGTTCCAGAGATCACGTCTTCCTCTTCTTCACAGATATACAACCTTTTAAAGTCATTGAACTTGCCCACTTAGGCGTTCTCTCAAATTGAAGACACAATTTTAGTGAGTTCCCCTTCTTCTACAGTGCCCAGTCATGGTACAAACTGCATATCTAACTTCATTTCGGGGAAAAAAGAGCACATATCAGCCGGGTGTCCTTATCTCAAGGTTTCTGCGCGAGCACGTACCTTATCGAAAATGGGGCCTGACATGGCCAGTCTCAGGCGAATACCAGCACATGCGCTGTGCCACCATAATGAGTGTTGCAGTGTTGTATCGCAAAGGGTAAGCAAGAGAAGACCCGCGGTCAGTAAGCAGGCGGGCATGATCTGCGAGGGATCCTTGATGAGGAAGAAGGCTCGGAGCAGCTCACGCATTACAATAGGTCTGGCAGTGAAACAGCACACCTACAAGACAGGATAAATGGCGATAGGGGAAACATTGATCATTAGCATCGCAAATCACTCTTCATGTAGGCTCAATCTCAAATGCACGAGGTCAGTTCATTCTCTCAAGTAGAACGGAGGTGAAGTATTAGGAGTGGAGGGATGGAGGCCTTACGGAATCTCCCCCGGAGAGTTTCTTCATCACAGTATACCCTTCGTAGATGCGAGGTAGACGGCCGATGCGTTTTAATGGGTTTTGTGCTAAGTTCAGTTCATTTTTAGTAAGTTGAAAGTTGCCTGACATCGTTGAACCCCTATTAGTTAAAATAACATCACCAGAGGAAACCCTCGAGACATTAAAAACATTACAGAGGCGGTTTTCTATGGAAAAACGTGCAGCAAGGAGTTATACGTGAAAGAAATGGGTGCAGGACGTGTATTTTGGGGAACATGTGTAAAGCTGCAAATTAGCATCGAGGATCATTGTTCTTGCGAAAACCATGCGGTAAAAGGTACAATAATAAGTCCCTGAAGTAATTATAAAACACACCAATAAACGAAAATGTCGGATGAACCAAAATAGGTGACGGGACAATCGATCTTAATAATCACTCTCCTAAGATAGCATGCAAGAAGAAAAAACAGCACAGTGTGTTGCGCATTGGTTTACTTAACAAATAAAAACCGGCCTGTGAGTTTATTTTTAACCAAAATGCGTTATATGTTTATCTGATGACTAGAACTGAGATTACGCATGGGTAGCGTAACTAACATTTCTCTACCTACGACAGCATTTCTGACGAATCCGCCTCCTGGTCGTAAAAGGTCGATTTAAATTACAGGTATATCCCTCAGAAAATATTGAGACAGCTAGCTCATCAGCTAGGCAGGGAACAAATTGAGAGAGTAGATTTGTTTAAGAGCAAACGTGGTAGTTTGGCCACTTAGAACATTTTATGCACGTATGGAACGTAAACATCGTGTAATTTTCAAACCTTATAGCTCAATACAACAGATGAGGCTCAATATAAGTCAAGAATTCGAAAACCTTTTTAAAATCAACGTATACCCATTCGCTGAGCAGAAAAGTAAAAAACCATTTTACTACAGGTTGGTATCGAAAACTAACGAAAAAATGCATAAAGGTTAAGCAGTAATTTTTTTACTGACTGTGGTTGCGCTGGTGTCTGCACAGAAGTGCAAAACAAAGGAGTTATAAGGGTGCACGAATCGAAATCTGACTAACTAATATTACAGCCATAATTGAGAAAACCTACCTACTAAGAAGAAAATGACCCAATCGCTGGGACAATCAGTTTATTCGCCGGACGTTTCGACATCCGTCGTGGATTCATCCTCAGAGACATTAGCAGAAAACAGTAGTAGAAACGGTTCCTGTTACTGCTACTGTTTTCTTCTAATGTCTCTGATGATGAATCTGCGACGGATGTCAAGATGTCAGGCAAATAGACGTAATGTCCCCGTGATCGATTCGTTTTCTTCTCAATTACTTCCTGGGACTCGATGTTCGCTTGTGTTGGCAAACCATCCTTCTGTTAAAACGTATTTAGGTAGTTCGGTTAAACTTAACAAAATAAGTAGGTCATGATCTACTGCCACAACGGCATGGTCCACCACCAGATACAAAATTCTACAACATAGAAGCAAACGCTATCGAATAAAATAAAATTAGCAGAGTCCGCGCCGGTCGCGCTAATGCCCGTCCGATTTTGTGACAGATTCGAACAGATTCCAGTAGGGACATTTTCTCAGGTAGCATGAGCAACCATTGAAAAAGCCAATGTGCAAAAACACATATAGAGGCAAGAACCACAAGGCGAAAGAGTCAGTTATGACTGATAATGGAAGTATTCCAGCAGAAATTGCTGATCAACATACTTTCAACCGAACTAGACGCCCAAGTAATTCCTGCTTAAGTGAGTCATTTTTACCAAAACACGAAATCATTTTAGGCGTAGCTTCAAGAGCGTCTATTATTGACGGTTCAGCCGGTTAGCAAGAGTTCTTAACGGCACTTGTAAGCTTTAGGAAAAAAGGCATGTTTTGTCGGGTTTCTGAAAGGATGTCTGGCTTCGCGATCACATCAATATTTCCAGTTTTAACTACGAGCCGGGGCGCTCTCAAACGGCACAGTAGATGAAAGGCTGACACTGTTTAGTTCAGAAAGGGAAAAAATGGTTCATTTTATGACACGTTAAGAATACAGCAGGGCCCTCTGGCATTACCGGCGGCCTGGGTGCGTTCTAGGTTTACGGTAGTTCTATTCCAAAGCTCCTTTGGAACATTAGTCAAACGGCATGAGCACGTGAAATGTTGACCTTTTTAAAAATGGGTGGTATTTTTACTATTGGTCAGTAGTCTCGGTTAAACATTGAGGGCAAACATGGTTATGCTCGCTGTAAGTCAGTACGACAATGAATTGATTTTTAGAATGTACCTAAGTTTGTATCTATTGTTATTTATGATTACCTTATCAGAAGTGGCTACGGAGGGAAGAGTTTAAACGCAGTCAAACGGAAGTCCCTGGAGGATGTAAGGGGTTAAATAACGTCCAACGTTTATGTGAACGGTGAGCTGTAAATCTGATTATCGAGTACAAATAGACGAGCGCTACAATTACCCATGATGGCCGGGGTCACTAACAAAATTAAAACACTTTCACATTTAAAATACAGCTAAGAGTTGCGAAACATTAACGCAGTGGAGTGGAAACCTGTTAGTAATACAGTAATGAGCGCGCTTATTGTAGTTTGAAGAATGAGCACAAAATAATCTGAAAAGAGGGGGCAGATTTACATCCTGCCATTTAGAAACGAAATCAACATTGGAGCACCACTTCAGCAATCGGGTCTGACAGGGGGGAGCCCATGGGAGTGCCTTTAGTCTGGTGCTCCAACGGATAGAACACTTGGTCTTCACCAACTATCAACCAAAGTGTTGGGTTCGTTATGTCGATGACACGTTCGTCATTGTCAAAACATCTGACATCGAGCACCTCAAAGATCTATTGAACTCGGTTGATCCAAATATCCAATTCAGAATGGAGGTGGAAAGCAATGAACAACTACCCTTCCTCGATGTCCTGGTGTGCCGGTGTTCGACTGGACTACTGCAATCTACAGTATTCAGAAAAGATACCTGCACGAATCATGTACTAAATTTAAACAGCAATCACCCTATGTGCCACAAACATAGCTGCGGTCGTACTCTGTTCCAAAGAGTTCAAACACACTGCAGCACAACAGCCGCTGGAAGAGCTGAACAACAATATCTTCAGGAACTCTTCCGAGCTAATGGCTACTCAAATTCGTTTATCAAACAAAAAAGCCAAGTAAACAGACGATGGCCAGTACAAAATCAACCCGAAGACTGGAGGGCCATTCCCTACATAAAAGGCGTCTCCGAAGCAGTCTCACGACTGGTACAACCTGCTGGCGTTGGCATAGCCCGTCGACCTCAAGCAACAATACGCCACCACCTGATGCAACCTAAAGACAGACTGCCTCCAACAGAAACCTCTACAGTCGTCTACAGGATACATTGCAATGAGGGAAACTGCAATTATTTTGGAGAAACAGACCGCAAATTGTAAACCAGGCTACACGAACACAAACGAGCGGCCCAGAGACTGCAGAGACTGGCCAAAACTTCGATCTTAAAGGGGCGACCATCGTAGGCCGAGGAACCTCAAAAGCCGAAAGGTTGACGCTCGAAGCATGGTACTCAGATGCCAACTGGGTCAAAAATTATCTAGACCTGCCAGCGGACTACAAAGTCTTGCGCTATTGTGTGGGAATAAGACGGAACGAAGCCAAACCAAACGCAAGAATGGCAAACGAAGAAAACCCCACAACGAACCGGCCGGAAGAGTTGGCAGGGTTACCAGGACCCCCTACCGGGTTACAAGGCGGTACACTAATTGCTGTTCATGACCCCAACTCCACTGACAGCCAATTAGCGTACACCACTAGCATTGTCCCCCCCCCCCCCGGCCCCCACTGACAGCTAATTGTCCGCCTCTCCCAGCCTTTTTCGATTGCTGTTTCTAGCCTCTTGACAACCTTAGGATTTCTGACCGTTGATTGGCCTATGGCCACTATAATTACCCCCTTTTTTGGTTGCTTTCTCACCTCTGAAGATGAACTCCTGTAAGAGTCCGAAAGCTCTGAACAATAAATCAATTGATCTGGTGCTCGACATGCCTTCTTTCTCGTCCAAAGGGGATATCCTAAAGCAAAAGCAATATAATCTTCTGAAGTGGACATTTTTCAATGAAGAAAACATAGCTTTCCCTACGAGGGTGCCCAGAGAGACAGAGAGAGATTCTATGGCCAATGATTCTTACCTGGACGGTGTATATCAATGTCACAACAAACACTTCGTGCCCGAAGGTGCGTGCAGCCGCACGTACGACACTGGGCCTCGATTTCGCCTGCTCGGCTTTCCATTGCCTACAAAGAGAGTAAAGCGCTCAAAATAAATACGAGGTCTTACTTGCCTACCCTCTTCAATCATAGGACTATCTGAAAATAGTTGATTCCAAACATAATTTTTTCACAGTTGTCGTGGATTGAAAGGAATAATGATGTCAGGAGTTCAGTTAAAAAGACAAAAATGAAGTCGCCCACAGCCCACAATGTCTTGAATTCGGTGAAATATACGTCTCCATTCGTGCTTTCACCTAAACTCTCTGAGTGAAGTGGATTATTGGGAGGGTCTCGACGCGTCACCATAGAGGTTTGAGGCCCAAAAAGTACGCAGAACTAAAAGCCACTGAAGTTGGTACAAACAAGCAGGAAAAGGGCCTAATAAAGCCTCCTTTGAGATGTTGAAAACAAAAGGACGACCGCAGTGAAAACTGTTTTTGACGAAGTCAGTCCACATGGCGGGCTGCAGTCAAGGCAGGTATTTTCATTGGCTTACAAGCCTACCAGTTTCAGTTTAACTTTATATGGTTAGATTGTTGCAAACAACGATGTCCGCCGCGCTCTCACAGGGGTGATAAAGTATTAACTTACAGGTGTTATTAAGGTGGTTGGCAGATTTGCCTAATTATAGTTGACCCAATTTTGAAAAAAATCTATCCACGTGTGAGTAAACTCACGGTATGAAGCGTGGGATGTGCACTTTAATGGTAGAGCATTGGCCTCCGATTAAGGCCTTCTCTACCATGCGTGTTTAAATCCCGCCAAATGCCGCGAGTGTTTTCATCATTGGGCCAACTAGAATCAAGCAAATCTGCCAAACCCCCAAACGTCAGCCTAGTAGTCATTCAGATGGATTCTGGATGATTGCTTAGGAAACCCTACTTGGGCAGTCAACTTGCTGTTCCATATTGATGGATTCCATACGAGTGGCGAAGTTGGGCGGGTAAAATCGATCCAAGTGTGATTAAACTCACGGAGTGAAGCGTGGAATTTGTAGCTTAATGGTAGAGCATTGGCTTCCGGTTAAGGCGTTCCATACTACGCGGTTTAAACTCCCGCCAAATGTCGTGAGTTTTTTTCACAATTGGGTCAACTAGAACTTACGGATGAGTTTTTTACTGTGAGGTTGCCATGTTCAGCATCCGCCATATCCGTTCTATCTACCTTTTATGTTAAAATGACCTGATATGGTCACGCATGTAACCGCTGGTGACACGCAACAGCCGACAAAAGCGAATATGCGAGTTCCAAGAAGCAGTCCAGAAGCAGAAGATGCAATCGCTGGAACAAGAAGTTTATTTGTCTGATGTTACGAGTCCTGTCGAGAACCCATCCTCAGAGGTAACCATAGAATAGTGATAGAAAAGCCCAGAAAAGGCCGATATATGCATCAACTACGACCTCCAGCAGTGATTAAGGGAGGTGATAATTGTAGTGCGCATGCGGCTGCATGGCCATTATTAACTATTAATACTGTCTCATCTGTGCAGATATCACAATCTTCTACGTTTACTTCTGACGAAGGGTTTTCGACAGAATCCGAAACGTCAAACAAATGATATTCTTGTCCCAGCTATTGCATCTTCTACTCCTCAACCGAATAGCCTGTTTACGCGTGTATCACATGAACTGCTTCGTCGCACATTTACTCGGGCAAGGACGAAGTGTGATAGTGAAAATTGGACTGCGGTATTCAGAAAAAAAGATTTCCGTGAAGGCTAATGTGACATCTAGTAAACTTTCTCTCTCCTTCTTATCTTGTTTCTTCCATCGCGGAATCAGAGTTTAGATGTTTAGAGCGTTAGCTGTGCTCTTAGCTTGCCTTTATTGTCGTATGTTCGAATCCCACCGTGCTTGTATAAATTGTTTTGTCAGTTGTTTAAAGAATTTATGATGAAAAGAAAGATTGCTAGCAGAAACAAATAGAACTAGTTATTATTATTCTATCTCCCATGTAGTCTGCTGTGCTGCAGTTCGAGACCATCCTGCGGCCTCTACCTCCTCATCTAATGACAAGAGCTTGCCTTATTTCAGGAGAGGTGATTCAACGATGGCATAAATAGTAAAATAATAAGGTAACCCTCGCGCTGGAAATTCTACTAATGTGGCCTTTCGGCCATGTCTGAATGAGCTCCGATGAAATTCTACAGCAACTGCCATGCGAAGGACTGCAACCGTTCAGTGTCTTCTGTTGTTGACATTGTTGAAGTACCAAAGCTTGAATATAGACAGAGAGAGAGGTTAATGGAATGGATCCAACAAAGCAAAGGGAGACCTAAATGGCCATTTCCGGCTTATTAGCCGTCATTAGCCAGTCATACCCAATCTCAAGGTTTGAAACCGCTGAGATTTGAACCCGGGACCTATGGTCGTTGAATTCAATGCTCTACCTCTAGTCCACGGGTTCCCTGTTGTCGGTTGTGATCGTTAATATGATGGAACTGGGGTGCTCATCTGATCTATCTGGTTAAGGCATGAACTTGTCCCGGAAGTGCCTTGAGGCCCGTACCTGAAATCTCGGGTGTTCCAACCCTTGAGATTGGGTATGACTGGCTGATGACGGCTAATAAACCAGAAATGGCCAGTCCAGTCTCCTTTTGCTTTGTCTGATCCACTCCATCATATATCTAAGGTCGCTATGCGACAGCCTGTTATTACTCAAGTATGAGTCTCAAGGCACTTCCGGGACAAGTATAAGCCCTGACCAGATAGATCGGATGAACACCCTAGTTCCAGAGAGGTTACTGTCATTCAAAGACTGCAAGAGCTGCTCTTGTGTTATTCATTAGACGGAGCTAGAAAGAGAATTTAATAAGGCATGCGACGCGGAAACTTAAGCGACTACGACAGTCCGAGAGTCATATTTACTGGATGGCCCACGGGTTTTGCGCGGAACCAGTTACCTGAGCGTGAATCAGTGTATGTATGAAGGGCAGGCCACAGCAATACCTGCCGCTCTGTTTCTCTCATCCGTCACTCGCCTGACGTCTGTGTCAAGACAACTTCGCGCCGACCAGAGACTGGCGCGAACGCAATGTCTGACAAAATATTTACAACTCGCCTACGCAAGTGTCATATACAGCAGATTTGATATATTTCATGAAATGTGAAGATTGAAAGTTGAATGCGTGGTTTAGCACACAGTTGAGGTTGTTTATTTTATTCTTTGAAGAGGGTTTAGGCGCAAAATGTTGCTTACTGCAGGGTTACCACGAAGTCTGGGCACATAGGGGGTAACTACATACCTTTAGAACAAAACAATTTTATTTAATTATAATGTTAAGAAAGTATATTTTCAATATGATTTCCATTATTTGCAATGCATAATTCGATGCACCTTGCTAAATTCTGGTGAACTCGATTGAATAGGTGTACATTGCTGTCGATTTCAGCACACTGACTGATAATGCGTTCTCTCAAGTAGTTTAGATGTGCAATCCTCATTGACGGAAAATCGATAATTATTGACGCGTTGTCAAGCCACGGCGTGGGACTTTGCGTGCAGCTGCGCTGAGAGCCTAAGCAATGTTGACTTATCATGGGACTCTGCCGTCCCAACAACAAAAACATAAATAAATAAACTATAAAAATTCCTATGTACCCAGACTTTGTGGACACCCTGTAGAAAGGAGTTCAGTTCAAGTGAGTGTATTGAAAAGGCAGTGGACCTAGTCAGGCCAAATCCAGCGTTTCTTGATATCCAAGGAATTTCCTATGCTTTTTAATGTTGCGGCCCAAACCTTATTGTTTGTGTGTGTGCTGTACTATTGAAGAACATTAATAAATACCAGAAAATTTTAATGATACCCGCTCAGAGTACAGAGCATTTTCTTTTGCGTTCATGAAATTGAGGTATGTGCAAGTATGAGAAAAAGTATCAGAAAAAGGAGGGCAGATAAAGTTTAAAAAATTTACATTTTGCAAATCTGCCACGTTTTGTGCCATAAAAATAATTAGTACACTTATAAGGCTGCAATTTATTTTACCACCCCCGAAAATAGTGACCGTAAACAGGCATATATATGCGTACCCGAGACGTGCCGTTATGTTTCCCTGTCAAACCATAAGCAAAAGATATCCAAATGCTTTCAAACTATATGAGTATGATCATATAGAAAAACTTTAAAACTAAAAGGGCAGAAGATTCTCAGTTTCTCTCACTCTATTGTAAAAGTAACACATTAAAGAAGCATACTAAAAACGGCTTCAATAGGCACAAAAGACCGAGGGCTTCCATTTTCAGCATGATATTTCTCCCTACTGCACTTGGCTAATTTTATACTGAGTTAATTTTCGAAAAACATTAAATAACGCGGACATTTGACGCCGAAGTATCTAAATAAAGGGCTATTTCAGGAAGTTATTTGTTATAGAAGGAATGTTAATTTATCTTAGGCATATTAATATCGGACTTTTGTTGCGGACATATATTCTTCTCAGCAATGAGTTGGCATGTTCGAGTTTTTCTAAAACCCTGACCCAAACAGGCAGGTGCATTATAAAGAAGGCCCAAGAACTCACTACTTAAGTAAATGCGTTTAGGAAATATCGCATTGTGAAGATTTTGTTAATCACGTAAAACATAATCCTTGTTTAGACACCATCGATTGATATCACTGACACAGATGGGATATCTCCACGTGATAACACCTAAGGCAAACATTCGCTTTCATAGGAGGGTTTTGTCTAATTACTAGGTTCCGCTGTCACCTTTGGGTCCATCCCGAAATTTGGTCTCTAAAAAATCATATAGGATGTTTCATGCTCTCATTATGCTGAGAAGGACGTACTCTGAAGTCGCATTTAGAAAGGTCCAAGTTGCGATAAGGGGAGCCAGTTCATCTTTATTGGTCCCGAGTTTAAACAACTATGGCCTCATATCCGTCTTTCTTAGTTGACTTCGTCCTGGTAACACACCGTATCGAATATATGGAGGCCCATGTCGGCAAAATGTCATTTCTGGCGCTAACCATGCTGGAAAAATGGTCTGGCTTGACGGAGCGTAATTAATCGAGCTTGACACTTAATTGAAACCCAAGGTTGGAAAGATAAAAGTGACATTCGCCCTGGCTCTGGTCAAGGTGATTTGTTGTCGTGAGGGATCCAGTCTTCGCTGGCCAGGGTATGTAGAAGATAACCCGATCTTACTTTGAGCATCACAAATAACGATTTCCATCCGTACCCAGTGGACGTAAGCAGACTGACTTGAGCGTGGATAAGTCGGAGTAACAGTAAACCTTGGGAGCTTATAATATCATGCTATTCATCCACCTGAGCTCGCTGTTATGACAGAGTCAATAATACCTGGGGCCGGATCAGGCGCACTGGGTAAAACATATCTATATGTTGGATAAGTGAAGTAAGTTGCATTCCGAGATGATATGATGAAAAGAAAGATCTTCGGAAAATCGAGTTGTACTCGTGAATTTTCGAACAAGAATCACGTCCACCATGCGGCCCATAAAAGAAGCCGTGTTCGCACTCTTTTCCAACGGGCCCACCGTTATTGCAGTAACGATGTTTTGCTCAAGAGAGAACTAACGTACTTGTACAAATTTTTCCGGACCAATGGATATCCGACAAGCTTTGTCAAAGAATTGCCTTAGACGTCGGGGTCAAGCACAAAACCTCCCTCCCAACGATGTTACATTCCCACGAAAATTTTATCCTCTAGCCTACATAAATGGAGTATCTGAAACCATCTCTCGGCAACTAAGTCGCTTTGGAATCTCCGTTGCCCACAAGCCCGCAACGTCACTGCGCGCAAGCTTATGTCGAGTAAAGGACGCTCTACCCGTGGGACAACTAAGTAACGTCGTTTATCGTATACCGTGTGCTGGTTGCCCTTGCGTTTATATTGGCCAAACAGGCCGACGCCTTGAGACTCGCATCAACAAACAAAAGTCAGCCGTTCGCCTACGGAACCATTTATCACTCGTATTTGCACACTCTATTGAGTATGATCACCGCTTTAATTGGGATGCCACCGACGTGATCGCAATGGCTAATACGCGACAAGCGAAAGAATTCCTTGAAGCTTGGCACTCGAATCCCGCTAGTATAAACAGGCACGTAGAGCTTGACTCACACTATACCGGGTACGAAACCCGGAGCATGGTCTACTAATCTGAACACAGCCTGCCACAACAACTGGCTCTCTGTGTCCGAACACGCGGCCCATAGCCCAAACGCTAACACCCCCCCTCCCCTCACTAACACAACCTATCGCTGCGGGTGTCACGTCACCATAACCCTTCCACCCAATCCCCCCTTCCCTCCCCCGTCCGTTGCAACCTCTGCCTCCAAAACCTCTAGTGCGACATTCCCAGCCCTCACTTTTAATTTAGTCTGACGACGAACACGTGATACTTGTTCGAAAATTCACGAGTACAACTCGATTTTCCGAAGATCTTCGTTTCATATCTATATGTGTCACGCACATGCCATTCGCGCAAGTTGGACCAGAGTTCCGCACAAAAAGGGGTCCGTTTCGGTAGAGACCACAGTAAGCAGCAATTGTAACCTGACTCTCCATTCTGAGGGGACTGGTTGTTCTGCAATACAACTGGTAATAAAACTCATTGGCGTAGCGTCACGGTCAGTCACAAGATATGATTAATTTCATAAGGCAACAACAGACCAATGTCGTAAAGATTTTAGTGATACAAAAGGATAAAAAAGCATACTTTTGCAGCTTCATAGTTACTTCTTCTGAGGACTGACTGCGAATCATGTCGGGCATATCTTCAGGATTCGGAGGGCACTTTCGGGCTAGGCGGAGGATAGGATCAACCCAGCCGAAGAACAGCTTGGAGCGAAAGCCCACGTTATCCGCAGACCGAAAAAATGCTTCGTCTTCAGCCATCTGAAAAGTGATAATTCCACTGTTGAAACAAAATCATTTTCTAAAACCGTCCTGTCGAGGAGTCTTCTGTAATGAATCATTGGGGCAATAAATAACCCACAGTTGCATAGTTATCTCTATAAATAATTAATGATGATTCGAGCAATTCCTTCCGCAGGACGACAACCCTCAGTTATCCAATTAAAAGGATTTCAACAATACATTAAATATTCGCAGTCTATGGTAGGGAAAATGACAACAGATTAAAAGTAAATAAGAAGGTAGAAAATTGTTAGTATCAGTGATTGCATTCTGAGAGATTTTTAAAGCTCTCATTAGTATACACAGAGACAACATGTAACTTTTTGGCTGAACAACATGCAACTTCAATTTTCTAGTCCAAAAATTTACGCAAAAACTGCAGGGTTTCAAGAAATAGCACAGAAAATTTGTTAATTCTGTTCCACGTCTGCTACACCAGACGGTCGTTATATTTAAGTAGACAATAACAGTCCAAAATTATTTCTCGTTTACCCGGCTTTAAATCGAACCTACCTTCGTGGATCCGCACTAAAGCTCCGCACAGAAATGCCCATATTGAACCTTTGCTGAAAATTATTCGTACAAAGTATATAAGAAGAATACCTTAGCTCCTAAAATCAGTCATAAGAGTTGTTCATTAAACGTTTGGCCTATTTAGTTTATGCCTAGATTTCCCGGTGATGTTGAATCCGAACCACGATATAGTTAGAAAAAATTACTTCTAAAATTTTGTGAATACCATTTAATAATGGCATGTTATAGAAGTGTGTGTGCGGATGCACACGACGAACAGGGTTGGGTACAAGAGTTCATTGCCTACAGACTTCAACAAATAAATTGAAAGATAGTAAACTGACACTATGTTTCCAAAAGATAACAGTGTAGTTTGAGGCAGCTGGTGTTGTTTTTCAATATGTTATCAGGCGAGACAGCCTACTGACTTACTTCTCGACTTAATGAGTGAAGTTCGTTAAAGCCAACCAGGAGGACTTTATCGAACGACATTTACTTAAGCGGAAACTTAAGGGAGCAAATCACTCGTGTCTCCTGTTTCTTTCCTAACGTTTAACACGTGTAGGCATTTATGTGTCTTAGGTCGTTGCTTTTATCTTCCGTTTGCAAATAAATTAGATTCTAGTGCTAATTGCTCGAAATTACGACAGTAAATCTCAGACTCGTCCCGATGTTCTTCATCCAAACATTATTTCATAATGTTACTGCCCAGTCCTGGCAAAATAAACGTAATGTGAGACTGCCATAGTTTACCTCAATTTTTATGTTTGAAAAGGGAAAAATATCCACCGTATTCACATGCCAACACAAACGCGTCTAGGGTTAAGGAATCAAATTTTGTATCATGCAAATTTTAGACGATTTGAGTCGACCTCTGTCAAATCAGGATATATGACGGTAAAGATAGCTTGGCATGACTGGAAGCTATTATTGGACCCAAATTACGACCCCAACGAGCAGACCTCACACGTTGGTGAGACTCTAAACCTCTATTAAATTATCTGCGAAATTACTGGTGAGCGACTGCTAGTGACATAAATGACGGCGTTAGCGCTGACAACTCATTCGCGGTAAAGCACTGAATTGCACTCTTCGAACACCTCAACTTTGATAGAAAACACGCCAAACTCACCGATGCCATAAAAATGATGCGACAAAATGAGGCACCCGCGATGACGGGATGTTCCTCAAAATCGACAAGTCTCGTGTCGCCACTCTGATGACTGAACAAGTGTGCCGGCTCTAGGTCATTCCATGTGAAATGGGCACAGGCATCCCTGCACCTGTTTACAAGAAATGAGATCTGGTGAGACGCGAGAACCACCGCGACATAGGTTGGTGTGAAGCTTCTAGTTTTTTTTCTATGTAGGCGGTTTCAGCTTGTGTGCGACTGTAGCATAAGGTCCAACTAATCCAAATTCCGTGCTAGGCGTAAATTTGAGGATCAAGTCTTCACACTGACGAGAACTGTTATATGCTACCCACACAACGAACATCAAACGATTGTCTCCATTGTTGACACTGTCACCGCATTCAATTACCTCCACCGTGCTTCTTTGTGACGGTTAATGACACGTGCTGGTGTAAAGGGAAGAATGAACGCGATGATCTGGGTCTACTTCTGTTCAAAAATTTCCAATATCTGATCTAAAACAATCTTTCCAAGCCATTCGGTATTTCGGCTGACGTCCGACGGGGTTGATTTTTTGGCCATTTTCTTTGATAACTTTGCAGACTTGATTCTTGGAGAGGTCCATACACATAGTTCACCGTTTCAATTCTGCATCCAGGCAACGGCTGACTGCTTACAGTACGCCAAGGATATTTATATACCAGTATAAAGCTGTGGTGGATTATGGTCGATGTTGTTCTGGGTGGATGAGGACGCTAAATTAGTCCGTTTATTCATAAACTAAGAGAAGACAAAGGTGACAAAGGTGATTTCTAGCTGCATCTCTGGCCCAGAGAAGGCAGCTGGCTGCTCGCGCGTACTGTGCATGCATTCCATCTGCTGGGCTGTGTGCGAAGAAGACGGACGAAATGTAGAAGTATTTGGACCCCACGGCATAGGGAGTATGCTTCGAGTGACGTACGTTGACTTTGTACTGAATGAGAGAACATGGTGATAATATGTCAATCCGTACAATAAAGACAACTGAGGTGGTTTAGGCAGGATATTCGTCTTCCAACTCAAGGGCTTATTGGGTAAATCAAACCAACATTATTACCCAATTAGAGGCGTCAAAGGGCTATTAGCTCAACAACTAGCTGGAAACAGTCAGTCAAGCCATGGCAATGATTCTTGGACATTCGCTATGAATTGGCAAAGATAATGGTTTGAAGTATCCACGTCTGCTGTAGCGGATCATTACACAGAGACAGAATCGATGACGGTATCAAGACCTGCTAGATAAAGCACGATTCTGCTGTACTAAGTGCAACTGCAAAATCCATCGCAATTTAAAATTGTCACCTCACGTCACGTAGGATGAAATATACAACCTGAGTAATATTGGGCAGTCTTTTATTATTTATACGACGGAAGGATGGTTATTATATTAAGCTTGCTGTATTCGTTTAATTAATTGTCATTTTAGGATAAAAGTACGAAAAGGAAACAGCTAGTAACCAATTCAAGTCAAACAGATTCCTTAACGACTTGACATAGATAAGAAGGTCAGGGACTTTTTCAACAAGATAAGAAAACACATATTGAGAAGAGGTCTTTAAATATATCATATCAAATATTCGTCTCGAAAACAATCCCGCAGGATATGGAAGGCAAAAAACCAAAACACCTAAGGTTGTTGGTATACTTTAAAAAAATTATCGGTAAAAATAGTAGTTTTCAGTCAATTTAAGGAAAGACTACTAAAAAGCTTGAAATTTATGCGTTTGCTTAGAAAAATTACTGTCACAACTACCAGCAAAGAACGACTTAGATCCGCAACGCGACGTGCAAAGAATAAAGGCAAATTTTAAGATGAAAAGGCGTCAATATAGAAGGAAAAACGTCGTAAACTAACAGTGGATAAATAGTTAAAACTATAGACAAACATCCAAACCTGAACTGAAGTTTGTATAAATTCTATTTTGATCTTCTGTTATTTTGATCACAAAGGATGAGTTGAAAACTCATGTCTTTAAAAACGATGGCTTAATAGTTCAAGTCGTTTTAAAGCGGTAATATTGAATTCTACGCACTTTTAAGTAGGCCTTCTGACTTTATAACTGTGATCTCTGTGTTAAGTGAGTACTGCGATGTAACAACATGCTCATTTGCGTCTTAATGCTGAAAAGCATCGGAACTAGTAGACCAGGGATCAACTGCATATAAATAAGTGTTTACATTTTAAGCAATGAGAGTTTTACAGACAAAAAGCAGACCAAAACTCAGGCAATAAAGTAGCTAATTCGCGGAGACCTTCCGGCTCCCTCGACCCACAAATCGTTCAGAAATCTATGCCGGCGAAGCTGCGCTTTCTTTATCCGAACGCACAGAGT
Organism: Ligula intestinalis; assembly: GCA_036362985.1. Lineage (NCBI taxonomy): Eukaryota > Metazoa > Platyhelminthes > Cestoda > Diphyllobothriidea > Diphyllobothriidae > Ligula > Ligula intestinalis. Next base: position 12,462,037 of record JAYGXS010000004.1, on the reverse strand, counting down.
TTGTTTCAGAAGATTGACGAGCTCAAAGTTTGTATAGCTGACCTACAGCCGGATGTCATATCCATTACAGAGACCTGGCTACAGGCCGACGTAATAGATGCCGAAATTTTACCCAGAGATTACCAAGTTTCTCGTCGGCACCGGATACATAGGAGGGGAGGAGGAATAACAGTGTTTGTCAAGAAGTACATCATTGCGTCAGAACGCAAAATTGGTTCCTCTCATGATTGTGAAGCGCTATGGCTTAAACTGAAAACGCGTGGTGCACCCACTTTACATTTCATGACTGTCTATAGACCGCCAAATCAAACTCAAGAGGGTGGTGAGACCTTGTTTGGACTAATGCGAGAACTGACTCAAAATGAAAATGCGCTGATCACTGGAGATTTTAACGCCCCACTGATTAACTAGGATGAGCTATCAGTTAAGGGTTCTCATGAGCCTTTTAGCTCCAGATTCTTAAAGCTGACGGGGGAACTCTCTTTCGTGCAGAATATTGGATTCCCAACGAGAATAAAAGAAGCACAAACAGCGAACTGTTTGGACCTCGTATAATCGAAAGACCCGATTGATACAAGCGAAATTAGGCCAATCGCGCCTCTTGGAAAGAGTGATCATGTCATGATCCTGTGGGAATATGCTTCAAACACCAATCAACCGAGAATAACGGAGGTTCGGTTAGACTACTGGCGCGGAAATTACACCGCAATGAGAAATGAACTAGCAGCAATAAATTGGTATGACCTTCTAACCGGTAGTCCAGATGTCGACTGGAACACTGTCAGGGATCTTATAAGCGAAGTTATGCATCGAAACTGTCCGCTGAAAAAAGTACAAAAGGCGAACAGGCCCCTCTGGTTAACGCAAGGTCTGAAGAGCCAAATAAACCGCAAGATCAAACTCTGAAGAAGGTACGCATCAACACGTCAGCCTTCACACTACGAAGAATTCCGCCAAAAGCGGAACGAGGTTAGATCAAACATTCGAAAAGCTTAAAAGGACTACGAAGCGAAAATTATCGGGCAGGCCGTAACGAAGCCAAAGGTGCTCTACAGTTACATCAACAGCAGGCTAAAAAACAAAGACACAGTTGCAGTAGTAAAAGCTGAAAATAATGAGGAAATTATCGACAATCTCGAAAAAGCAGAACACCTTAGCAAGTTTTTTGCATCTGTTTTCACTGAGGAACTGCATTTTAATCCGACAGACTTCCATGCAGAGGGTATTGGCAGAATCACTTAGGACCTCCGTTTCACAGAAGAAGATTTAAGGAATGAACTTCTTGCGCTTAATGAAGCTAAGTCACCGGCTCCAGACAAATACCAGCAAAGGTACTGCAAGAGCTGGCTTCGGAACTTTCCAGACCGCTTACGCACATTTTTCAGTCGTCCTTTGATCGAGGTCTCCTCCCATCCGATTGGAAAGTCGCGAACATATACCCTGTTCACAAGATTGGATCCAGAACCAGCGTGAACAACTATCGACCAGTGAGCCTAACTTGCATCTGTTGTAAAGTTATGGAAAGGATCATCAAAAAGGCCACTATGAAATTCCTCGAAGAAAAAGACTTCTTTGATGGTGCCCAACACGGGTTTCGAGGAAACCACTCCTCCCTGACCAATATGCTTTATTCTATAGAGCAGTGGTCAAGTCATAGACGAAAATACCCCCGTAGATGTTGTTTACATAGACTTTAAAAAAGCCTTCGATAGTGTACCTCACCAACGGCTACTCTACATGGTTGGCGAATCCGGGATAAGGGGCAATGTACTAAATTGGGTAGGAGATTTTCTCATAGGCCGATCGCAGTCCATGTGCGTCGGAAACGCAAAATCCTCTTTACTGCCAGTTGCGAGTGGAGTGCCTCAGGGCTCCGTTCTTGGGCCACTATTGTTCCTAATCTACGTCAACGACTGTAGGCATGGACTGGTCAGCAATGGAGTCTTGGTTGCAGATGATATTAAGTTATGGCAACCCATCAGAAACGCTTATGATGAACAAACTCTGCAAGAAGGACTTGACCACCTAGGTGAATGGTCCAAAAATGGTTAATGTGGTTTAACTTTGAGAAGTGTGTCACACTGCGGCTCAAGACGAAGAAAGTGAGCGCGACGGATGACTCACACAACTACGTACTCGATGGAAGGTGTCTGTCGAACGTCAATGAACAAAAGGATCTGGGTATGGCTATTGTGCCATCCCTGAAGCCGTCTTTATAGTGTGCTAGGGCTGCAAAGAGGGCGAACAGTGTTCTGTTTGCCATTAAGCGAACTTTTGTCGACATAGACAAAAACTATTCGGCAAAATCTATGGAACATTTATTCGCTCACATCTGGAGTATGGCGTTCAGGCGGGGCGACCATGGATGCACAGAGATAACCAGATGCTGGAAGGAATTCAGCGAAGGGCAACGAAAATTGTGAAGGGCCTAAAGTCTTCATCTTACGAATGTAGACTAGAAGCACTCAACATTTTCCCTTGAGTATAGACAAATCCGCGGCAACCTCATACAGAAGTACCGCCTCGTGAGGAATCGGGAGTGTGCCCTGCAGTGTGATGAATTCGTCGCCTTCGCCACTTCAACCAACCTCCGTGGGAATTCCCTCAAACTGCGGGGAACCCTATCCCATCTAGAGGTCCACAAGCGGTCGTTCTCACAACGAGTCATCGGTGTCTGGAACGGACTGCCCGAGGAGGTCGTAATGGCGGACTCCATAGATGCGTTTAAACGGAAACTGGATGAACATCTACTGAAAACTTACCGTTCATATGTACAAGAAAGAAGGAATAATTTACGCCCCGGAAATACCTATAGATAAAACTTTACATTTGCATATGCGACTCACTATTTTGCAGTAACACATTTATGTTGGATATATTATGTACACAAGAGACTATTCTGACTGCTCACACGCACACTTTAAAATTTGTACATGCATATATGTTACTTACTCTTTTATAGTGACATATTTTATGTTGGATATTTCATGCATACTGTTATCAATAGGGTCTTCAAAGGCATTGCCTACTACCCTAAATATACGGAACCATACTGAACTAAACGGCAGCCATCGCGCTAGCTGGACCTACCCAGTTTGGTCGTATGGCAAGGAATGTTAAGAAATATGTAGATGGAGGCGCTAGGTTATTGGCCGTAAAGTTAATGTCTACATGTTCTATTTGCCTGAAGGTGCGTCATTTCACAAAATAACCTATCATCTCCGTCTACAAAGCCTCTCATAGGGGTTCCCTATAGAGGAACGAACTTGCGCGCACAAGCTAAATTTGGAATGGTGCGTTGAAATATTCAATGTTCAAAGGTTTTTTTAAAGTGTAAGGTTCGCGGATATGTGTTTAGCGCACTATATATCATTTCCCTACACGGATCCAAACGAAGGACTATTGGCTGTACAAGTACGGAACAATAATCTAATCCTAGCACGGCGTGGTGTAGTAGTCTAGGAGTAGTTCGATTGATCTGGGGATCGGCAAGAGCACAGTGTGTTTCTTAACCTAGAAGTGTCCCTTGATCACGAGGCCCGTGTGCGTTATCCCCAAATCTACACCTTCATCCTCAGACATTATTAACAAACCCAAACGGAAATTTATCCCAAGACCACAGATAGTTGATTTTTGCAAATTCCTTGGAGTGCACCACAGGCGACGGAGCTGAAGCGACCTTGTACTTCTTAACCATGCTTTCCTCGGACGCCGCGGGGACAGGTCATGTCTGGCATGACCACCACGCGTGCGCAAGACACGATAGTCAAAAGCTCCGTCCAAGGTCACTCCCTGTCTGGCCTCACTGGCCAACCACTTCTCGACGTCAGGAGCTTACTACAGGGGAGTTGTTTACGCTCAGTCACTCCCAGAACCAACGATCTACCGTTCGGTTGTAGTTGTCCGGACCCGGTGATCTACTTGGCGGACGGCGCACCTGGACTCCGGCCCATTCATGGTTGGATTTCACTTGTCTGGGAGCCACTTGCATGTTACTTACATTCCACGCTTGGTACCTCTCATTAACTTATCCATAACAATCTGGCTTTTCACGCCTTATCATATTCACTAGCTTATAAATGTTGGGACACGTTAAATCTTCTATTATCTGGCCGGACCACATCATATCCCACAGAACCTTGTTAGCTGTAAACAGACATCCGAGCGACCGGGGTGGGTCAGCAGAACCCCGTTCTGCCTACGCATTACCTTTTCTTGAAATGACTGACAGGTCAAAAAAAGACAGTCGATTTGCAACTATGTATGACCTGTGTGAGAAAATAATGACAGCCTGCAGTTGAGTCAGCAACCGTTACCCTCACCCTTAACCCGTTAAGGGAGGCTTATATTTAGAAGTCAGTAGATAATATTAACGAATGAGAAAAAACGCGATTTCTGTGAAGGGTTTTGAATTAATTATGTCTGTCAAAAAGCAGTAAGCATAAGCAACTACTTTTGCATGTGGGAAGTTAGCGAACATTACGTGGTTACCCTCTGGTTGCTAATGGAGTTCGTTTTTAGTAGTTACATCGCCATTCTGTCTGTAGCAGCAGACCTTTAATATACTGAGCTGCGCCAAACTAAAAAAATCATGTTTAAGCAAATTGAAAGTTTTATAATTTTGAAACAGGTGTACTAATTAAAGGATACGGGAAATTGAGGGGGACCCCCTTCAACTATGTCAAGCAGCGGCAGAATATCGCGAAACACATATCCGGTCCTTAGGTTCATAGCTCTGTTGTCAGTACAGTAAAGTATTCAATAAGTTGCCGAAACTTTGGATTTCAAACAAAAACTTTTTGAGTATAGAAGACGGAGATGGGATCACTGGGAAAATATATTTATCGGCCAGCCCTTTCGGATGCTCACTAGAACTATCGTCAGCTGTTCAAAGCACGTTCTTCTTCTGAGTGATTTAGGACGTGTGCGTGGTGTTTTTTTAGTTAGAGGCTGGTTTCTCGCCTTAGACAGCACGCCCTGGTGTCCTTAAAGACAACATTTTTAATTCGATTATTCTTTCGACAAAATAGAACTTCAACTGAGCTGCCCTAGTCTAACACCACGAACGCAAAAGCAAAAGTTTGCTGTTCATGTGGTGGGAAACTTATCGTAAAGTGAACCTCTACGCGTACAACATGCGTGACGGCCACATATTCCGTAATATGTCTGGTCATCTCCAGTTAAGGACCCAGTACAATAGCAGCAAACCCATACGTACAGCTTACACGAGGGATGATACGTTCAAGCATTCAATGCTTGAAAATATTTGGAAGAGTAAAAGGTCTACGAAGATATGTTCAACTCACTCCACATATTTTTCCCCTAGATGGAGCATTGGCTGTGAAAGTAGAAACCCTTAATGAGAGAGGTTAATCTTTAAACCACGGTGAGGTTAAGCCAGAAAAACAGAAGTCAGGTGATCTACTGATTGATAAGAGGACAGTATTTTAATGATATTGAACGTGGAGGTATCCCATACTGACGAGGCCCGCGTGTGTTATCCCACATCCGCATTCTCACTTGCGACGGGAGAACAAGCTTACCTTGGTAACCGCTCACATATCCACGCCAGGGTACGCCTTCGACTTCAAACGCGTCAGAATAGTGGATCAATCGGACGACCAGATCTCACGCCTGCTGCGGGAGGCATGGCACACACACACACACACACACACACACACACACACACACACACACACACACACACAC
>JAYGXS010000004.1:12386815-12456318 GCA_036362985.1 Ligula intestinalis | reverse complement strand
CACACACACACACACACACACACACACACACACACACACACACACACGGATTCTATTTATGGGCATATTGATCTCCCGGATACGTATCTGGCATCAAATAAACAACTGGTCCCAGAGGACGCTTTTCCGTCTATTGTTTACTATTCTGAATCAACAAACTGAAATTAAACATTTGTTCTAAGGCCATGGACAGTAGATTTTTAAAAAGTCCTCGAACTGTCCGATACGTGACGGAGCCTAAAAAGCAGTAAACAGATACCTGGGTGGATGAACAACACCCCGTCCCGCCTACACATATCCTCGTTGTGAGGTGTCTGACATGCCACACAAACACAGTTCACCTACAGTCCTATGTGGCCTGTCAGCAAAACATCGGGATGAGCAAGAACTACTATAAACCGGATGAGGAGACCACATTTAATAGTAACAAGACTGTTTAGACAAGTGTGCAACAAAGGCGAGGTTTGTCAAATGGTGACGCATAAAGTTCATTTCCAAAAAAAAACCAGTGGTAGGTACTTGTTTTCTTTTGCATTCACAAACTTTAAACCGACACGTTTTTTACGATCCAGTTACGGCCCAGAGTGTGTAGGGTTGGTTATGGTTACTAATTTAACCCTCTGATATTCCAAATGACGACTGCAATACGGACTCACATGCGCTTCTAGTCAGCCATAAGGCTTTAGGTAGCCCGAAGTACGAGTACATGGACGCAAACTTCTCGGGTTCGATTCCACAAAGTTATAAAATGTGCATCATCAGTTAGCCATCCATTTTTCTAGGCCTAGATGACCCTGAATTGGAACCCCGATTTTGTGGTCAAAAGGTCGTCTGCCAGTTGGAACGCGCAGCATTGAGCCACGAGTCTGTTGTCCTGCAGATTTACATCGGGAATATTTGCAATGGGGAAGGAACGGTTATCGATCATGCTACGGACCTACTCACCAGTAGCCAACTATACGCAGTCCTTACTGTTGTGATACTGGTCCTCGGATGGGAAATCAACTAACCGATATATTTATTTGGCTCTAGGCAGTCTCTTCCACACTTGTTTCAGAGATCGTTTATTGGCATGCATTCCCACTCCCCGCTGTAAGTTTAGTTGTGTTCTGGCGTTGCTACTTTATCAGACAATTGAGTCCCGCGTGAATTCGATTCACAGTTATGTAAAAGCAACTGTCATCACCCCACAAAACACACAGTCGACTCTCTCAGGTCCGGCTGGACGCAGTCAACACTAGCCCTGGCTTCGCCAGTGGCCACTGCCACCTGGGACTGCAATTGGGAGTTCTGTACATAATAAATCACTCATGCTGGTGACACCTGCGTTTAACTTCCAACCTAAGAGTCGACCTGATGATTGTAATGATCCGAGTACAACCACCACTTAGACCCCTACACACCTGTAAATCAGAAGTTTGAAGCGATTCGTACAAACGGTTTCTGTTAGAGTTAGTTACAAGGACTTTCTAAATCCTGCTGAAATTATGTTGAAGTATTATGCTGAATTATTTTGTATCACCCTTTTGCCACGGGCAAAACGGTAGGTGCGGAGGACAAACAGGGGGAGGCTTAACAGGACACAATGAGCATTATAAGGGATGCATTTTTCTAACAAATCGGACTCGTGGTTTGTGCGGTGGCACGCCTAGGCGCCGGGTCACGCCACAAAAGCGATCTTGGACCTCACCCACCTCTGGCCTTCTTGAATTGGGCTTGATGCCCGCCCCTCGTGAGTGAGGGAGGGTGGATTTCTGTAGAAAGCCTAAAACAAGCCTAGCATCAACATGACTTTACCAACACACAAATCAGCGTCCCCACGCTCACCCAGCTGCCTGCGGGCTGAGAGTCAGATCCAATGACTTCTTATTAATATGGCACCCCTTGTTGGAAACATACCTGACGAAACGTGCTGTTTGGTACGCGTGTTGAGTGTTTGCCGCGCCAGCCATCTGTGCCTTCCCGCATTTCCGGCCCTCTTGACAATCGGTTCCCGGTACGAGTGTGGTCAGAGATTGGGGTAGACCCGGCGTGTTTGCCTCCACTACAATCAGCTACAGCCATCGCATGCTTCAACTCCTTGAAGCTCCTAGTGGATATCGTCGAAATCGACGGTCAAACTATCGTGGCAGCTTACTTACGCACACTGACACACGTTTTGTTTCTGTTTTTAGCCCATATTAAAATGCACATGAAAATTATATTATTTGGAGCATGCTTTAGTTGTGCCTTTAAATATTGCTCCGAGGCGACAGAGGCGTACCGTAACATTTGCGTATCATTTGAGAAAGAATGCACCTCATGTGGCGTAAGCTTGAAGCTTCCAGTGCCTACTATTAGTGACACGTTTCTGGCCTATCTGCATAGTTAATAAAATCGGTGACTGTCTCTGTGTGTGTGTCTCCGTTATCATTGGTCGCCGGAGTCAGGTTGACACGCCTTGTGCGCCTTCGACGCGCGCGCATGTTAGTACCACGATCACTTGGTCGGCACGCGTTCTCAGTCGCCTGTGCGTGTCGGTCTCTACGTCGCTCCCTCATTCTACCTGCGCGCTAGTAGCAACTAATCCTGAGCCACTTTTCGGGTCAGTAATACGCTTCTAGCAGGGGAGTCAGATGCTCACAGTCGTTAGCAAATCAGCCTCTACTACTTAGTTTCCACATAGGACAAAGTGGCAATTTAAGGGCCTAACCATGAAGGCTCGGATTTCAGACCGGTAGTTCACAGTTAGACAAAAGGCGAAGCATGGAAAATAATCAAGCAGTAGAAATTGTATTGAAAAAATAAAATCATATTAAAAGTGGAATTAATTGAATAGGATAGTACAGAATGAGACTAGAGTAGGTGTACATCCAACTGCTCAAATAGCGGACGACTGTCCACGCTAGGAAACAATTTTGCGCATAAAGGCTTGTCTGGCTTGAGCCACCAGTTCTGCACCAGAGTCCTTGCCGGTGTGTTGAACCATGGCTGCAAAGGGACCGTTGCTTGTGATCCTAACTGCGGAGGCTACTACGTCCAGCCCTTCCGTGGTAATGACGGTCGCATCGCCCGAATCGCGCAGCTGTTTGCTTAGTCTAGCTGCCCCAACAGGGTCCAAGAGGCCATACGGAGAGCCCTGCTCGACCACTCGTCCGGCATCCATGACGATAACCTCGTCAGAGTCGATGATCGTGTGCAAGCGGTGAGCAATCATGAGAATTGTTTTGTCGATAAAGTGCGTTCTGATTGTTTCTTGAATAATAGCGTCGGTTCTACAGGTGTAAATAGACAATGGGTAGCGGTTCTTAAAAATGGCTGAACTTAAGTTTTCAATTAAGAAAGCTGGTTGACAACAATAGAGAAGACACAAGGGATACCGTAAAACATTAGCGTTTTCAGTACTGGTAGGCGAGCAAGGAAGTAAACGGGGTCTGTTGAAGGCACTTCGAATGCTCGTAGTGCTGTAACTCGTTAGTTTGATTACCAGAATGAGATGATGAAATAGACGCGCAACAGAAGATATGCGATTTAAGGGGGCGTACGCGGACAGGAAATAGGAAATCTGATGTTGTTGGTTTAAGCAGTTTGGATTTAGATAAACCGGTTTGCGGCACACAATTTTAACCCTAACAATAATCCCAATCCTACCCTTTAGTTAACCCTAAACTTTAATCCGATTCTTACCTTAAAACTATGATATAGTCTTGCTAACAACGAGAACTAAAACCTAATATATAACTCGTGTACCCACATTAATTAAGTAGGCATGAAATAATAAGATAAACTTATGAGTTATAGTCGGCCGTTGCCCCTAATGACTAGGACGGTGACCGTTTGGGGTCTATTCGAAATGCACTTTAGCCAGAGATATTACCCACAACAAATGTGAGTTGGGAGGAAATAAGAACGTACTCGTATGACAAGCGGTATAAATTCAAGGGGTTACCGGTAATTTTAAAGCCTGCTTTGTCTTCGTAAACCTTGGTAAGTTTTGACTACAGTAGACCGAGTACATAAGATATCGCCGTCAGTGCAGCGACCTCACTCAACTCCCGAAATCCAGAGTTTGCGTGATATTTACTGCTGCGGCAAAAGTCTCTGTTATTTATCCATTGCAATATCATACAAAAACACATTCCGTCGCTTCTTTATTCCGCTATCATTCCTTGTTATAGTCAGACGATGGCTTCGAGGTAGTCACCCGTTATCTCATTAAAGGATGACAAAGATATCAGACGTCCACATTACTAGCATTTTAACCTTGGGCTTCGACATGTCAGCGACTGAAGCCTTTGAACATTTGCCCCGACGAAGTCCTGGTCAGCACTAACTCACAAATTTATCCCTCCTCCCAATTTGAACCTAATGAGCCTTTCAAGCAGTGGGATCCGAGTCGTTGCCAGCCAGTCCTCTATTGTGAAATCCTGGTCCCCCCAGCGCAGGGCAGGGGGCCTGTTCGCACGTCTGGGCGTGGGTTTACCTGTGTCTGGCGTACACTCCGCTCGCCTAGACTTCAGGTAACGGAAGGAGGAGGGTGTGTGGTAAATTCAGCGCAAGTCTATTGCCATCAAAACTTACTTCACGGGTATGTGACTGTCTCCGCATCCTCCTCACCGCGGGGCGTCAGAGTCGGCGCTCGACCTGAAACCTTTCATCACGAAAAATCTCGATCTCCGGTTGTTCAGGTTCAGATGTTTACACTATTTTTATATCTAACTCCTCAGGATACCCGGTTTGTTTGAACCTGCGGAAGGAATTCCAAACGTCCGGGGAAACCTCAATCAGGTCTTTAAAGCTCTCAGCAAGAACGCGAAGGACATAGCAGACTAGTTAACAGGGAGCACTGTGCAGACAAAGGTCATGATATTCACTGTTTGTTTGGACCCCTGTAACACGGTGCAAATTGGCGATCTATTAGAGACAGAACAACTTGCAACAATTTTCATTGGGGAATTCAGAACGGCTGTTGACGACCATATGTACGTAAACCTTCGATATATTCTCATGGGAACAAATTCAAATGTGAAACATGCGGTCATATCATCTCATCTAATTGGGTCATGAGAATTAGAAGGTGGGGGTCGACCAGAGCCGGTGATGGAGAGAGCGCGGAAAAGTGTATGCAGTTGAGCGACGGTTGGCCACGCCAGTAGCCTCCTCCCTCTCCTTGCTGTACCGACTTCACCAAACCCTCACCACCGCGTTACCAACCTTCGCTTATCGATCCCGATCCCCCCTCCCCCTATTCCAACGATTCATTTGCACGAAAAGACAAGCATGCTTCAAATTGTACCCCTTTCCCATATAAATTTACTGGTCTGATGAAAGTAAAAGTATACACCTGCTGGGAAGCAGACATTAGCAATGCACATCGGTGTGTTACTAACAAGCGACTGAACTCTCAAATAAGTTGCATGCTAAATAGAGTTCGTTTATTGAATAGTTTTGCAGTCATTTCTGTGGAAATTAGGTCAATCGAGGTTCAGCCTAAAGAGATATATTGGCTGACGAGTAATAATTCTGTGTGTGTGTGTGTGCCAATTTATCCTGGTTGCAGGGTGGAGTAGAGGGCGATTCCAATTTGGCCTGAAGCCAGGTGTCTACGTCTTGTCATCTATATGTTTATATAACAACTTATAAAACATCAGCCAGGTTCCTGGTTAACGCACGTTTCGATGAGTATGAACTGTACACATCAATTCGAATACACAAAAGCCCTTACAAAAGATGACGGAAATAGACGGCATAGTAGATGGCATGGGCGATGGGGGTATACTTACTCAAGATCCACATTTGCCGTGGCCTCATCGATCACAAGAATTTTGTTGTTTCGGAGAATAGCTCGTGCGAGGGAAAAGAGTTGGCGTTGGCCGAGGCTCATATTAGACCCACCTTCAGCTAGATGGTTCTGTAGCCCGCTCGGCATAGCCTCCACAACCGACTTTAGTTGCACCTGAAAGCAAAATCAACTTGTTACGGAATCTGATCAGGTCCATATAAAAAGTGGCTTCCTTAAAAAGAGAGCAGCGCTAGATAGACCTTTTTTGAGTTGGTAACACTCTAAGACGAAACTTCTACTTCGGATACACCTAGTGGTTGTAAATTATACGTAGTATGTGTGAAGTAAATTTGTTTACCGTCTCCAAAGCATGCCACAGGGCGTCATCATCAAAATGGTCTTCTGGATCAAGATTGCTGCGGACGGTACCCGCGAATAACAGTGGATCCTGAAAAGACGCAACACCTTTTAAGATAATCAGAGGTAAATACATCAAAGAAGTTATGGAAACAGAGTGGGATCTGCCGACCTAACCTGCGGAATAATGGAAATTCGCCTGCGCAGATCAGCCAGATGTAATTGAGCAGTGTTCACCTGGTCGATAAGTATCCGCCCCCGCTGCACTTCCACCAATCGAAAGAGGAGGGACACAAGCGAGCTCTTTCCGGCGCCAGTTCGACCAATTATCCCCAACTGCAAATGGATAGGAAAGCGGTTTGCTGCTAAGCCGGATGGGTGCTCAGATACAGGAGCAGATACATGAGGCAGTTCAATTGCCGACTTTGTGCGTAAAGTGTATACTGCAAACAACATTTCCTTATTCAAAAAAATTAATTGATTAAGCAACATACATGCTTTTGTCCGATAAACTATCCGGATACCTTTACACATATAAGGCAATTATGCAGACGGATACCAATAGAAACAGCGGACGCTAACAGAGAACAGTTCCAGTTCCCCTATATTCCTATTGCAGCCACAAAATCAACGCAGATATCGGCCCAGTCAGCCACATAAGAGGCAATCGAATAACGACTGGCGTACGATTTCCTGAAGGTACGGCCAGCATCTCGAACATCTACCTACGTACCTGCGTATACAGTACCGGCACGTTCAGTGTATAGATTTGTCCAGCCGGCAAAACGCAACAATTCTCCCAAAAGAATTATCTCATGCTTGCTATATCCAAATATCCAGAGGCCTTTCCAAATTCAGCTGCCATTCTTTTCCTCCCTCCATTCACATCTAAATTTTATTATATATATACGTCGGTTGCCCAACTTCGTCCATCATAAACCGATGTTCATCCCTCTTTGTTTATTTGAATTACAATGAGGTCATGAGTGCATGAGGTCACTACGCTATCGCTGTTTTCAAAACAGTCCAATTTTATCCATATTTGGCGAGTTTTCCAAGAAGATTTATCCACGACGTACAAAATTGCAGTCATTGCATCACTTTTCATTTCCCGGTGTTGTGCGTTTTATGTTATTCCTTTTGAATGAAGGACGTTTTTTGCTGAAAATTTTGGAAAATTTTTTCAAAGTAAAGCGCGTCTCTCTCTCTCTCTCTCTAAAGATGCAGTAGGCGCAGGTTGACAGAGCCTGTGGCTCGGAAAAAGGCAAGCGAGACCGGAGTGACTAGTCCGGTCACGCTTTACTATGTCGCTTCCACTTCATCGTACAGAAGCTTGCCCAATTCATGAAACGTGAGGATCGAATTTCGGGAGGGGGCACTTTAACACACATTTTAGGTTTTTCTGTTTGTTTATACAGTAGTCGCCAGTTATTAAGCCAACCTCGGGCCCAGACCAAATTGGGCTTAATAAGTGGCGGGTGCAATAACCGGAGAGTCCTGGTTATTGATTAGCAAACGCAGGATAGGCACTATACAGTACATACGTACTGTATTGTGTGTACAACTTGGTTATGCACAAGAAAAGAATGCTGTTTTTCCTGTATTTTACGTAATAACAAAAGCAAAAAAATGATTTGCGACACGTTTAAAAAAACGGTCTAGTTTCAGCTGTTATGGAGGAAAGTTCACTCGCAGGTGCCCTTTGATGTCCTTCTCCAGGCACCAGGAATCGTCAAATTTTGTGAAATCTGATGTCTGTAGACCGCGTTGCAGAGTTTAGAGTGCAGTTCTCATCTGTACAGCAGTGGGAAACTGGACTTTGTAGCCGGCGACTGGGCTTATTAGCCGGCAGATTTTGCTATGTTAAATTTCGTCCCAAGCTGATTTGGGCTTAATACGCGGCTGGGCCTATTAACCGTAGGCTTAATAACCGGCGACTACTGTAGAACGAAAAATAGGCAGAATTGGGCAAAATCCAATTTTTCCTAATACCAAGGGTATTTTCTATGCTATTAAACACTGTTGATAAAAAACTCTTGTTTTGCGTGTTGCATTATAAACCGTAGCCCTTGATCTGAAAGCGGGCGTACTTCTGATGATTGTAGGACAAATGCAGGCAGCTTTCAAGGATAATATAGCACGAAACAGACAGCTCGAGAGGGGGAGGGTGATATGAAGATGTACCCACCTTGCAGCCAGGGCGAATGTGAAGATTGATCTTGCGAAGGGTCCAGTTTGTCGTTCCAGGGTACTTGAGCCAGACGTTCTGAAAGTGAACGTCCCCTCTCGAGGGCCACTGTGGATCCACGCTGATCAATGGCAGCATTGCGAAGTCGTTCATCGTGGCATTCGGCGCCTCCTCGGGTGGCAGCTTGGTGTACTCTAAGAGGCGTTCGACGGAAACCATCTAAGAGGGCAGCAGAACAGCAAAACAGTTAGGTCGCCACAGTAGATGGGGAGATTGGAGGATCAAACGTAACACATTAGCAGCGTACCTGGTTCTCTACTTCTATGCCTTGTCTGATGGCCCACTGAAACGTACCGAGAAGCGACATCAAGTAAATAAGAACAATTGACATGGTTCCGCTCTGCATATCTTTAAAGGAAAGAAAAGATTACCGTGTGTCAAACCAGATATGCGCAATCACAAAGGGAAATAACTTTAGGCATAACATTCTTTATTAAGTCATGTGACGCTATACAAAGGCACCGGCTTCACTGACACAAGTCACGAAAATATTACCGAGAAAGAGGAGAGCGATTGCACTACTAGCGATTGTCTGCTAACCCTAAGCAACTTTAGGAAAACAACCTCTGATGATCAAATTTGCGATCTGCAGGTGAATAATTGCCGTACATTCAGCATGCCTTATTCTGTTGAAATATCACATATAACCCTCCATAATGGCCTAATACGAAGATATTTTGTAATTGTGAAGCAGTCCTTTGTTGTAATTGTTAGAAACCTCACTACATTTACTTGTTATGCTACGAAAACGCTCTATTAAAACTAATTTGAATTGGTATATCGCTTACTATGAGAAGTCTGCTAATGAAATCGAAAGTCCCATTTAGTCGTCAATCTCCGACCTTTCCCGAAGTAATTAGTATATATTTGATTATACTACTTGGGATAATGGATTAGACGTTTACGTTTACCCTTTCTGACAAACCGACAGCTGCTCGCTTTTCGCATGCAATTACTCAAACGAACGCTTTCAAATTTTTTTCTCGAAGGCTTTTGCCTATCCTTCCCTTTATATAACTAAAATGAACTGAAGGGCATAGCAAATGACTATTTCTAACACCGCTTCCTTGCCGGGAAACCCCCTGGAAACACACGGTTGGAAAAGCCTCAACTATGTATTTTTAGAGTTTTCAGCATTAGGGAGATTGCAAATTATGTGCTAGCATGCGTTACGGGGGAGACGGTCCTAAGTGGACTTGGAAGCACTTGCGATAAGTACTGTCGGAAGGAAACTCGACTTAAGAAGGCTAAAGTCGGTAATAAGAGGGGACCAACGAACCCGAGAAGATGCCAAGACATAGAAGCATGGTTGCGATGACTGATAGAAGGAGGAAGCAGAGCATGTCCATGCGGATGCCCACCCATCGACTGGCTCCTACACCAAAACAACAGGCCCGTGTGTGCTGGTCCGTTAACGAGTGATATTCCAGCCATTGGGTCTCCTCACTCCTCGTGGCCCTAATGCAGGGCAGGCCTTTGGCAGTTATCGTGAGGTGTGCGAAAATGGGGCTTCGAGCTGCAAAAGGCAAAATCGGAAATGAGTGAGTGTGATGAAGTTGTCTAGGGGATCATTAGAATAGACAGCGTAGGTATCCTCGGCCAGAGTTTAGTCCTAGAACATGCCTACTTATATAGGTATTTTATACAAGGGTTACACTTGAAAATAGGCATAATGATTGGGTTACAGTTAGGATCGAGGGTACGGTTATGTTTAAAATAAGAGTTAGGAATATGATCAGATTTGAGGTTAGGGTCAACTTTGGCTGCTGCATACAGTCCTACCCAGTCCGACCATCAGTAACCAATAACAATGGAGTAAATATTTACCGCCCATTTACGTTCTCTCAATGGGAATCTTTTAATCTGTGCAGTGTGGTACAGCAGGTTGTTAGACAAATAAAGCAAAATTATTTCAAAGATGTGCGTTGCATGAATATCTCAAGCAGATTTTGTTAATTGTCACCGCCGTCTACCACCGGAAATGGTGAGACAAACTGCCACATATTAGCTTTTTATAATAATTATATCTATGCTGTTATTGATAAAGTCTTTTAGAAAAGAATAATGTGTACTGAGTGAATTTTCTAGTCTAGTTCCGCAGATACTCGTCAGACAGATGAGTGTTGCGAAAACAGTTAAATCAAAACGATGACTAAGAGAAGATTCTATGGTGAGGCCGCGTGTAGGAATATAATCTTCAACCTCATTTAATTATGCAGTCAGCGGAGAAAATAGCTGATATCCGCGTGTAAATATGCGGTCAAGGGAGAATAGTTATCCCCGCATTCAAGCATGCGGTCGGCGGTGGTTGCTTTTGGCTTCCATCTGATCCTGATAGCTTTGTAGTTCACATCCAAATCGATATGCCTCCTGATGCATGCCTTGTGTAAATGCATTGCCTCCAAGAATTCGCGGCCCTTCCTAGCTGGGCAGGCGCCAACTATTTAGTTTTGCTCCCATGCAAATGCGTGTCTTGTGTGCAGTGTGTGCATGGCAACGTCCGATAGGTGGCCTCATCTCCCCACCGCTAACTGATGTTCACGAATGCGGGTTGATTGAGCTCTTCCGGTTTGACCTAAATAGACTGCATCACAAATGTTACACAGTTTTTTATAGATGACTTCCTTTCTGTCTAAATGGCCAACGCTGTCCGTAGGCTGTACAAGCTGGCTGCGCAAAGTAGTTGCCGGCTTGTGCGAAATCTGTATCTGGTGCTTTCGGGGTTGCCTTTCGACGAACTCAGACATATTCTTTAAATATGGGAGCGTTTACTAGTTCATTGGCTTTGGCGCTTTACTAGTCACAGCTCTGAAGATACCTTTTTCTTTGAGCTGTTGTTGGCGTATGCATCGACAAACAAAGTGTGTAGGATACCTATTTTGGACAAGCAGTTTGAAAAACTACTTCATTTCTGTTCGGTATGATTCTTCATCCGGACAGTGTGTTTTTGCCCGACTGAGCAAGCTGTTGATAGAGCTGCGTTTGTGGGACATTGGATGGTAACTTCCTAACTGTAAGATAACCTCGGAGTATGTATCGTTACGAAACACTCATTTGTCTGACGACGGGCTGGAGAACTAGACTCAAAAACTCACACAATAAAAATTGTTCTATCTCGAAGGTCTTTATTGTTAACAATATTTGGATTTATATGGGCACTAAATCAAGGAGAAAACATCGTACTGCTTAAGTAGATAGTTTTTGCAGAGTGCAGTCTCTACAGTCAGTCAGAAATAAACTACTTCAAGAGCTGTCCTCCCGAAATCATGAAACTATATTGTAATAAGGACGTACAAGAAGTAATATCACAACTTAAGCAATCTTTCGAAACGAAAATACGTTTCGGAATTTCGTTAAACAGTTCATGAGATAGTACATATGCTGCACTTCGTAGCCGACAACCTGAGTTATAGACCCAGGTAAACACACTAGAATTGTTTTAAGGTTAAGCAACTGCTATCCGGTTGAGGAAGCCAATTTTGTGCGCGCAGAAGAACCTGCTGCAAGCCCCAAGCTTAGCATGGCCAACGACCACCTAGCTACCAGCATCTTTCCCCGAGCCTCCTCTCTCCCTCCCCCCCTTCTCCCTAATTACCGCTTAGTCAGCCCTATCCCCTGGACTAATTTGCTTGTAACGTTGAGCGTAATTTACCTTTTACGCTTTACCCCCCTCCCATATAGATGTAATGGCCTGATGAGAATTTATTGAAAGTATACGTATGCTCACCAATTACTCTTCGAACACTAGAATTAATAAACTTACCAACACTCTCAATCCTCTTCAATTGTCTGGCGGTTCGTAAGTAGTAGTTCCGGTAGTAGACTAAGCCGAACAGCAAAGGTACGATGGGGATCACGCTCCAATAACTGGCAATCATGGCGACAATAAGTGAGCTAGCGCAGTCGAAGAATAGCTGGATGAAAGGAGATAAAATATAAATCGATAAAAAATATCAACCATGCCTCCTTTTTCATGAACACATAACACTGTCAACAACAAAATTCCTAGAAAAAAAGCCTTACGCGGATGTCAGTGACTAAGCTATTATTTAAAAGTCTCAAATTCTTTCACAAGACAGTGCATATGCATCAGTCAAACCCTACTTGAGGTCTGGATTATTGAGTTTTTGATGACAAACTAAACTACTGTACACAAAAAGATATGTAGGTGTAAACAGACTTATGACCCCGAAATTCCCAAAACCTGCTTACTGACAACCTGAAATTATGTAATCGAAAACAAGTATCATAATGCCGAAATCATAACCTTATGCAAGTTGACGATTCTAGCGAGTTATTTAAAAGGGCAAGACCTTCACCTGACGTATTCCACATTGATTTAGCGATCAAATACCCTCTAAAATGCGGGCAGCCTTCGATAAGGACGAGTAAAATTGTTCGCGAAGATAATATAGGGCGTCCCACACCAGAAGAAGTACGGTTATCATTTTAGTTAAAGCACATCAACTCAGGGATGTTCAAACTCTGTAAATAGGCACATGCTTGACAAGGTGGTACTAATACCAGTTTTTCGATAGATAAAAGGCGGCTTTTGTTTAAATCAGCAAAATGATTAGGTCAGTTTTACAAAAGGTTATTCTAAAGATTTAAGCTTATTTGTGCACTGGAGTGGTTTAAAAGAATGTAAAACATTCGCGATCCCCGTTTACGACCTTTTTTCCCTGTATTTCAACAGATACCTCGACTAATCCAATGACCAATAGAATTTTGCTTGGCCGCGGATGAGAAAGGTTGGAAATTTTGTTTAACTTGCTGCTACTTACTGTTTTTCAGTAGGTTTAAATGCTTACATTAAAGAACGCACGATGCTGAGGTGCTGGGGCAATGGCATTAACGCAGGAGCATATGCTTAAGGCTCATACAAAAAAGCATGGACTCTCATGTGGGGACGGCACAGTCATTGTATTTTCAATTTGATTGGTTTTCCATTAATCACAGGGGAGGCGATATGGAAGTGAGCATGGCCATGAGAAGGCCCTAGGAGGGTATTGATGTATTACAACTACCTACTTACAGATTGTAAGTAAGTTGATTTTTTGCCAATATTCAATTTTACACGCCGGCGTTGGTCCCGTAAAAACTGGATGAAGGTATTGAATCGTAGAGGGGTCCCCGGAAGGCCACCATGTACAATACCCGCTCAAGTCTGCAGATTAAGTAAAATCGCTTTTTAAATAAACCATGGGGATAACCGCTTGCTTACAAGTTCTAAGTTGGGTGAATTTCCACGATCTTACAACTTCCTAACTCTTTTGTCGTTATTCTATTGAGGGTTAGCTACACTACTAAAAGTGTACCTCAATGACCTCACCCGAGGTCAGTGAACACCCCCCCCCCCTCCGACATGCGCACGCTCAGAGTTGGTCCATTAGGGGTTAGCGATGATATTAACATGTTATTCAGTGTCCTCGTCCGAGGTCAGCGCACATCCCCCAACTTACCCTCATAACATTTTTTTAATTTACAGGACCATTGCTCACTGATTTGTTCCCTGACATGCCCCACCCATACTATCCCCTAAAATCAGGAACCCGGATGGCCGAGAGGCGCGCTATGTGCGCACTCAGGCGGCCCAACGACAAATTTCTACCTACTATTTAATTTATTAATTGAATTGGAAGTTTATACTATTTATACTAAACTAAACTATCTAAAATAAAAAATAAACTAAAATAATACAATCGGTTTCGTTAGACAGGAATCTAGGGTAGGGCGTATCTAAGGTGGGCGACCAACTGAAAAATTTCTGCTACGGTTTCCTACTTATGTCCCTGATGATGAATCCGCGACGGTTGTCGAAACGTCAAGCGAAAAATGTATTGTCCCAGCGATCGAGTCTTCTTCTTCTCGACCTACTTAACTGTTAGCTATAGTCGTTTAATGGATCGTAACGCCTTAATCACTCGTCGATTAACGTTCGCCGACCGCTAACAGAACTCCCTGGCCCCAGTCTGGGTTTGGGTTCATTCTCGATCCCGGCCTTTAATGAAGAAAAGTTAAGGGTAAGTTAAGGTAAGCAGGCATCTTAAAACGGAGCAGACATCAGGAAGATTTTTTTCATGGAAACTAACATACCTTTATGAAATCCTGAAAGGACCAAGGCAACATTTCGTCCATTTGGCCAATATCTTTGGAGAACCGATTGATTATTTGGCCTGAATAATGTGAGGGAAATTGGAGGCTTGAAATAACTTTTAGTTGTAATTGCAAGGCAAACAGTATGGGTAAAGAGGTGGGTTATGTTGGCCCACGAAGAGACCATCGAAACAAGAATCAAGCAAGCAGGGAAGGGTTACAGTACATTTTAGAGTAAGGATAACAGTTGGGGTTACGGCCAGTGGTCAGAAAAAGTAAGGTTACGTTTAGTGTTAAGATTAGGGTGTGTGATAACTGTGAAGTTGGGATTGAGACTAAGGCAGCGGTTAAGGTAAGGACACGGGAATTATGACCTGTTAAAAGTTATGCACAGGGTCATCTTATTTAATTGGACAGCGCGGTCTTATTCCCGTATGATGAAGGAACTATGGGCAGTCCTTACCAAACTACTCAGCAACCGAAAACTCATATGCTTAAAGGATCATTAAAAAAAGCATAGAATAAGGCAAAACAAAATAATACGCATAAGCCCTAGCTATCTAAAAGGGCATGAAACACAGGAATTCCGTCCAGTTTTTACCTAAACTTTACAAAAATATTCCGATGAATTTCTGCAAGTGGATTAGATAGTGGAGAAGGCAGGGATTCGGGTTTGGAAATGTCACAGAGGCCCGTTTATGTGGTTTGGCGATAACAGCATAAATAACATAGGAAACACAATTTCTAACAAACCTGCCCCATGAAACTGGACGAAGTCTGTCTTCGTAGCGACGATACTTCGAAGCATTGCATCGTGAATCTTACGGCCCGAAGATGTCATAATCTGCAACAGGAGATCGCATTAGTTGTAAAATTGGCATCCATTAGTAGTCAGAAGACGGGACGATTTGAAGCAAGGCAGCATGACAAAGATGAAAGAGGTCGTTATTTTTAGTGGAGCGAGGGTAAAAATACATCAGTATTATTCACAAACAAACAGAAATGTCGGAAATTCAGTCATGCATGAACAAGTCTCCAGTGGGATATTTTAACTATTTTTGCTCAATGGTTAGGACGTCTGCCCCTGACCGGCGAAGCGCGAGTTCGAAACTCGGGTGCGGCGGCAATTTCATCTGCTACATCAGAGTTGGCTTCCCGTGGCTGAAGAGGGCCAAAAGCCCGAAATAGCTATATCACGGTGCCTTGTCTGAGCCGGAATACTCCTATGACAACAATCTATTTATACTCTCAATGCAAGGACATCAAAAAAACACAAATAAAGTCAGGCATATTGTACAAAACCTGCTGATTTTAAATGTGAAGCATAAGTGAGACGAAGACGCAGGCAGGCAAAGCGGTGCAAACATTTATCATCAATAGCAAGTGCTTGGAGAGTTTTAAAACATTGAGAGGTAAAACCCTCAGAACCAAAAATGCGCTCTCTCAATGTGCTCAGTGCTGCTCCAAATTAATAATAATAATAATATGTTTATTATGCCAGTTTACAGGCAATTGTAAAGAGTTGGTAATGCACCTCTTGGGCGCCTTCCAACACCTCGAAGACCGGAAAAAACCTAAAACAAACTCCTTATGTTGCAGCCAGTATTGGTTTTGTTTCAGGTTTTTTGTTTCGTCAATACTGGGCGAGATTAGGAGTTTGTTTCAAGTGAAAAAAACCTGCCTTCAAAGGTATGATACAAACGGAATAAATGTACAGTTGTAAGCTGAGTTGACTCATCAGCAGGAGAACTGTTTCATATCGTTTAAAAACATAAGTTCCAGACGGAGAGGGTTGGCACAAGAACACAGTGTTCTCAGTCTTTCATCAATGGTTGTCGGCAAAAGTTGCGAGCTATCGGCTGAAGGGTTAGCAGACTGCGGGTTGCTGCTTCAGCCGCATTATCTTCAGCAGTGAAGCCTGGCGGGGTTCAAAGTCCACGAACGCCATCAGAGTGAAAGAGAGATTCCACCGAGTCAGCACCCAAAATTCGGGAAAGTTGTCCTGAATGTAGAAAACTAGTTACAGCTCTCTTAAACATAGGGTAGTTTTGCTGGGTTTTAATACTTTTGGGCAGCTTATTCCAGATTGATATGGCATTTACTGAAAAGAATTGCCGGTACTTAACTGTGCGTGCCATAGGAAGAAATAAAAATACGTCTCGATGACTGGCGCGACGAGAGTGCTCAAGCTGCCTTATTGTACTAAGAGGATTAAAGGTTTGACCATTCAAAAGTTTAAACAGTAAAAATAGACCCTTCTGCAATCGACGAAGCCATAGGGGATCCAGCTTTATAAGTTCGCACCTTTGTTGGTAGGTTAAGTTACGGTGTTCTGTAGTGAAAACTCTTCTAGTGAAGAAGTGCTGCACCGATTCTATTTTCTTCCGTTCACTAGTGCGCAGAAGACTGAACAGAGGCGAGCAGTATTCAAGACTAGGTCTCACGTACATATTATAAAGGCTAGTTCTAACATTGATAGTCTTAAAATTTCTAAGGATAAATCCGGTTGTTCGGCGTGCTTTCGAGACTATCAGGGCACAGTGCTCTGACAAATTGAGACTATTAGAGTAGGATATGCCCAAATCCTTGATAACTGCTGGAACATTTAGTTCGTGGCCGTCAATGCTTAATTCCGGTTGATGATCGTCGCCAACAACCATAACGGAACATTTGTGCCATGAAAGGGTGAGGCGCCATGTGCAACACCACTGGGCGAAGGCCTGAAGATCCTTTTTTATCAGCTCGAGCACGATGTTGCGATCTGCCGGTTTATATCGATAAGCGACTTTTAAATCATCAGCGTACATGAAGGGTCTGCCATACTGAAAACAATCTGAAACGTCGTTGACAAAAAGGCAAAATAGGAGCGGACCCAGTACACTACCCTGTATAACTCCACTCCTCACATGCGTGGGGTTGGAGATAACATTGGAAATTTTTACTCGTTGTCCGAGGGGGATAAATATTTCCACGACCCGACATTATTTTCGAATAAAAAATAACCTTAAGTTAAATATAGAAATTCCTCTTTTCATGTTCACCCAGCTACATTAAGGTTAGGCGTTTTAGTGGAGGCAGCATACTATCTTCTGTCAGAAAAAACGGGAGACGTGGTTTTTTGCATGGCAACCTTCAAAGTCAACCATTATCTAACAAATCTTCAAATAACAGAGGCCTAGAAACTAGGACAAAAACTAATAATATTTGGCATGATAGCACATCAAAAAACGTTGTATTCGGCAAAAGGTAATCGGGTCACCAATCGCGAGACTGAATCCCTGAATGCAGCTCGATAAAACGGTTAAGGTCTCAATTCTGGTTCAATTTCCAGTCAAAATATAATTGGAGGCATTATCAACATTTCTTTCTCATTCGCTGATAGGTACACCTCCATTTTTTTACGGAAGAAAAGTTTGCAGATAAGAAATACAGATGTTTACCCTAACTAAATGAAATAATGCTGCCAAGTACTGAGTGATCAAAACAGGTTATGCTGAA
This sequence comes from Ligula intestinalis, assembly GCA_036362985.1. Lineage (NCBI taxonomy): Eukaryota > Metazoa > Platyhelminthes > Cestoda > Diphyllobothriidea > Diphyllobothriidae > Ligula > Ligula intestinalis. The sequence goes on along the minus strand of JAYGXS010000004.1, from coordinate 12,438,358 downwards.
AATTTACAGTACGTTATATTGACAATAATTTATTTCTACTTCTCATTTACTCGAACCCGCTATGACTGGCCATAACAATGTAATCGGGTATCCACCGGCTCACTCTGCGGAGTAACAAAACATTCAATTATTATCTCAGCATAGTTAATTGACTGTCAAGAGGTGAAAGCGTGTAGGGTGTCAAGATCGATAGCATTCAATTAATACAAGCTACTTGAATATTAAAAGTAACAGCTATATACCAATAAACTGCGGCGGGCTTAGCGTTAGACTACTGGGATCTGAAAACGAATTGTCTACTGATGCCCGCACTCACCACTGCAACAGAGGTTATTTTAAGCGAAGATACAACGGTCGCTCAAAATTAAATTACATGGGATAAAACTACGTACCGCATAAAACGTCCAACTGCAGGTCAAAGAAATTACAATGAGCGCAATCTCAATTACACCCATGACCATGAGATACGTCTCATTGTTGCTGAAAAGCCCCACAGGTGGTCCACTGGTGTTTTGCATAACAGGGTTTAACGACTGCCGATAGATTTCATTGGCGTAATTTGTCCTGTGTGGTGGAGGAAAGGGTGGTTGAGCGTGAGGCAAAATAAATCAGCCCCAGATACCACATCTAATGGGGACATGACAGAAAACGCACAGAGGCTTACGAGCCTGCATACAAGAAGCCTCGATTAGTACAGGTTAATAGGATGTTAAGTGATAGATCTGTATATCCTACGCGTCAAGCAATATTGCTACTAAGGTAGAAACCTAGCACAACCTCTACTAGTAAACAAGTTGGAGCCAGTTAGCGCAGATTTGGTCGCTAAAATCACAGTGTCTTCGACACCTGCATAAAGCAATGAGACAATGACAGACATAGTTCTGACAATGAAAGCATAAAGTGATTCACAGCCAGGGAAAATACTTCAGGGCTTACCAATTTGCAAGGAGCAGATCATAGGCGTTGAAAATAGCGGCTGTCATCAGAAAAAACAGCATAGAGGTCATAAATCCACAGTAGCCGGCTCCGCGTTTGAGGTACAAAATATAATCCTTCAGGGAGACGCTACCCTTCTTACTAATCTCTGCACCCAGTTTCTGGCCAGACGGTTCTGCACCTGTTCCTTTACTGATGACAGATGACTCGTGTAGATTGTTCGTACCATTGCTTCCCGCAGTTGAGTTTGTGCTGATGGTAACAAACTTCTCTGCGGTTGACGGTTCCTCCGTAGTGCAGACTGATTTTGGGCTCTAGGTAAACAAAGATCTGATTACCGGTGCATATTTCCAGAATTTAAACACAAAAAGACGATCCACTGCGATATAATATGAAGGCTTACAAACACTAACTCTTTGGTGCCAATGCCAATAAGCACCATTCCCAAAAGGTCTAATTATAAATGATTATCTTAAAGAATCGAAAAGCTTTTCGATGCCCAAATAAATCAGGTTCGGATCTTAGATGCGTTCAGATATGATTGGCTGCTCACAGAAGACGCTATGCCAAAGTCCATGAGTCTTCATTAGTCAAAATATCCATCAGCTGGTGTTTCACCGTCAGATTCCCAAGTACTGCAGCTCCAAAACCAAGCTGGTGAATCGCATTACAGTATTCGAAGTGGAAAATTTCGGTTAATTTTTCCAGATACCAACCAACACGACATGTCAATCGCAATTGCGAAACGCGCTTCTGATTTTTAACAAAATGTTTTTTGGTAATGCCTATTTATTAATACTGACATCTTACTCATAGCGTACAGATAAGTGTAATTTTTTCCAGGCTCTATATATAGGCCATGTGGTTTGAAAACCCTGAATGTATCCGCAACGGCAGGTCGGCTTCAAAATTAATCAGCAATTGAAAAAACTTCTTCTCACCGAAAAATACTCTTCCGTAAATCATGAAGATGCCGAAACCATGGACGCAAGAAAGAACAGCAAAAATCAGTGGGAAAATGTAAGAAGTTGAAGTAGTCCTTTTTAAATGCAGTTTCTGGCAACGACAGGATGGCCGGAATTTCTGCGTGACTGAAATATCTGGAAATAATGCTGAAGGATAATTAAAATCATCCCTCAAACCAATACCATTTTCGAAAAACACATTTCAACTTTTTAGATAGTATTTAATGATATCGCACGTCTGCCGTAGATTGAAACTTCAGTACGGTAACGTACAATCTGATAACTCGAATCAAGTTAGTTTTCGACAGGTAAATACGACAAACATTAAAATTCTGATCTGTTGTGCGGTTGATGGAAACATATAAAAGTGGATTTTACTATCCCCATCACCACATTTGATGGCTGGCTAGTTCGGGGGGGGGGGAACTGATGCCTCCAAGTGAGAGTGCGACTGAAGCTGGGGAGTTGGCACATATTTCTTACTGGCTGCTTAGCTTTGCCGGTTACTGCGTCTGTTTTCGTCTCCGAAGTCACGTTGGGCACGGAAAGAGACAGTGTGATGGATGCTGCGTAAGTCCGCATTCACTATAAATAAAGTCACAGGCAAGCCATTGCGGCTGCGCCATCCACACTGTGGAGCATACGATGGTTATCGTCAGTTACGGTGACTGAACTGTCAAACTTTCAGACAAGGCAGACAGGTCACAAAATAAAACTATGCTAGCGAAGGAAATCTGAAGAAAGCAATATGTCAGAGAAGGGAAGGGAAAAAGGGCAGTTTATGTATGCGGATAAGACTCTTGTAAGAAAAGTAACGGAGGATTGCTTCGCTATGTGTATTCACGCAACTTGACACGATGGTGGCGAACTCCGATGTGGAACTGTGGACGTAATAGCGTGATGCAATTGGTAGGCCGGTATGTCACAGAGGTTTTCTCTCATGAACTACAAAGAAGCGGATGGCTGCTGACAGAAGAAACTATATCAATATGCCTGAGCCTTAGGTAGCTTAAATCTTCCATTAAAAAGTAATGGCTAGCTGGAGTATAGGCTTAAAGCCGCGAAGAGCGTTCCACCGATTTCCTGCTACCGTAGGATGAGGCTGTTTAGTTCATCAGTAGGTCACTTAACACATCCTTGAAATAATTTAGGACGTTTGGCAGATTTGCTTAATTTAGGTGACCCACTTGTGAAAAAACTCGTGGTCTTCGGCGGGACTTGAACCCGCATCGTAGGGAAGGTCTTGACGCAGCCAACGCTTTACCAGTTGAGCAACAAAGGCCACGCCTTGCACCGGGAGTTTTCATCACACTTGGGTCGATATTACCCACCCAACCTTACCGCCCATATGGAATCCACCAAAAATGGAACAGCAACCTAACTGCTGGATTTCCTAAGCAATCATCTAGAAGCCGCCAGAATGACTACTAGGCTGACGTAATTATTTAGGGTTTTTTTGCAGATTTGCTTAATCCAGTTGACCCAATTGTGAAAAAAGCTCGCCAAAATTTAGAATGAATATGCCTCAAAAGGTAACGAACCACTAGGTTTGAATGTGCCGAATCAGCAGAAGGAGGACCGTCAGGCGCAGTGTCTCCCCTCGCTTCGCGCAGGCGCCGCCTTCTAGCTAGATGTTGGCGTTGAACAGCCTCCGAACGTACACCGTCTTCTTGGCCAGTAAGACAGGCGCTGACCTGTTTGTCGTCCAGTTCTTCTTCTTCTTCATTGGCATCAGCATCGCTGTCCTCGGTATCCATACTTTCGCATTCTTCTGAATTTGGCATACTGCCAAGGAGGTCTAAATCGGTACTTTCAAGAGCCTCGGGTTCAGCAGGCTCGGGTCGTTTGGTTAACTTTGAGAAATTGATTCCTCGGCTTATTAGTTCCTCATAGGTTCCTGTTGCCGTTATCCTACCCTAGGTGCGGAGAATTTAGGTGCAATGTTAAAAAGAGTCAGAGGTTTGCAGGAGAACATCAGGCTTTGAAACGTGCTCTTGCAGATTACACTTAAATCTTTACTACTTAGACTTATTAAGTAGTTAAGGTTGCGTTCATAACTCTTCATGGACGTTTCTTTGGAATTCTGTCACCAACACTTGACAAATATACCTTCCAAGACACAGTTCAACGTGTGCTTTCATTTCACTCGATGGTATAACTACAGTTTGTACGATAATGTGCACCATGGTATCCCAGGCGTCTGCTAGGGCATGTTCCATGTTCCACGAAGCAGCTAAAGAATTATATCTGCTTAATTGAAATGAAATGTCGGAACTTTGTGCCTATTCTAATTACCTATTCATTTGGGTATTTATTATTATAGGTAATTTGATTAAGTTCATTCTGGCGTTCCGTTGTAAATTTAGGGTGCACGGACATGCATTACGTTCCTTATCTGAATCTAGAGTTCAATACTACAGTAGTCACCGGTTATTAAGCCCACAGTAAATAGGCCCAGCCGCGTATTAAGCCCAAATCAGCTTGGGATGGAATTTTACAAAGCGAAATCCGCCAGCTAATAAGCCCAGGCGCCGGCTACAAAGCTCAGTTTGCCAACAGGATAGAGTGAGATTCTCATCTCTCTGCGTGCGCAACTGGTCACAGTACATATGTAATGTATAGTGCCTATCCTGCGTTTACTAATCAAAAAGTAGGACTCTCCGGTTAGTGCGCCCACCACTTATTAAGCCCAATTTGGTCTTGGCCCGAGGTGGGCTTAATAACCGGCGACTACTGTATAGGGGAATAAATGACTTTGAAAAATGTCATTATTCAAATTCGGCGAATATTCCCATACTTAATTTGAGAAGCCAATTTAGCAAACACATATTTTCAGCAAATCGTCATCAGGCTAAAACATTTGCAAGGGTAATAAAAGCTTTACATTATAGGGTTAATAAGGGTAGTCTGATTATAATTCGCCGCGCGCATGGCGTGGTCGGCGTGTAGAGGTTCTTATGTTAGGGGAGGAGGGAGAAGATGGAGAGAAAGGAATTAGGTTAGGTTGTGGGCGTTGACCAGACGTCAGGTAGATGGAGTGATAATAGCTGTTAGTTCCACGAGGTGAACGACTGTTTCTAGGGTGCGGGGGCGAAATGCGATCGCCACCTGGCGTTGGAGACGCCCACAGAATTGCAAGGGCTTGTGTCAGCGCCTTCTGACAACACAGCACTGGATTTGCCACTGTTTCAAGCACCCGCTGGCGTAGGCCCTTGGAACAGTTAGCTGGTGTCCGGTAGACAACCCGAAAGGCTTCGTTAGTATCGACAAGATGTGCGAGAATAGAACTCGAGAGCGATCTTGTTTCATCCTTACTTAACCAGGCTGGTATGTGTTCAAGTAGCCTTTTCCAGGCGCCCCGTTGTTCGGTCGATGTATCCTGCTCCACAGGAGCAAGTGGCCTGATGAAGATTTGCTGCAAACATGTTTGCCAAATTGACTTCTCGAATTATTAAATTTTTTTGTACATTTAGTTACAGCATAGACAAATATGTCCGCTGTTAACACCACGTCTAGCAAACCTCTCTCAATCTGCAGGCTCTGCTGCACGTTGGTTGTAAGCTATGAGTTTTCAACTATTAATAAAAGCAGCCACTGGTTAACGATTTTTGTCATTATTTTTCTTTTGCCCTGAGTGTTGTTACATCTTCTTGCATGCTGGTTCGCACAGCCCTCTTATCACAGAGCTCTCAGTACTTAAACTCGAACTGCATTAGCAAAATTTTTACTTTTTGGTACAGTGAGATTGGTGTACCAAACTTCAATTTTCTGGAGGTTTCTTAAATTTGAGCTGGAGAACCTTTGATGCTCAAAATTAAGTCAGAGGGCAATTCTCAACCATCACTTACCTCCTGTATAACCACAATAAGGTCCATTTTCGGCAGAAAATGGTGCTGATTTGTAACAAGAATGCGTAATCTGGCAGACATGTATTGGCAGATACAGTTGCAAAAGATTTCGTTGGCAACCTGGGGATCAACAGCGGCCAGCGGATCGTCCAGAAGAACCAGCTTTGCTTGTGTGTAGGCCAGGCGGGCGAGAGAAACGCGCGCCTTTTGGCCGCCACTGAGTGCCACGCCCTGTTCACCCACTTCGGCAGCGTCACCCTCGGGAAAACCATGCAGGTCCTGCATGCGTCGAAAAAGATGGCGCAGATTTTAATGTGTTTTCAGCTTATGGAAGATAAACTCGTTAGAAAGGGGGGATCCAAGGGGGAGAGGTGTTTAGTGAACAATGGGCTAGATCCTAGTCATAACAAGGGGCCATAGAGGGGGAGGGGAATGCGAGACAGTGACAGTGGGGCGAGATGAACATCCCCCCCCGCCCTCCTCTCTCGCCCCTTGTTATGACCAGAATCCGACCCCGTTGATCCCTAAACACCTCTCCCCTTACTCGCTACTGATTGGTTGCTTAAATATTTGTCCACGGACATCTGAACCTGGCCAATGCAATTTAATCGGCAATTACGAAAAAGAAAGATTTGAAAATCAGTTTAACTATAATCACTTACAAGTTTTAAGGCCGATATGTCCAGCGCCTGCTGATATCGCGAGGGCTCAAACGGTCGACCGCAGAGGATGTTTTCGCGTACGGTCCCGGCAAAGATCCAAGCGGCCTGAGGCATATAGGCAACATCGTCTGAGCGGCTGGCAGAGCCGCTGGCCAATGGCAGTTCGCCGAGCATTGCTTGCAGTAGGGAGGACTTAAAGAAAGGGAAGAGACAGGGGGCGTAAATAAATGGAAATAGCAGGAGTGTTAGGGGCTGAACAACTCGGAGTTGTCGCACGCTTGTCAAAACCTTGAAATCGGACAAGAATTATTCTACCAATGAGGAAAGAGAGGAGGGGGGAGGAAAGGAGCGCGAAATGGTGGACGGAGAGAAGATAGAGCATGCAAAATCAATTGACTAGCAGACAAAGGCCATCATTCTATCACAAAATCTAGAAGACGATCAAATGCATTTTTAGATGTAAAGGTCGTTGAACCACGGGAAAATAAGTTTGTATGTCTTTTAAGAAGACTCGGGTGAAAACTTTCCGATGAAATGAGTCTAGAATGTGGTGGGTGCCCCTACGATTGGTTGCACCAACACGGTGACCAGAAGACAGCACGACAGGCGTTCTTAGAGCTGTGCATCCACAATAATGACAGCTATAAGCGCCCTATACGTGCAAAAGATAGCTACTCGCCTCGGACAGCTGGTTGGTGCCTTGGAGAGGCAAGAAAGAATGGGTTCCCCACAGGGGGGTTAACACATGTTCCTGAATATTGCAATCCGATGCACTCTTAATCTCTCACGATGCGCTAAATGTCGAGGTTTAGAAGGCGGTCAACAAACGGAATAACTCAGTTCTTATAAAATAAACATAATATGCAGTGAGATAAATAAACTATAGAAAGGTCGTGGGTTCGAGCCTAGGGAGTTAGCACTCCTGGAGTTGAGTATGGCTGACTGATGATGGCTAATAAGTCAGAAATGGCCATATCAATCGAGAGAGCAAGGTCCGATGCGCAAGGGGACGAGAGATCTTTGGCAGAGGAAAGGCAAAAGTCATATGCATGTGACAGTTATTTGATTAACTCTCCTCTACTGTCTCAGTTAGTAACTCGAGTAAAAGGTCAAATGGCAACATGGACGGACTAGTCTGCTTTTAATAAATTGGTGTTGGCGTATCTGCTAGTGTTGCTAGTATTATACTAATCCATACGTTGTTTCTGACCTCGAAGTTGTCGACCATTGAGCAACCCCACTACTGCTGATAATAATTCATTTTCAATTATGTTCGGTAACCCACAAGCCGATAAAACCAAAAGGACCCGGTGATTCTTCTAATATTACCCAAAAATAAACTCTGAAGTGAGCTCCAAATAAGTAGTTCGGGGGACAAACGCCAACCCATAAGGAACTTCATAGGCAAGGAAAGAAAAACAAGGGTCGGGAATGCTCCTTCCTTTGTCCAAACTTTCAGGCTGCAACACATCAACCATCAGCAATGGCAAAATAACACTAAGTGCACAATGTCACAACCTCGTACCCTGAAGGGGCAGAAATAAAGCGTAGGGGGCTGGCGCCATGTAAGCCTGCATCTACGCGTACCTCCTCTCCCCATGTGCGTCAATCGCTATAGCAACGCAAACCGAATTACGACTGCCGTGTCCTGATCAAGCAAACGTGTCGGCCTACCGCATCTAACACTCGGCCCGTCTAGCGGGAACACCTCTTCCCCCCCCCCAAACATGCTCCAAGACTTTCAAACCTGCATGATGTGCATATCCCTCGAATTACTTTTCAATCTGCGGATGATTTTCTATAAATAATATACGTAACATGAAGGGAGAGTGAATTAAAGGCTCACCTTTCCCGAACCCACTGGTCCAACGATCGCAATTAGTTTGGGGCCCTCAATCTCCAGGGAGACAGAATCCAGAGTCCAGGCCTTTGTGCTCTCCTACAAAGCAGGTGAAAAAAAACTGTAAATGAAAGAAGGGGGCCAGACAGGTCGTGCCAAAATGAAGATTAGTAAGCACCATTGGTGGATGAATAAGAGGTTTTGGCAAAGCAAACTTACCATAATCACAGAAACCATAAAAACAGCAAAAACTCTAGAGTAACAGGCAAGTTAACGGCGAGGAGCAAACATTCGACAAAGCTTTAAGAGGCTATGGCTGCCTGTCTTATAAGACACGATTATCCAATCTTCCCCCGTTTCCTTTGGACTACAGACAACTGTGCTGCGAGCTAACGCAAGCGTGTCGCATGCTGCGGGTCCGAAATTGTTGTAGTTTTGAAAAACATCCTCTGAAACTACCTGTGACCGGGCCAAGACTGTATATAAGCAGGCACTACTATCTGCTTATACTAGCAGCTGCCACAGCTGTCAGGGACTCTGTGGAGTCCGAAGGCAGAGCGTGACAGATGAGTTCCGTTTGTGCTTGGGTGAGCGTTCATCAACGAGTGTCAATATTCCTCGACAAAAACTGGCAAGACAACAGGCAAGTAGCTGGCTGGCTAGTAGCCCTTGTTGGATCAGGAGCCCCGCCGGGTGAGCCTCAATCCCGGCGGCGAGGAGAAGTCGGAGCAGCTTGGTCGGGAGGGGCTCCTACGTCATCAAAAACACAGATGGAGAGGAGGGGAGATAGGTCCACCGTATAGAGTTTTGGCGTTGCAGACCTTGGCCGCCGTGAGGATGGGTGGGAACGTGGTCGAAGACGCGTCTGCTGTGGTTCCCCGGCTCGTAGCCCAATGGTTAGGGCGCTTGACTCTGATCCAAAGGTTGCGAGCTCGAGGCTCAGGTGTGACGCCACTTGGCTCAGGGTATGACTAGCTGACAATGGCTAATAAGCTACAAATGGTCATTTCAGTCTCCCTTCGCTCTGCCTACTATAGAGTCTGTATAAGCAGGTTCTTTTTCTCTATATGAGAAATTTACATACGGAATGCTCCGCCTGCAGACTTCTTCATGTCCCCATCCATAGATAGTTCCAAGAGAAAGCTTCGCCAGTGTGGTCATAAATGCCTTCACGCCATCAAAAACATGCGCCTACTGAGAAGAAGAAGAAGAAGAAGAAGAAGAAGAAGAAGAAGAAGAAGAAGAAGAATAAGAAGACTCGATCGCTGGGACAACACGTTTATTCGCCTGACGTTTCGAAATCCATCGTGGATTCATCATTAGAGACATGAGTGGGAAGCAGTAGCAGAAACGGGTAATGCATGCACAAAAGTTAGCAGTATTTATAGGATAGAGTCATTAATGCAAACATACAGCAACAATTAACGTTAATTGCCTTCTTGCGCGTGGATACTTTGTTGGACGGCACGCGGGCTCTGACCTGTTGAACTTTCATCACGGGCGGTGGGCTCAGGCGTGATGATTGCTCGGCCGTCTGGCTCCCGGTGTTGGCGTAAGATGAGGTGGTGGCCTGCCCGTTCCCCGAGTGACGACTTGGTTTGGCCAAATTGAGTCGGAGCACTGAATATGGATTGGGCAAATCGTTGCACTTGTTTATGGATTGGGGGCCCGTGAACCATGACTCAAGTAGTTCTCGGCTCACCCGATCGTCACGTCTTGCGAGAATTTTGGCCTCATCAAATTTGAACGTGTGGCCGGGTCTCGTCGAATGGGCCGCAACTCAAGAATTGACATCATTTCGCCGCACTGCTGCCGCGTGTTCGGTAATTCGTGTCTTGAGAAGTTTACCAGTTTCTCCGACATAGTTGCTTTGACCGCTACTGCACCAGATCCTGTAGACGACCCCAGATGTTTCTTGCCATGGCAGTGGGTCTTTCGGCTTCATTAGCTAAGGCTTTATGGTTGCCTCCGGCCTGTGTACGACTCCAACTCCAAGTGGTGCGAGAAGGCGGCCGACTGCCTCGGAGACGTTTTTGACGTACGGGATCGCTCGCCAAATTTTGGAGTAGGTGCGCCTTTGTTGGCCATCTCGTTTGCGCAAGCACTGGTTGACGAAGTTGCGCGAGTAGCCATTTTCTCTGAACATACGCCTAATTTTTATCCTTACCATACGGAACTCACACGTTGAAAAACATACTACTCTCTCTCCCTTTTTCTTAAGGTTTTTTTCCTAATTGTTTCGGCATTCAAAGGTGTTTGTCCATCTTTTTTAACACAACTGAACTGGACCAAACAGACGGTGAAGCTCTTGAGGATTACGCTGGGAATCTCGAAGACGTTGATTATTTACGTGTAAGTTGCGATCAGTTAAAAAAAAGTAATTGGCAGGGGCCTTCAACACATAAAATTCAAAATACCCCCTATTTGCATAACAGTGAACCGGGACAGTAATCTATTCAAAATTCTTTCTGTGTGAATCTCATGCATTATGGAGTGGTCAGGTAAAATTCGTTCACAAAAATTAAATGTAAACAGTGCGGGAAGTCTTGTGAACCTGGCATGATATGTGGACGTGTAAATGCCAATTGCCTTTTGAAATTCATACCAACTTCACGGAAACTGATAACGGCATATCACAAAGTTGCCTGTGCTCAAGTTGCAATTTATGCAACTGATAATGCGAACTCACAAGAGGAGGGGGACTAATTGAGGTAAAAAAGCCATGACAAATGGACATATTGCATGATAAGAAAAAACTGGTCTGGTTGCAACAAACTAGTTCATCCTTCTAAGAACTGCAAATATTGTCTGGTTCTAGACATCAAAATGGCGATAACGACCGGGCAGATAAGAGTTACAAAGAAGATCATTCATCGTAATACTTGACATTGAGTTGTTATTCCAAGTATTTGATGAATCCGGCGTGTGATGAATCCTCATGTCAGTTAGGCACAGTGACAGATTTATGAAAGGCTACTGTTATTTCCGGCAGAACAAGTTTGGAATTCTCCACAGCTCTTCTCCAAAAGAACTCCCGTCCGATCTGAAAAATGATTGTTTACCTCATTCGAAGGCTGCTCCCTTCCCTCCGGAGCGCTGGCCGCCCACATGACTGAATACTGCCCTCCCCCGGTCTTGGCCCTTTCTTTCGATTTTCACAGTTCAATTTCGCATGGCGACCACCCTGGAGGCGGTGGCGACCCAGCTGTCCATTCCCCACTCCCCCCTTTTTGACCCAGCGCCCGCGGCTACTCCGAGAACCACTCATCGAGCCACCCCACCACCCAAGACTTCAAACGCTTGCAACCCGCCCCCTTGCCAGTACAGTATTGTCTCTGTTCCAGTCCGCCCCCCTTTGACGTTGGTGTTTTCCGACCAATGGGAGCCCACAGGAACTGCCTCCTGGAATCCTATAAAACCAGATCCATGCCCCTTTGACCGACTCCCTTTGCTCTTGATTTGAAATATCCATTGTTAAGGTTTGTGTATTTATTGTGTACTATTTCTCTTAATAGTATCGTACCACCTTGATAGTTGTTATCACTGGTTTTGGCGTACGCGTGACTGCTGGATACAGTCGGCGAAAGCAAGGGACGAAACAGTTACGTTTGTGGTGAACGACGCAGACTAGGCTACTAACCAGTGGATGAGTTAATTTAAAGACTACTCCCTTCATAATTTTGTTGGGAATTTTCGTATCCCCAAAAAGAATCAATCAATCTCACTGGAAAGCACGTATGTGATTCCCTTTGCGTGCTGACTGCATGCAGTCACCGGCTTTTTACCACGGGCTGCGGCCACAGGACCGCCCACGCAGACAACCTCACGTTTCTCACAGCACGCTGGTCGTCTGAACTTTCGTCGTGGTTAACAATTTTATAAAGGATTTTTGCAGATTAGATTGAAGCAACCATAGCCGAGCATCGAGACAGCCTGTTTTTCGACGTCCATGTTGGTTATCACATCGCGTTTCGTTCCAACAACCATATGCGACAGCGGCATTACAGTAACACAACCAGACCTCCAATCAACTGCATCGCTTCCTCTTGACATCTTGCTGGAGCCTCTTGTCATTCCAGTAGGTCAGCCGGTTTCCGAACGCATCACAGTACGCGTTCAGTATCGACTGCTGAGTGCATGTCTACAAACAAATTTCCCAAAATGAGCCACGATCCCTTTTAAATCACGTGCTCACGCATCATATGGGCTGCATGCCATGAATGCGTGCTCGACAGCGTCCCAACTTGGCTGCTTAATCGTAATTTCAGAAACGCCAAACAGTAAAAGCTACCCTAAAATCTCCCGTCTAAGTTGATAGTAATTCTGCCGATCAGATTGAAACTCAGGTGACTTAAAGCATCACACATAGACATTAGGCCAACCAAAAAAAACAAAGAGTACGTTATGCAAATAGGCTTGACAGCCCATTCGAGGAGGCATAAATTTCGCGCAATAACGAAGTTGATGTGAAAAAAAAGTTGCCTAAAAACTGTACGGGGCAGCTGACCGTACAGAAAAAGAGCAGAGCTATCGCAAACTTGACCTTAGAGTCTGGCAAACAGTGGGCCTCAACCGCACCAGACTGTCTGTCAGAGTACTTTACTGGTAGACTTGGGCGTGAACTGAGGACACATGCATAGACCACTACGGCTTGGAGACCATTCTTCGAGTGAAGAATACTGACATCTTCTCGCTGATAGCCCAGGCCATCCACAAAGGACGGCTACGATGGTTTGGACGTCGTTAATCTCACGGGGTCTATTTTACTGCCCTGGACCCGAAACCGTTATCCAATTGGAGGTGTCGAAAAGGGGGTCAGCTAAAAAACCTCGCTCAACTCAGTCCGTCACGTCATGGAAATGGTTCTTGTACCTTCGGTCTCCGGCACTGGCAAAGAGAATGGATTCAACTGTCCAGGTCTGCTGCCACGGATCGTTACGTGTGGAGAAGTGCCATCCGGGACAGAATCGAGACTGGCTAGAACAGACCTGATCACAGGCGTAATATGTACAAGCACAAGGCTATGTATTTTTAGAAAATATAGTTTCAAGTTAATAGGATCGCCTAGATTATAGTGGTTTAATAGGCACCATACACTGGCCGGCTTAGTTGAGTAACACACCGACGTTGGACACGGATGTCTACCAACTCGCAGCGATGGTTGTAACAAAGCTTGCGTTAATGCAATAAAATTCACGTGATAAGAAACTTTTTTACGTGGGGCGGACTATATATACATGTTTCCTACCCGCGAAGATACAAATTTCGCCCAGAATTGAAGTATAGTTAGAGTTAGGAATATTGTTATAATCAAGGTCTACTTTATGATACGAATAGCACAGCGCCACCTATCAACGTAGAATATCGCTCCTGGTTCCATTGCCTGCCGAGTGAAGGGATCATATAAGCAATTCTAAACCTTAAACGCTTTTCGATTCAGTAGAATGCCAATAGCTCACCTTGCTCCAGGTAGCACTGATGCTTCTAAGGGAAACAGCCGGCTGTTTGGAATCCATTAAACTGGGTAAAGTTTCTCCCTCTAGAAGCGGCGTAGAAAGGAAAGCCTGAAAGCGGGCAGTAAAAATAGAAAATCATGTACAAACGTGCGGATGGCAACAAGTGGATTTGCACCAATGTGTGGCGTCTCCCATCCATTGCCGACCAAAAACTCATAGTCAGTACGCATCGCTATTCCACGCAAAAACACAAAACCAGACTAGAGAAAACCCTCGAGAAAATAGCCGGTTATTAAGCGACACGGTAAGCTGGTGGTATTCAAACGTTTGCATGTCCAGGAACAATTCCCAGTACCCCCCTTTTTCATATGAGCACTACTCAAAGTTGTTCATATAAATATCCTCGCAGTTCGATCCGCCGTCTATAGTACGACCAAGTTGCTTGATTCATTTGCAGTCTTTCAACAGACACGAGTTTTTGCGCGATGTCAAGGTTTCAAGGGTGTAAAATTGGCAAAGGTAGTTTAAATAGTACACTTGATATACCCCTAGTCCCAGCATTTTGTCCTACGGAACGGTGATTATAGGGGTTTTGAGGTTGGGATGATAAGATATGCAATGAAGGAAATTTATAGAAGTGGAAAGTGGAAAAATGTAGCTGAATGTGTTTCCCGCGGCCGCTGGGAGCAAGTTGTTCCGCATGCAGATTGAAGTTGTGCGCGGCGCTTTTCGCCGCGGGCTATACTAATCTAAATTCAGAACGGTAAGTTGGACCTCAGGTAAGTTAAAGTAGACGATCTATTACCAACATTTGCATACTTTAGGAATTTAAAGAAACTTGCCTTTTGATAATCGGGTTTTTCTGCAATACGTTAAACGATAATACAGATTAGGAAAATCAACAGATATAAATCAACAACATTTCTAAATAAAATAAAATAAAAATGCATATAGCAGTAATTAAAGTATATTCCACTGCTTATCATAATCCCCAACCATAAAACCCCTATTACCACCGGTTCCGTAGGAGAAAATGCTGGGATTAGAGATATATGGGGTGCACTACTTGAACTAATCTTGCCATTAATTCACTTACAGTGGCTGAATGAGCACGTAGTCACATCTACACACTCTACATTAAAGTCTGCCGCCCCAGATGACTGCAATACGAATGCACATGCGTATCTAGGCGGCCATAAAGCCGGACGTAGCCTGAAGTACAACCACATGGACATAGGCGTCCAGGTTTTGATAAAACTAAAAAAACTGTGGTCCAAAAAAACACTTTAATGCACTGCTTGCCACTTGAAGGAGTACAGACAAAGACAAGGGCGACTTAAAGGGCCAGTTCGGGACGATCAGAGAGCATGCTACGGACGTGCTCGTCCCGTAGCGCGGTCAGCAATACATGCAGGAATGAGAAACAACAAAAACCAGGGAGAATATGACAGTCAATTCTGGCCTATAAACCGTCATCAGGCAACCATACCCTGAACTTTACGGCTGTAACTCCTGGGACTCGAATCCGCTACTGACGGGAGGTTTGAGGCCGGGCTCCAAAGCACACCGGGACGAGTATGTTCTGTAGCGCAATCCCAGCCAATAAAACTCCACCAATTCACTGATTGGCTGCAGGCTACCGAGGATCCACGCCCTGGATGCAAGACTCGATGGCGAACACAGGTACACAGACACACACACACACACGCACTGTCAACTCGATAACAGAGCGGAAACGAGTCAATCGAAACGAATTTTCTGCGAGTGGCTCGCTTAATACCTGCAATGCTCGCAGATGGGTTTGCTGGTCATCCAGGACTCCACTGTACCACCATGCACTGACAAGGCACACATATGCGATTTAAAACGCTCTCAGAGATTGTGCCTGTGCAGGAACCTGGGCAACAGTAGATTAAGTAGTGCACCTCATATACGCCCCAGTGCCAGCCTTTTGTCCTACAGAAACGGTGTTTAAGGGGTTTTATGGGGGGGAATTAGGATAGGCAGTAAGATAAACATTAATAGATACTATATGCGTTTTGTTTTGTATTTAGAAATGTTGTTAAGTTATGTCTCTAGATTTTCCTAATCCGTATTATCGTTTAATGTATTGCAGAAAAACCCGATTATCAAAATACAGGTTTCTTGAAATTCCTGATGAAATAGAAATGCTGGTTACGAGGTTGTCTACTTGAACTTACCTGAGGTCCAAGTTACCGTTCTAGAGTTAGGTTACCATAGTCCATGGCGTAAAGTGCCGCACACACGTTCAATTTACATGCGGAACAACCTACTCCCAGCGGCCGCGGGAATCAAATTCTACTACATTTTTTCCACTTTGCACTTACTTCTACAAATTTCCTTCACTGCCTTTCCTATTTCCTCACCCCCAAAACCCCTATAACCCCTGTTTCTATAGGACAAAGTACTGAGAATTGGAGTATATGAGGTAAACTACTTAAAATACCTTTGCCGGAACCTTGTCGCCTTTAGCCATCCAAAGTGCTGCCCTCCCCGTCAGCAAGGTTACGTTTTCGGTGGTTAAACTGCTAAGAACTAGAACCTGACGGATTTCCATCTGAACTGATGAAGCGTGTGTGTGCCGAGAAAGGAAGAAGTTTCATGAGGTGTTGCAGTGGATAAAGCAAGCTGCAATAAGCAGTCATGCAGACGTTTGATTTGAGAAAATAAGGCGTTTTCAGGATATCGAAGACGGAGATTCGATCGCTGGGATGAGGTGTTTATGGAACCGCCATTTCGGATACTCACGATAATCTTCGTCCGGTGATCATAGAAGACTCTATGCCTGAGTAGTTTGGGATGTGGATATGGATGCTTTCGTCAGCGGCTGTTTTCTCGCCGAAGACAGCACCTCAGAGATCTTTACAGACTATGTCCCTTGTTCGATTCTTTTTATCGCCTAAATGAAACTGTAAGCAGCTTGCCCTAACCTGACGACATTCAAAACAATGGATTGTATGCTGCAAAAATAAGGACAGAAAGCAGCCGTGTGTCACCTTACCTGTATTCGTTTACAGCAAATGAGATGTTCGAAGGCAAACCGGATGCCGTTGGACAAATCGACAGTAAGGGAAAACTGTAAAGTCATTAGGAGACTATAAAGCGTGATAATGCGTTCACTGATCATCAGTTTTGGATCATCTGGGAAGAGGAAGATCAGAGCGATGAGGATGACGAGCATGGCCAATTTCTGAAGAAACACCATCTGACCATTTTGAAAGCCCATCCACAGTTTTGAGCGCAAAATACCGTTGCATTCGCGGCTACCGAGAAAAAATAGGAAGATTTAAGACAAACTACTACTGGCGAAGAGATAAGTAGCATTCGAGATGCAGAATTAATTATAAGGTTGCAAAGGAAATCACGCAAACATTTAGACGGCCATAAGGCCATATGTAGCCCGAAGTACGAGTACAAGGGCACAATCTTCTTGCTTGCGATTGCAGAAAGAAAAACAGCAGCGGTTCAAGGAATATGTTCATGCTACACCTGCTACTGAAAGAAGCATTGCCAAAGACGAGGACGCCTAAGACGAAGTCGTCAGGTGGGCATATCCATTTCCAGGTTTGGATGACCCGGGATTCAACGCCCGATCATATGGTCAATGAGTGACTTTTAAGTTTAACCACACACCATTAAGCCCTAAAACACTTTGCGCGTAAAATACCTTCGCACTTGGGGCTAACGAGACAGCGTACTACGAACACTTAGCGCCATGATCAAAACATGCTAATGGTTCATCACTTTGCAGGTTCTTATACATAATCAGCTTTCAGAACCATTCGCTATTCGGTCTATCATTCGATAAGGCTGAATCATGTCACCCACTCTATTTAAATACGCAGTGGACTGGATTCTCAGGAACGTCCGACCCGAAGAGGACAGTGGTGAGCTTGTATCCGGATGCCGGTAGACTAATCTTGGCAATGCCGATGATATCGCTCTGCTAAACTAAAGCTTTGCTGATCTACTGCCTATGGTGCCACGGGTGAACAAGATCGCCAATATGGGAAGACCAAAGTATTTTCATGCTGCATCCTTGTCCAACAGAAGGCACCTCTCGAGATAAGTGGCTGTCAATTTGAAGAAGTACAGAGTTTCAAATACCTCAAAGCGAGGTTACTGCCGAGTTAAGAGAGATGACATTGTCTCCCGAATGGACGCAGCTTGATGAGTTTACTCTAGCCTTCGAAAGTGCCTATGGACCCGAAACGATATCTCCATCTCCACAAAGATCCGCGGGTACCATGCATCTGTGCGGTCCGTTCTTCCATACGGAGGCAAATGTTGGGCTATGCGTGCGGAAGATGAACGGAAGCTGGAAGTCTTTGACCACTACTGCTTGAGGACTATCCTTCGAGTGAAGTACACTGACTTCGTCTCAAGTGAGACAGTTCGCACTAGCTGCGACAAAATCCCAAGGATATCCGAGGCCACTCAAGAAAGACGACTGCGCTGGTTTGGACACAATCGTCATCAACCTCAGGAGTTCAAGGTTACTGCCCTCGACTTCAACCCATTACCTAATTGAAAACGTCGAAGAGGGGGTTAACTCAAAACTTGGCCCGAGTCAGTCTGTTAGGACATGGAAGTGGTTTTATATCTTCGGTATTCGGCCTCCAGCGCTGGCGAAGACAATGGCTCGAACTGTCTAGATCTGCTGCTACGGATCGTCTCGCATGTAGAATACCGTGCAGAATATCATCGAGGCTGGCTAGATCAGTCATGATCTTAGCCGTATCAAGTAAACTTACATGAGCCCGTTTCTCTGCCTGTTGTCATCGGAAAATTAACAATACTAAAACGGCGACCATCGGTCGGCATGTTACAAGACATGCTACGGCCGTCGTGCGTTGGACATAATTCCGGATTCCTAGTAGAAAAGCGCATATGGATCAGTAGTATATGCAAGAGGGCGAACCCACAAAAATCAGGGAGATTGGGACTAGCATGTCTGGCTTATTAACCACCATTACACAACCATGTCAAAACCTTACTTCTGTAACTCCAGAGGCTCGAACCCGCTATGCGCCTGCTATCGGGAGCCCCGGGACACAAATGGGACGAGTATATCTCGTAACGCGATCGGCAATTGAATGATTGTTATTAATAGTAAGTCGTATCGAGCAGAATGAGGCCGAAGCCCCATAGTTAGGAATTTGACCTCACAATAAACCGCTCGCGGGTTCGAGCCTCCGGGATTCAACGGTTGAGTTTTGGGATGGTTGGTTGATGGCGGTTAGTACGACAAAGCTGACACATCCGGTCACAATTTTAATATGCTGTTGTCTTATTCTGCCTATGAAGCGGACGGCTGTGCGACTGATGGCGGCATTCTATACTGAACTCCACGACACAACGGTAGGAGTGTTTCCCGTAACGCGAACAGTGAGCGCCAAGCCGAGCATTACCGACAAAGTCTAGGGAGAGAGTAATAGCGATTTCTCATCCATTAACCGTCATCAGGCAGCCATACTCAAGCCCAGCTGATGCACCAACGGGAATTCGACCCGTGGCCTTTTGATCAGAAAGCCAAAGCTTTCATCAACTGCCCAACGGGTACGTCGTCTTGTCGTTTTAGATCGTGAATACTCACATTGGTTGATGACGACCCAACGATCTTTTACGGATGCTCATGCAATTTTCTAATGGAAATAAACTATGCCATATATTTAATAGAGGAATGCTAACTGACACTGTACAGTCTTCTTAATGTTCATAAATTGAATTTTTTTAAACCACAACGCACCTTTCTTTTAGCACAAAGATCGAAAAAGACCTGATTTTCTATCAAATTATTATGATAAAAAATATTCACGCTTGTGCTTTCCATGAAACATATTTGAATATATAAGGGCATCATAAATCTAAAGAAGGTAGGTACACTGTTAAAAAACTGTTTGCGTCCAGTAAGGTTTTCCGGAGGAGCGAAAAGACATTCATTGGAAAGCAGGTATCCTATTTTGCGCTATCAAGTTTTAGAGCATCCATTTTAGCTAACTCACGGTTAGTACGAGTACCATTTCGGCAACACATTAATGACGAGAAACTATTGCGTTGCCGAAATGTGTCTCATACAAACATCCAGTGAACACAAAACTGACCAGAAGCACGATATTTTAAAATGGCGTACAAATTATCCGACTACTCATTCCGGACTCTCCTCCACGATTTCGCGAATACCGTTAGACGAGTTCCTTGACAATACTTTATTGACACATTTCACAGTATGAAACTCTATAAAACCTCCACAATAGCCTTTCCTTGACTTATAATTTTGTAGAAGACATGATTTTCCAGGAAATGAGTACAAGAAAAAATATGTAGTTCAACTTTTTCATAGAATATATTTGAATGTGTAAGGGCATCGTTAATCTATAGAAGTTGTGCTTATCGGATGAGGTTTTTAGGAGACAACAAAGATGTCTATTGGAATGTTGACATCCTATGGCCTCCAAAAGGTCGCCAAATCACGCTCAAAGATAATAAATCGCACAATTGCTGTTATTTACGTCTGAAAAAGTATGAAATTCTCCACGTCCTTTCGCCAGCAAAAATCCTGTTCGACCTACATATTATTGTTTCCCTCTTATGAAAGCTTTTCCACCTTCCTCGGAACCGCGGGCCCGCGCCCCCTTCTGCCAAGAATGCTGTCAGCCACCCCCCCCCGTCGGCTGAAACTTTTTTCAGTCGAATACACACTGCTGCCAAAACCAGCACCGGGCCACCTGGTACTCGAATACTGTCCCCACTCCCCGTTCGGCTTCCTTGTTGTTCATCGCCGTTTCCCACAATGCTGTGTGCCCCCACTGCCTCAAGAGACAACTGTTTTGACAAGCCAAGATGAAAACCCGTGAAGTGAGATCGTGACGGAGAACCAGCGGTCCGCTCCCTCCGCTTCTTGACCCAGTTAGCCACGGCTGCTCCGAGAACCACTAAAATTACCACTCCCTTGACAGCGCAGTATTGCCTCTGTACACCAACCCCCCCCCCCCCCCCCCCCCCCCCCCCCCACTTTCGAGCTGGCATTTCAGACCGATCCTGATGCTACACTAATTGCCGCCTGAAATATTATAGAAACAGAGCCACGCCCCCTCTCCCACTACCATATACAGTTGTCGCAGGCTATTAAGCCCACGGTTAATAAGCCCGCCGCTTATTAAGCCCAATTTGGTCTGGGCCCGAGGTGGGCTGAATAGCTGGCGACTACTGCATATGCTTTCCCCAAGACTGATATCCCTCTGTGTGCTGATTGAACTTGTGTTGTTGCCTTGTATAGGGTCAAGTGATTTGGCCGACTCCCTTCGTTCTTGACTGCGTATCACTTGCTGAGGTTTTGTATATTGTTTATCCTTGTGACGGACAGCTATAATGACTGTCCACCATCCCCCCCCCTTCGTTCTTCAAAGCTCGCGGCCGTCAACGTCATCTGTCTTTGCAGGCGACTGCGTCACTTGGTGACCTGAAGGCCGCTTGCCCGATTTCCACTCACAGACATAAGTGCACACACACGCACGCACACGCGTGCTCAAGTAGTCGCGGCGTCCTAAGGACCACTTCACACACCACCCCTTTGGCCAACGCAGCAGGGGGCCTTTGTAGGCAACATCCCCTCGGGCAATTGCAACAAACCAATGACAGAAAACTTGAACTCGCTTCACAGCCATGTAAAGACAACTGTCATCTACCCACTCAACACTCAGTCGACACACTCAGGCCTGGCTGGACGCAGTCAGGACCAGCCCTGGCTTTGCCAGTGGCTATTGCCACCTGAGACAGCAATTCGGGGTTCTGTACACAATAAAACCCTCATTCTGGTGACTCTTGCCTTTACCCTCCAACCTGGGATTCGACTTGATGATTGTAGTGATCTGGGCACAACCACGACTTAGACCCCTAAATCCTTTACTATTTCGTTTAATAGTACCGTACTGCCTTGACAATTGTTATCATGGGATTTGCAAACGCGTGACTGTTGGATAGAGAGTCAGAGAAGTCAAGAAAGACGAAACAATTGCACTAAAGCCATAATTCCTAGTCTAAATCACACTTTGCAATTTTGGATAACATTGCATGAGAGCAGTTACTGGCTGTGGATGTGTGGACTGCAAAAAAGTTCTACGCCTCAGTCTTTGCGACGGGTATGTGTGCATAGGAAGCTGAAATGACAAATCGAAGCAAAATCTAGCAGTTTCCGTGGAATAACCGCGCAATAGGCACAAAATTTGCCAACGAACCGCCTAATAGTTTACTATCAACCACGTTCTCCTTGACAAGCACTCATGTGCAAGACACGGTCTGATAAATAAAAGCCTCTCTGTACGTAGTATGTTAGAGGTGACAGCAATAAGGCAAATGCACGTTTTAGGTCCGCAATACTGCTCTGCCTGGTTTATTTAATAGCCGGCTATGACACCATCCTATCTTTTATTGCGCACCGCTGCTTTAAAAAAACGTAAAGGAAACGGTACCGCACAACTTACCGCCGGAGGCTATGCACAAATTTGCCAAAGACCTCCTCCCAATTAAACACCTTGAGGATTCGGATTCCATTGATCAGCTCCGTGAGCATATTGACGCGTTCGTCTGTTAGCCGGGAGACCTTTTCTCTAAATTTGAAACAAGTAAAAACAAAATCAGGCTCGCAATGCATGGGGTGGCAAGAAAAGAAGGCATGAGTGTGGAACGTATCAAAACTCGACAAAAAATATACGTCAGCCTAGCTCAGATCTGCAAATAGTCTAAGAAAATGTGCCAATGGACATACAGAATGACCAGGGTGGTGTTTTAGATTTGACAGGCGCGGAATCAAAAAACGCCTAACTTTACTAGGTTTCAAAAGGAACATGTTGCAGAATTTCCATGAACTTCTCAACTCCATCTTCCCAGACATACAATTCACGAGGGAAGAAGAAAGGGATCAGCAGCTACCCTTCCTCGATGTACTCATCATGCGAACTTCCGACGGCAACATCGAAACAACGGTATACAGGAAGGCGATGAACACTACACAGCTTCTCAATTTCTACAGCAACCATCCGGTGGCTCACAAAAGAAGCTGCGTAAAAATGCTCTTCAAGAGAATCCAGACTCATTGCAGTAATCCGGAAGAAAAGGCACGTGAGGCCCGACATCTCTGCGACCAGTTTATGTGGAATGGCTATCCGAAGGCTTTCATAAGCCTATGCCTACGTGCTCGCCCTCCGAGGACCAAACCGTACGATATGGCATGCACTGCCATACATCAAGGATGTATCGGAAGCGGCCGAACGCATTGCTGCTGGACTAGGCGTCGGAATTGCACACCGCCCCAAGGCTACCATGAGCAGCCGAATTATGCGAATCAAGGACCGTTTAAATCCCAGTTAGCAGTTAGGCGTCGTGTATCGCATACCATGTTTAAATTGTCCCTGAAATTACACAGGACGGACAGGGTGTATGCTTGGTTCGCACATACGCGAACATAAGCGGACGGTACAACGGGGTGACGCATCATCGCAAGTGGCCGCCCATACCTACGAGGCTGGTCACGAGTTTAATTTCGCAGCTGCGAAGATAATCGCGCACGCTGGCAACAAAACAGACCGCAAATTGATTGAAGCCTGGGCCTCGGATGAGAACGCAGTCAATCGATTTATCGATCTGGCGCCGGCATACATCGCGCTGCGCAGGCATCTCCGGACGGATGGCACTGATGGTTGACTGATCCCTCCCCCCTCCCCCCCATAATGGTTGATTGGTCCCGGCGTACTATAACTGTTGCTTGTCTTTCGCGTACGCCTTTTATCTCTGACGGTGGACTCTAGAAAGAGCCCGAAAGCTCAGACAAGTAAAAGTATGATTCTGCTGATCGCAACGCCTTCTACTTTTCTATCTACACACGTACCTGGGATGCGAACATTTGCTCAATTACTAGGTTTCATCCCGCTCTATCAGATGGCCTGCCATCCAGCTCTCATCTCTGACTGCAGGAAGTTTTTGTCGATGCTATGGTCACTCATAGGTTACTGTTTGCCCTTAGAGGTAGGAAACCTCTCGAAGTTCGGCGTTTAGTGACACTTGGTTAGCAGGTTATGGACAGCCCTGTTGTTGCGCCTTTTAAAGGCGTCATTGTGTTAGATCAGCCAACGGTTTCGACCCCCTCACCAGTTTGTTGGACAAGGTCCTGCTACAGGAGTAGAATGGGACAGGTGCCTGAACGAGGCCAGTCTTGCGACGCACCTCAGGCCTCAGTTGGTTCACATTTCATTTAACACAGAGTTAGACCTTCGGTTCGGGCTGTCTGTGAATGCAGATGCTGGATTGCGGGCGGGAAAGGTAGGCGAGAGGTCGATACGTTTGACTGCCACTGACTAGACGTAATCTTTTGTTTGAGATACACCGCTTTCCTCTTGGGTTGCCAGCTCAGAACTCCTTTACTTGAGAACCACAGCAGACGCGTCTTCGTCCGCGTTCCCACCCGCCCTCACGGCGGCCAAGGTCTGCTACACAAAACCTCCCTACGGTGGATCTATCTCCCTTCCTCTACATCTCAGTTTTTGACGACGGAGCAGCCCCTCCCGGCCACGCTGCTCCGACTTCCCCTCCTCCACACCGCCGGGATTGAGGCCCACCCGGCAGGGTTCCTGATCCAACGAGGGCTACTAGCCAGTCCTTTACTTGCTCATGTGGAGCAGGTTATTGTGGTCGCACGAGTCGCCGCTTATCCAAAAGAATACGGGAACACCTCCCGGCGTGGCTGCGAAAACGTGAAGTAAGGAGCAGAAACAGCGCCTGTTGTAAACGAGTTCCCAGGCTAGATTTCTGCCGCCCTAGTCTCTTTGTGTTAGTTCAACAAGGAGAACAACGAACAAGGTCGTAAGGGAAAGGAAGTCGTTTATTGCCCCTTGACTGGGGGCTATATGGAATAGGCAAAGTTATAGGTGGGCCAATCAGGTTGTGCCTTCATGTGCCTAAAGGCTTGATTGGCCATACGCGCACACCCGTCTAGGCGCACGACATTATCCTAGCCAGCTGGTGTGACCCCAAGGCGCACGCACATCGCGCACGTTCATTGTCTATAGGCGGGCCGATAACGTGTCCTGAGTGTTTACTCGTACCGCTTGTTATAAGGAATAATCCCAACAGCGCCATCCTTACCCACATTGTTGATCCCGGACCTCGTGGGGACACCAAAGAAGCTTTCCGTGTGATTTATAAGATCCCACCAAACTATCCAAGATCAGTGCCTGTAAGCAGCAGCAGAAGCGACCGCTACCAGGTTGCGTGCACGAAAGAACCTCCTGCAAGCTCAGCGCTTGGCGTGGCCAGCGGTCGTTTAACAGCACTCTTCTCCGTTTTCGCTTTCTCCCCCCCCCCCCTCCTACTGGACTGACTTCACCAAACCCTCGCGCCGCGTAACCAGCTTTCTCCTATTAACCCCTCCTCCCTACTCTCATGTCGTACTTGTATACAAAGGCGAACACTATTAACCGCATGTTTACCTTGTACCCCGCTCCCATATAAATGTACCGGCCAATGAGAATATAGGAAAAGCTTCAGTATGCTCGTCAACTGCCCTTCTGAGTTACGTCAAAAAGTCTACACTCATTGTGACAACGGAGCGGGAACATCTCATGCCAGACATTGAAAAGTCCATCTTTAGCGTTATCAAACCTCCCCGGGTTGGCAGGGGCCACCGGGTGGACGTCAACCCAACATTTCGAGTATTTTACAAAGTACCGACAAGACATGACAAAGACCTGCACCAGCGTAGACTTTTGACAGCAGATACGGCGGCTATATGACAAGCTAATACAACCTTACGTTCGCAGAGGCGGTTCGTTTAAAATAATCTGCTACCCTGGTCTTAACTGCTCCTACTCGCCGTCTGTAAGGATACGGTAAAGCAGCAAAGCACAGACAGAATTAGGTCATGATTCATCCCCTTGTTCAAACACTTAGACACATTCAACCCCTATAAGTACCGGTTGCTTCTCAACTATCTTTCGTCTAATCCGACACATTTCCTAGTACTTTTTCCACTTAAACTCGCGGAAAATCGCATGGATTCCGCCAGGAAGGCTAAACCATTTTTAACTATGCTGCCACTAGTTGTTAGCTAGGTGAACACAGCGAAGTCCGGAATGGAGTGAGTGACACATGTCCATCGTATGTGAAATTTCGACGAGTCAACTTCGTTGGAGTGGTCACGTCGTAGGTGAGCCTGTACAGCGGCTGCGAAGCCGATGATGTTACCGGCGCTGGTTGCCAACAGAGGCGGGGGGGGGGGGAGAGCAATACGCTACGCAGCGTGACAAAAAAGCACCTCGGAGCAACCGGCTAGCTCGTGGGCCGAACTGACAGGCAGCATAATCTGCCTTTGAAGATAGCAAAACACTGGTAGAAAAAAACAAAACTGGACATCCGAAATGCCAGACTGGCAATCGAGCCAACGTGACGGCGGACCTTGCACGCTGTTAAAACTGCCTCTGTTAGACACGAAAATAACCATTAAAAAAATAATGATTAGGCCTCATTACGCCTGTGACTTGGCAGATTAATAACACCACAAACGAAACCACTTCCACATGCACTTTAAGTAATAGCGTTTTTTTAAATAATCTCTCTTTTCCTATGTATCATCTTCCATATCTGGAGTCATACTCGTAAGCAGTCGGGAGCAAAGGAATGATCAGTGGAAGTTTTGCGAGAGTGCTGGGCTGTTTCCATTCCTTTTAGACGTAACCCATCAGGTGAAAAATTAAAACCGCCAAGGGGTTTCTGTATCCTAGTCCTCAAGTTCTCCAAAGTTACACCACCTGTTTCCGATCATTCGGGAAAAATACAACACTGCTTAGACGGCAGGTTCAGATAACGCCAGAACCAGCGCCGAATACCGTCTTTGACAATGAAAAGAAGATATAGAAGTACATGCAAACTGAATCAAATACATGCAGTTGGTTTCCCATCTCAAGAAGTTCAAACTGTAGATTCTGAAATACGTTTTGGACTTCAAAAAGTTACTTAATTAGGGTTTCAATGCTGATTATAGGGCAGCCGAAGCCAAAGATATTTCAGTCACTTCAGGATGCCCACATTTGAACGTGTCTATTACTCGCCGACAGATGCAAAATAGTTTGAACTCTACAGGCCGTTACAATTGAATTCAAAAATTCCAAAATACATGCTGTACACATTCTGTCTGAGGAAAATCGCATTTTTCTCTAGGTTATGAGAAATATGTGAAATCATTCTTGTAAAGGTTCTCAATGGATATGAAGTATGTTGTATATTTTATAGCACACATTAAAAAGTTAACAAATTGGATGTATTATGGAGGAATCCTTCACGATAATTTATTCAAATCGCAAGAACGTTTCAGAATTTCGGTTGAAATTTGTAAAAAATGAAATCGACTGTACTTTATTCCGTAGCGTTAAACTAACACTGTACTTTGTGGCTTACGTTGCTAACCTGGGTCCAGGGCAAGACTAGGCTGTAACCACTGTTCTTTGATACAGTCTTTAGAGCACAACTCACTTGGCTAAAGTTCGAGCTCTCTTTGTGTACATTTATAGGTCAGACGACCACGCCACATATAATATGCGTAATTACAGAAAATCCGACGTTGCCGGCCACTCCGGGTCAGCTTTACCTTTGCATGACATCGAATCACAGGGGGCATGAACTTACAGACATTCAGCGTACGTTTGTGTTAGCGTTCAAGATACCAGTCGGTTACGTGAATAACCGACATTCCCGCATCTAAGTTTCATTAAATGGGTTATTTTTCAGTCTGAGTACTGGTCTGCTAAATTTGTGATTCAAACGCATTAAGCACAGTAAACGATTCTCGTGACTGGTAAGGTTTCAAACACTCTAGATGGTCTTCGATTAGCATTGACTGATCGCTAAGGGAACTCACCTGTTCTGCGCTGCCTTGGAGCTCACGCTTGAGGCCCACCAGCAGCTGCACAGCGGCTAGCAGTTTGGGTAGATTTGCATTGCCCGTTAAGGCAGGGGAAACTACAATGGCCAGTTTTGGTGCAATAGCCGTCATCAGCCAGTCATAATCAACTGTAGGTGGTGCACCACTCGAGATTCGAACCCGCGACCTTCTGGTCAGAAGCTCAACGCCTTAACCCTTGAGCCCTGGGCTCGTTGTCCTGCTGGTCTAGATCGGGAACATTGGCACTCGTTGATACATGAGCGAGGGATGGCCATTCGAGTCTTCTTTCTGTTTACCGCCAATCTTCATCCTCGAAAACTAATAGCCGCTGTGCTGCTACTGGAGGGCCTCAACGGTGAGCCCGAACGCAGAGCGGTACAAGAAAGCTCAGTTAGCGATAGGTGAACCTTCGTCAAAGAGTGTCAATATTATTTATCTAAGCCTACAAGTCCGTGAAACAATTGTTTCAGGCTCGGAATTACGATAGCCCAATCAGCCAAAGGACCCGAATTAGAACCCCAGGTGACGTAAAACGAGCAGGTGGATTCAACTAGCTGATGATGGTTAATAAACCCGAAATATCCACCCCACTGTCACTTGTCCCTGTTACAAATCACTTTTCTGCTTATAAGCAAAAAAATGAAATAATGTTGATGACCTAAATGCATCCCGTAAATTTTCATTGGACTACTATAGTCGGATAGGAAGATTAAAAAAGTAAGAGGATCCAGTATCCGAAGGAGACGTATCTAAAGCTCAGCGAGCGCAATTGCGCTCTTGAACGCATTTGATTCCACAGTGCCTGAAAGATTGGCGAAAGAGGCATTATCAATTGGTCACACCAAACAAACAGATTAGCAAGGACGAAGAGTATATAGAGTTCGGCGGGTTCAATCCTACTTGCGATGTTAATTTGATATCACAGTGCACGTAGAATTGAGGGGAAATTAAAATAGTCAGATCAAACAAAAAGGTTGGGAATGACGAAAAGTATCTGAAAACTCACTTGATGCTGGCAACTATCTTTCCAGAAATGGTCTGGATAGGAATGAATAGGAGCATTGTGAGAACCCCAAAAAGACTCGTGTAGCCACCCTCGTTGTACATCAACCAGAGAACCACGACGGCCTGAACTGGTACAACCCATATGGCATGTATGAAGAAGAGGGCCTGTACACAAAAGGAAAATATGCTGTCAGATATTGCTGGGAAGGCGACTCAAGAACAACAAAATGCAGGAGAGTAATACCGTTTTTAAGTCAATAGTGGCTTTTGCTTCCGAGATGGCAGACATTTCGACCGTCGACTTCGACTATGTCCGCAATAGGCTGGTGCAGGGACGGCGACTTGCGCGTGAAGTAGTTTCAAGTGATGTTAGACTTGCGTACCTTCCGCCGCAATCTCCTTTCTCTCACTCACCTGAACCCCGTATCAAGATACAGTCAACAAGACCGGAGGCGGGATCGGGCGCAGGTTGCTGGCGCGGCCTAATTCGCCCCTATGCATGCCACCCTCCGCCCCTCCTTCCTTTGTTATGGGAGCGCAAACCGAATAACGCCTACCGTACCCCGATCTGGCCCGCGTGTTGTTCAGGCGCATATATCACGCGGCCCGTTGAGGGGGGCAGGAAAAAATCGATAGAAGAGTAGAACTTCGCTTACAAATAAGGTCCAGGTTTCAAGGCTCTCCGTTTCCAAATTACCCGCCTATATCTTCTCTGACATTCGATCGAAAAAGAAGGACTCGAAAGAACAGCAGCTAACGCACGACAGTGACATTCTTGTAAGACGTAAACTTGCAGATTCTAAGCAGTGTTTGTACTCAGCACACTACAATCATAAGGCTAAATTGAAGATTTTTGGCGAACGCAGAAGGCACCTGCACTGGCAGTTTACTTTGCGCAGCATCCTTCGTGGGTGCATCAGGCCGTAGTGGCCACTGAAAAAATCTAAGGAATTCGTTGAATGCGATCGGTCATGCCTGAGCGAGAGTGACACAGCGGTGGCAGTTTTTTTGGGAAGTTGGTGGATCACGTTATAAGTGCGTCAAGGGGAGGTCTGCCAAGGAAACCAGGTTGCGTCGATGGAAAGGAATCGTGTTCAGGTGACCCATGGCCGACCGCAACCATCTAGTCGCGAGTGCGTGTTCGAGGGGAAGTGGGTCAAGAGGCTGCGAGTCAGCGAGTCTAAAACCACCTACTGCGAGGGCGAATGGCCTTGAGGTAACCGGCCTTAATCAAACAAGGACGCTGGTTACCTAAAGGAGTGCTTTTCTCAACGTGATAAACGCTTAACTCGGTAAGAACGGCAGGAGACAAACGAAGCTCCGATATTAGGCTATACCAGCTGCTGTGTATGCCCGCCCTTAGCGTCGGGACACCATAACACAATGCACGCTTTAACGCCGGTAAAGGTCACGGACACGCCTTCCCCAATTTCCTTATTCTGACTGGCCAGCGGGTTCACCCCCCCCCTTTTGTTCCGATTGGCTACCTGTCAGCCTCTGATGTTGAAGCCCCGCTTTAAATCCCTCTTTGTTAAACTGGCTCGTCACTTGAACTGTGCCTTCGTCTCCAGTATACGTTTTGCCTATGGACAGTCCTCTGTTTTGCCTACATGACATTCTGCCTACAGGAGGCCTTCTGCTTTACATATATTACATTCGTCCTGTCTGCAAACTGCCTTCCGTTTCAATACGTAAAACCACCAACTATATGCAGATATTTGGTAAATCGGAGGAACTACAACTTAACCTTCGGTAGCCGCATAACCATGTTGTAAGGACCGTCATACAGTCTGCCCTATGTACGCGCATATGGCATGCAAACAAGAGAACCACAAATGCCTCAGCTCTCAATAGCGTGTACGTATTGGAGACCTCGGAACTCATTGACACCGAAGGTAGCACAGTTATCACTTATTTACTGGAAGAATCATGAAGAACCAA
Source organism: Ligula intestinalis (assembly GCA_036362985.1). NCBI lineage: Eukaryota > Metazoa > Platyhelminthes > Cestoda > Diphyllobothriidea > Diphyllobothriidae > Ligula > Ligula intestinalis. The sequence continues at coordinate 12,407,754 of JAYGXS010000004.1, read as the reverse complement.
TTATGTCAACGGCAACGGGATTAAAGCGCAAGCGAGTGGCAGGGATGAGAAAATAATTTTAAAAGTAAATAAGGATTCATTGGATGCATAACAATTAACTATGCTAAAATTGGAGCTCTATCGCTTCCCGAATATCTTGCCTTTGGTAGGTTTCTTTTGACTTCTGATGCAGGGTTTCCGTGCGAATATGTAGGCAGGGGTTAAGGTTTTCTGTTTGTATTTTTTGACGCTCCTCTGCTTGTCATAGTGGATCTCGCCCAATAATACAACGAATCATTTTCAAAATATACTTGAGACTTTTATTGTACTGAGACATTTCTGCCTATGAAATCATAACTGTGCGATTCATTATTATCAATAATTAAAAGATGGGCGCTAGGCGATCGGTTACGGAAGTCATTCATTCTATCCTGCGTTTGGGGATGGCTATCTGATTAGGGCTAATGAGCCACAGATTGCCACTCCAGTCTCTATCTGTCCATGTCATCATAATCTGTCCGTTGAGTAATTTACTGATGTGTTTTTTTTCGATTCTTGAAGCTGTTTCTTAAGTATGTGTAATTTAGCTTGGTGAAAAAACCATCGTACTTTAGTAAAAGTCTCAAGAAGACGACGCTTGGGGACCACTGCAATTGCTGCGCATAAATTTTCATGTGGCATCTTTAAATACAATTATACAGGCCAGATCGCACACAGCCCCACCCACAAATAACTTATTACAGAGAGGAGTGACCTGTTGCATAAGTTGCTGCCCAGTGCTCCAGTTCGGGAACACTGATGACGGCAAGGTCCATCTAATTTTCGGTCAACTGCTAAATGATGTGCTGGTATGAGTTTATTTTGGATTTTCGAGGTCGTTTCTTAAACAGATATGATTTGGCTTTTTGACCCCATATCCGCACACCAAAAGTGAAAGCCAAAGAGGAGAACGTCTGGGGCCAACTGAATTAGATGCAAATGAAATTCCATGTGGCATCTGCTAATTAAATTATACGGGTCAGACTCTACACGGCCCCACCTTGAATAAACGATTACAGGCTGCCAATTTGAGAGGGGAACCTGTTGCACTCACTGCTAGCCATTACCCGAGAGAAAGACCGTGAATGCAAACATGGATGATGCTCCAAGAGTTTAAAAGGGCTGAGGCAAGCCTGCATTTTTTATGTAAACTCCCAGGCCAGCACAGTCGGAGTTTGCATGCGAATCCAACAACGTAACACGGAAAACGTTTCCTCATGTAAAAAGCTCATTTATTACCACTCCTAAAAGACAATACCGGGTACTGAACGGCATAAGGATTTGCCAATGCCAATTTCGTGGTCCCTCTCTGTCTACACTTTGACAAAGAGTTTCCGTAGGGGATCGAAAGACCAAGTTGTTTTCGTGCTTTACGGTTCCCCAACATCGGAAATCTCAAGAGCTGGCTCAAGTTAAGACAATGGTAAACTAAAACAAAATAAGCAAAATGGGACACCACCAGCTAAATGCAACTTACAGTCTCCAGCTTTTGGACATCGATGGAGATAAGAGTAATTATGTTGCCCAGCGACGCGGTTCCCATGGATTTTTGATTCAAGGTAAGCATCTGAAAGTTCAAGCGAGAGAGGGAGGTTACTTGATGGGCGAGGTGAAATACAGTGATGAATGATTTACTTTTTTGTGAAATTTGTAAAAAGTGTGGAGCTGTAACAGCTCGAAAAGGCACTGCATGAAAAACAGAGACAGTAAGGAGGGGAAGGCCACTAAAAAGCATAAATTTATCAAGCCGATATCGCTCTGCGTGCAACCATCTGCAAGTTGGTTGGAGCCGAAACCTACAGCCTACAAACACGGTTTTATCTGCTGGCTATGTTGATACCACCTTATTTGTCTGTAAGTATTATGACTGAGGCAGTCTCTCTAAGACAGAACACAGTTTCAGCGAGCTCCGAGTCCTCCACAGCGACAACACTGCTCGCAACGGCCAGGCATGGTACTGTAGTGGACGGTCACACGGCCTCTCTCACCTTCGTTCTCCAAGACTCGCTGCCCCAAAGTCACGCGTTGTCACAAACAACTGTTCCAATGCTTTCTTTCACTGGCGCCCCAGTCCCCCGAGGCTTGACCTCGCAACTGCTTCTGGCTAACTTATAACAGCTGCGCCAGCGTCCCCTGTCATTCGGCATTCCGGCGGCCCCCACAGTTGACCTGAACTTACTCAGTCATGTCGTATGTGCACACACACCCGCATATACACGCGCGTCCAAATAAGCACGCCTTCGTAAGGGCCAATTACCACGTCACTTCTTTGGCGAACGCAGCAGGGGGCCTTTGCAAGCGACATCCCCTCCGGAGAATTGCAACACAACAATTACAGAACACTTGATTTTACTCAGCAATCTTACTTAAGCAGCTGCCACCTCTGTCTCATTCTGCCTCAAGTCCGGCTGGACGCAGTCAACGCTAGTCCCGGCTTCGCCAGTAGCCACAGCCACTTGCGACAGCAATTTAGAGTTCTGTACACAATAAATCACTCCTTCTGGTGACTCCTGCCTTTTAACTTCCGACCTGGGATTCGGCCTGATGATTTTAGTGATCCAAGGACAGCCATTACTTAGATCGCTACAGTAAAAGCGCATTCTGAAGGTTCGACTCCGCGGAAAACAAAAAACCAAGCTTAAGTCGGGTGCCACTTCGTTGAGCCTTCTGCAGAAGGACATACCTTATCGAAGATGAGGCCTGACATAGCCAGTCTCAGACGAATACCAGAACATGCGCCGTGCCACCAGAACGCGTGTCTAAATGCTGCTGCGCAGAGGGTTAAAACGAGAAGACCCGCGGTCAAGAGGCAGGCGGGCATGATCTGCGAGGGATCCTTGATGAGGAAGAAGGCGCGGAGGAGCTCACGCAGTACAATAGGTCTGGTGGTTACACAGCAGATCTACAGGACAGAAAAGAGAAAGAGGAGGATGAATAAGTAGATTGGAAATTGGGACCGCAACTCGGTCTTCAAATAATTTCGACCTCAGGTGTACAAGGTCAAAGTCATTCCTTCAGGCAGGCAGGCAGGACGGAGGTGAAGTATTGGAAGTGGAAGGATGAACGCCTTACGCAATCTCCTCTCAGAGCGTTAGACAACTTCAGGCCTACCGGTTTGCAGTGGCGGTGGGCCATTATTTATCCCCCCCCCTTCGTCCAACTATGCCCGCGTCCCCCAACGTCATTTGTCTTTGCAGGCAGCTGTTCCACTTGATAACCTTTGCAGGCAACATCCGCTCGGGTAATTGCAACACACCAATGATAGAACACATGAACTCGCTTCACAGTCATGCAAAAGCAACCGTCATCACCCCACACAACAGATATTCCACACTCTCAGGCCTGGCTGGACGCAGTCAGCACTAGCCCTGGCATCGCCAGTGGCCACTGCCACATTATACTGCAACTGGGAGTTCTGTATACAATAAACCCCTCATTCTGATGGCTCTTGCCTTTTACCTCCAAACTGGGATTCGACTTGATGATTGTTCTGATCCGAATACAACCACCACTTGGACCGCTACAGGTTAGGCACAAGTCCAAAATATCCCAAAACATAAGCAAAACGAGCCGTAGCAGTTTTACACATAGGGGTCCAGGTTTTTGATTAAATAGAAGGATTCATCCTTGATTGTAGCATGCAGATATGCAAGGTCATGCATCAAGGTTATGCAAATTCGCAGTGAGCGCTTTCCAACTTGAAAAGACTTGACCAACTTCCCCGTGCGCACTCATGCACCTCCGAATAGTCGCGACTGTCAAATGGCCACTGGAACATCCACCTCCCCCCTCCTCGGTCGACTTAGCAGGGGCGAATATACACGACATCCCCTCGGGCAGTGCAACACACTAATTGTACACTACTTGAACTTCCTCCAAAATTTAATGACGTCATGAATTTTCTGGACCTCTCAATCAGCTGCTAACGGTCGTTGCCTACTAATAAGAGAAGTAACTGTCCAATTAAGTGTCAGTGTCGAAGGTTGAAACATGATAGGTGAAGGCAGTAGAAACGATAGATGTGGGCGCATAGTGAGGGGTAGAGGAGGGGGAGGGGTAATTGTCACAGCATGGCAGTTCATGAAAGCCTGCAGGACGTGGATTTTCGACTATGACAAAAAATGTCATCCACGTATCGTCACATATAGTTGCGGATGCAAATACATCGGGCGCACGCAAAGGCAGTTGGCAATGCGGTCAGCTGAACACATGCCCAAGTGGTTACTCAGGACGGAAAATAAAGTACCTAAGAGTTCAATCACTGAGCCTTTAGTGGACACTGACCACACAGTCGACCAGACAACTGCATTTAAGGTCGTACTTCGGGTGACGACCAGGCGTCTCCTACGTTTTGCGGAGGCCGCTGCTATACGGAGAAGAAAGCCAGAACTCTGTAAGCAGCTGGATCATGTGATAAACCTCGCATTGCCGTGGTAACGATCGATAAACCCATTCCCTCTCACGCCTCCTCGCTTCCCTTATGACTGACTGCTACCCTGTCCCGTACCCCAACCCCCTTTTTTTGTCCACGTCCTGCAGGCTTTCATGAACTGCCATGCTGTGACAATTACCCCTCCCCCTCCTCTACCCCTCACTATGCGCCCACATCTATCGTTTCTACTGCCTTCACCTATCATGTTTCAACCTTCGAGACTGACACTTTATTAGACAGTTACTTCTCTTATTAATAGGCAACGACCGTTAGAAGCTGATTGAGAGGTCCAGAAATTTCGTGACGTCATTAAGTTCTGCTCAACTCGTGATCTTCGCTTTGTTCAAATTTATTCCGGGAAAACAATGTTTCAATTTTCTCCAAAATCACATAAAAGCAACTGACACCTATCTCTCTCTCTCACAGACTTTATCAGGTCTGGCTAGACGCAGTCAAAACTAGCCCTGGCTTCGCTCCTGACCACTGCTGCCCGAGACAGTGATGAAGGATTCTGTGCACAATAACTCATTCATTCTGGTTCCTCTTTTCTTTTACTTACAACCTGAGATTTGACCTGGTGACTGTAGTGTTCTGTGCACAATCACTACTTGGACACTACAAGGAGAGGGCTGATTACTGTGAGAGATAAAATCAAATATTTACACCAGGACTGGATCAAATCAGCTGAGCAATGGGTTCGAACGTCCTAATTGTCATTACTTGTTTACAGAGGTTTGAAATATATACTTACTCGATGACAAAAATGAGGCAGGCTTTGCCCAAATCCACAACTCTGCACGGATGCCAGACGTTAGTAGCGGTAGAGGACCTAACTCATGAAGTGTGATTATCTACTTTTTGAGTGCGTAGTTGCGTCTGCATTTGGTTTTCGTATTCTTGGAGGCCTAGAAGGCTTCTTACTAAAGTAGACTGCAGATAGAGTTTCTTTTAGTGACGAACAAATGGAGCCCAATTAGGTGGAAGCGAACATTCCTAGACTATTAATGAATAGTTTCTCCTCGACATTGTCAAGGATCCCGTCGCTTTAAATGGACGCCGATTGGACTGCTTGCGGTTGAGGGGTAATACTCCTCTTCATCGTTCAAAGGAGGCGTGCTTCTGGTTAAGCTTACGACAACGATCTAATTGTTAGATCACAGTGATCTGCGGTTTATGAAGCATATTCATTTCTGCTAACAGCCCGAACCTCAGTCCCGCAGAAAATATATTCACGCTGATCAAAACAAATCAGATGACACTGTTTAAAGACCGAAAAGCTAGAATTTGTGCTCCCTCTTTTTATACGCAAGCCTAACATAGACAACTATGTCGACTCTGCGTCACGTCCGAATAACAGCAGTTTGACACGCAAAAGGTCATTCAGAAAATTGCGAACATGTTAAGCAGTGTTGGCAAGGGGAAGGGAAACTGGAATAGCCATATCTGACTAATTAGGCGTCATCAACCCATCATACTCAAACCCAAGTTTGACATTCATCACGTCAATGTTACCTTCGGATTTTATTTGCTGTTACCTACCTGTTAGGACTTGACCCTTTTGTTTCCAGTCGAATGCACACTGGTGTTACAGCTGGTCCCCCCGCCAAATACCACTTAAGTGGCGCTTGAATACTGTCCCTACCGCCCGTTCGGCTCTCTTGCCTTCTACTCACCTTTCCCACAATGCTTCCCCCCCCCCCCCCTTACTACATCAAGAGACAACTGTTTCAAGAGCTACTTGCTATTGCCCCTTCCCCTGGTTTGATTACAGCTGTCACCACCGCTGCCCTCAAACGATTGCCAATCGCTCCCCTTTTCCGGCACAAAATTTTCCCTGTTCACGTCTGCTCCACGGTCTTCGTTCCCACACAGTGTCCTCATTCGCTCTCTCGTTCTTTAATTCCTGTCCCTTATAAACTAGCAGCAACGAGGCTGTGTCATTTAAGAACTACTCGTCTAAGTACCTCGAATGTACGTCTACCCTCCCTTGTTTTCTACCTCACATTTTTCCACCTATCGTGCACTGTTAATCTTGCTGTTTATTTCTGTAGAACCACACACCGAGTTATCCTGACTGTCTCTTGACATATAAAGAATATCTGACTGACTGTCATTTGACATAACTTCTGACCTCGGGTGCGTCTATTCAGGTGACGAAACGCAGCACTGCAACACTCCAGTATTAACACAAGTGGTACACCACACGAGGCTCGAACACGCGACCATTTGATCAGGAGTTAAACCGCTGTCTCATGGACTTGTTACCATGCAAGTTTAGACCTGCTGATTAACATTCACCGGTAGCCAAGTTAACTAGTATTGGTACTTAACAGTACTGTTTTCTTATAGTTGCCGTTTATTTTCAGTATTTTCTCTCCTGCTTTATTCTTTTTCTGAGCTGCCTGGTATATTAGCCCTAAATAATTCGCCGACCATCGAGTCATTATTTGATTTGCTGGTTTTCCGTTAAATTATTTGTTTGCTAATCAATAATAATCTACAAATCAAACTTTTAACAGAGGATTTTGGCAGATTCCAATACTTCCTTCGATTCAGTTGTGAAAAATCTGGCGGCCGAAGTATGACTACAACATATGCCAGCAGGTGGGAATGCATTGGTACAGCCAACACCAGGAGCGAAAGGTTTAATTACACTTGGATCAAATTACTTGCCCAGTCTACTGAAACGCACGAATGCGACCAATTCTGATACAACAGGCTCACTGCTCACTGAGGCCGCTATGTTTTGCAAATAAAACTTGGTAACACATTACGCCCTCCTTATACTTCATACCAGAGAAACAGATGTTTTTTTTTCTTTTTGTTTAACTGTGTGATTATAAGATTCTCTAAGATCCCGAAATTTTCGTTCAAATAGTAAGCTATTAGTTCTTTTATTAACACCCCTAATTAAGTTCATAGGATAGCCTGCCTCCACCGCAACATTTTATGCGTAGAGGAGGACACGATTATCCGTACATGGAAAGTATAGGTCGTGTAGATTTAAGACCCTAAAGACCAATATGACAGACGAAACTTACAATTGTTTGGGAATTCAGAAGCTGTTTAAAATCCAAATATACCCATCGTTTGAGCTAAGGGGACATCAGCTGATACCGCACGTAGACATCAAAAACAAAGGGAAAATGCATAACGGTTAAATATTCGTATTTTTACTGATTTTGATTTCTGAATTTGACTGAACAGAAGTGCAGACCGAGGCTGGTAACCTGGAGTTATAAGGCTGCACCGTAGCTCATATTACAATCCTACTTAATAAATTATTCCTGATACTTAAATGTATTTGAATAGACCGGTCAAAGATTCTTACGATCGGTAACTCTGCGAACAGATCAGCCCCTGTCAAGGAAAATCAATTTATCGGTTCTATTCTCTGTTGCCATGCCTCTCAAGTATCCTTTGCAGCTGAATTCACAAACATCAAAACGCTCGCAGTCTAGTTAATAACGTAGTACACGGGTTATGACCTACTGTAACACCAGGGTGGTCTAAACCAGAAACAAAGGCTGTCGAATAGCACAAAAGTAGCAGCCTCCGCTCTAGTCATGCGCCATTCCTGTCCAGTTCTATGACAGCTTCGAACATACATAGAGGTCTCTGCCGTTGCATAGACACGTTCTTTGGCAGCGCGAGCAGCTATAGATAAATGCAATGTACAGATTTAAATTTAGAGGTAGGAATCGCAGGAAAAAAAGTCCGTTAATCCTGAAAATTGGTCTATTCCGAAGCTTGGATAAGTGGAAAATGCTGATTAGCATACTTACAACCAGACTAGAAGGCCACCTAATTCCCGCTTCACTCAGCATTTTCTACCAAAACACGAGGTGTTGGGGTTACTTTCAAAGAGGCCTTTTAGTGATGATTCAGCCAATCAGCAAGCATCGTCAGCAGTACTTTTGTGCTTTCGGGTAGAAGGCGAGCTTCATCAGGCCTTCTCTGATTTCGCTTTCACATTAGTGGTCCCACTCGTAACCACGAGCCGTAGCGTCATGAAACCACACGGCGTATGACAATCTGAGAGTTTTCATTTCAGAAAAATACAAAAACAGACTTTTTGTAGCGCACCATGAATAAACCACAGCCCTCTGGTATAACCGGCAGCTTAGGCGCCTTCAAGGTTTCCGGCAGTTTTATTCCAAAGGTCACTAAAGCAGTAGTCAGACGGCATTAGTACGTGAAATTCCCATATCTTTAAAAATGGGCAGTCTTCGCGCTATTGGTAAGTATTCGTGGTAGTAAAATAGAGGGCTTACGCGGTGACGCCCGCTGTGGACCAGTACTACAAGGGGGCACTTGCCAGAATATGCCTGCGATTGCATAGATTGTTTTAAGGGAAAGACAAGTTAAAAGTGACTACCGACAGCCTCATTTTCTAGGAAGATGGTAAACGCAGTTAACCAGACGTCCGTGGAAAACGTAGGATCCTAAATATGTCCAACTCCTAAATAAACTTTAAGCCGTAAATATGATCATGGGGTGTAAAACGACGATATCACGAGTAAAGAGCACGGTCGAAGACAAAAAGACAAATTATATAACTGCTAAGTGCAAGAGACAGCTACGAGTTAGGAAATGTGAATATAGTGCAGCGTACATCCGTAAGTATTACCGCATTGAACAGGATCCTGGTGGTATGAAGCAAATTTCTTCCAAAAAACTATGCCTTTTTAAATTCCCGCAACTCGAAGTGGCTAGGTTGTAAAAGTAAGCAGCAGGCTATGAGAACATTAGTTGCTAACAAGCAAGCTGTAAAGTGTAGGCTAAAAGTCTGACAGAGGTAGAAAGTTTGGGCCATATTTCGCTGTGTCACAAAGAAAATAAGAGATATTATTTACAAAAAAGCGGTATGAACTCCATATGTTGACATTCTTTTTGAATGAAACAATTTTTTTTTCTTTGAGAGGGTACTGATAGAGTGGCTAGGGCCAACATTTCTTACCTGGAGGGTGTATATCAGTGCCACGATAAGTAGTTCGCGTCGGAATGCGCGTACGGCAGCGCGTACGAGACTAGGCGTCGGTTTGGCCTGCTCGACTCTCCACTGTCTAAAAAAGGGTAGGATGTTCAAAGGTAATTAGGACGTGATGCTAATTGTCTTTCATCAAACTTAGAGGGCCATCTGAAACAGACCGGTACCCATTTCAGAGTTTTCTAAAGCTTAAAAGAGTCATGATATCAGGCGCTCAGTTGAAAACATGAAAACGAAGTCGCCCAGAACCCATCGTCACATACATGTTTCCGTACTTCCTCTTGTCTTAAACCTCCAAATGAGATCGATTAGAATGAGGACCTCGGGGCATGTACAAGCCCATATGGCGGTCCAAAAAAATACGTAAATACCACGGTTGTGTATTAAAACAAAAAATAAACAAGACAGTCAGCTGAGTCAGATTTTCATAACGGCAGACTTGGTGTGACCGTTGGCCGGTGGCTATTTTTTACCAATATTACAAAGCTGCAGCTTTTTCAAATTCTAACGATTAACGTTCAGCTGCAACTTGGAGTTTCCAACACCTGGAATGAGTCGGTTATCCTTTGAACCGAGCGTATCGTTGCGATGCCGTTCGCTCCGTCTTGGTCGGGTCGCTGTGGCAGATCAGACCCGTGAAACTAGAGCCAAAGTTCAGGTCTGCTGTGTTCGCAAGCGTGTGCACCAAGCGTGCCCCTGCGCACGGAAGAGCCACCGTGCCCACATCCGTTTCTAGCCGTTCTGATTGACAGGAGCGGTAGAGGTAGATGCTCATCTACGTAACTGTACGGCAAATTCACGCGCTGTTGTCGAGATACTGATGAATTTCGGTTCGGTGAAGCGCCTATGACCCATCTGACAGACCCAGTCTGTGATCAATCTGCGCCGAACTCCAGCGCAGGTCTGTGTTCCCAGTCCCAGTTGGTAGTCAGGGTACGAGCCCTTGGGAAAGAGTTGATTCTTTCTCACTGACGTCTGGAGTTCGACAAGGATGCCCCTCTTCCCGAGTTCTCTCCAACTTTTTGATTGACTGAGTGATGCATCAGTCAATAGTGGATGTGAAATGAGCCTTTAATTCAGAGTACCTGATCTGGAGTACGCAGATGACATTGTCATACCTGGTATTACCCCTCAATCACTACAGCCAACGCTAGACCGCATCGCCCGCTTCACTGAAACTTTTGTTCTGACCATTAATATCCGCAATACGAAGTTCCTGACTATGCATCTTGGCACACCACGGCCACTTTTATCAGTGGTCAGCCCACCGAAGAAGTTAGCTGCATCCGTTATTTGGGCTCAAATATAATAGCCAACAGACAGGCTAAAGAATACATTAGGAACCGAAGCACTCTGGTCTCGCACAGACATCAGTTTACGTCCTAAGCTGTTAATATACAGAGCAGCCATCAGACCGGTTTTAGTATATACCTTCGAAACATGGCCAGTCAAAGAGGTAGACATTCTACTGCTCGAAATCTTCGACAGTTGGTGTCTTCGACAATTTTTAAGGGTCCCCTGACGGGATCGAATTTCCCATGTTGAGCTATATCGCAGGTGCTTCAAACTACTAAGTCTAACCTCATACATCTAGCATCGCCGATTGCAATGTTTTTGCCATGTCCTGCGCAAGCCATCGACAGACCTCTGCAGATTGGTCATGAAACTCTGCCGGATTGCAAACTGGAGATATCGACATGGCTTTCAACTGAAAATACAGTGGAGTCCGGTCAATGTGGACACCTCCGTTCCAGGCCAACTGTCCATATTAACCGGTTGTCCACATTCAGCGAACTGACCCCAAACCAGTCATTTCTACGTATAAAAAACAGAATTTTGCATCTGAATGAAGGTTTATTGAAAGAACATGCTCAGTTTTGATTGCTTTGGTGGAAACTTTTCTCTTAAAGCTCCCCTAAAGTTCTTCATCACAGTACTGTTCATCTGAAGCAAAACTTTCAGAACAGGACGCTGGATTTTTGACAAAATCTGTGGGTCGGCCGACCGGTTGACAGCTTGGTGCTGTCCACATTAAGCGGTGGCTGTCCAGATTAACCGGAAGATTTTACTATGGAGAAATTCCGTTCCTGGCCAACTTTCCACATTAAGCGGTTGTCCACATTAACCGGACTCCACTGTATAGCTCAACGCCGTCAAGTCGCACGTCGAATGCATGGGCCTCGTAACCGTTTACGGCCTGCAACATGAAATAAGCATTAGGTTCACATCTGCCACGAGCTCGCTTCCAATCGCCGCCAATGGGCTGCCGCTATCCGTGACATCTGTGAAGCCGATTCGTTCAGCGACAGGAGCTAATCGGATCAACAACAAGTAAGTAGTAGTCAGGGTATTGCTTGGCTGAATGACGGTAGAATAAGGCCGGAACAGGCTGTTTCAATCTGCCAGCATTTTCTGTCTTCCTTCTTTTCTGTTATTAGCACAGCGATGATTAGGAATTGTGGAAATCCCTCGAAACTGTCCGCAGCATAATTGCGGCCCATGACGGAAGGACACCGAGTGGGTGGAGATGGTGCGAACATGCTACTTTATTCCCCGATTATTTTGCAATGGAAACCTTAACAGCTACCCTCGGCCTGGCGTCACTGTCGGTTAGAATAAGAAATAATAATCAAGTTAAACACGGCGAAATTGTAAGTGATGCGAAGGGAAAAAACATACTCTTGTAGAGATATAGTGGCTTGCTCTGAGGACTGACTGCGAAGTGTGTATGGCATGTCATCAGGATTCAGAGGACGCCTTCCGGCTAAGCGGAGTACAGGATTGACCCAGCAGAAGAAAAGCTTGGAGCATATGCCCACCTCATCCGCAGACGCAAAATATACTCCGTCCTCGTCCGTCTGAAAATTTTGGAAAAACTTGCTAATTAATCCTACTACTAAAAGAGACAACATAGTAAGGGATGTTTATTCGAACGATGTCTTTTGCATAACAACCTTTGCTGGATAATAGTCATCTAATTATGATCCATTCAACAATCGTTTGCCCATTCGAAATGGATAGCCGAGGAAACGAGAGCATAATAAAATTGAATACGATGGAATTAAAAAGGTTCTCATCAGGAATCACGTTCTAAGTAATTATAAAAGTTCTTGCAGGTAAACTGTAAAGATCATGTTAAACAACGTTCCAGTCCCCGTCTCTTATTGGCATGCAACTGTAATTGCCCAGAGCAAAATTGTATGCAAAAGGCACTAGAGTTTAGAAATTAGTACAGTAAAATTGTAGATATTATTCCTTTTCTGTGACATCAGAAGGCCGTTAGATTTACGAAAAATAAGAAAGCAAAAATGATCACCCCTTTGAGCGGTTTTAAAGCCAACTTATATTTGCCACTGTGCCTGTGACAGTGCGGTCGGAAATACGATGTAAAATGCTGGTACCAAGTGGGACTGATATGCATGTAACTAAAGAGGCAACAAGTTGGTGGTGGGTCCTCCATCCCGTTTCCCTTGAAGTCCAGAGTAGGATCTCTTTACTCAGAAAAATAAGGAACTGTGAACATGCTTTATATGAAATAGTGCTCATTAAACGACAGTATATCAAACTGTTCCGAATTCTGTAGAGTCAACAACCGTGTCGTGTAATAATGCCGCTTAACCGGTTTATTTCCCTCGGAAATATATCTGAGAGCACCTGTCTAATGAAAAGTTTGTTTTTCTGAAAGATGAGAACGTAGTGTGAATTCGCGGACGTTACGTTTCAATATGTTAATCGGCGAGACAGGCGTGTGACTTTCTTATCGATATAAGGACAAAGGTTGGATAAAGCAGCCATTGGAGGACGTTTACGAGCGACTTTTACTTCAGTGGAAACATCTACGCTTTAGATTTGGGTCAGTTTTAATTTAATTTGAATCGATAAACAGCAACTGAGGTAAGGGGTGAATCCATCGAATCTCCTTTTCCCTTAATTTTGAATACTTATGTACCTTTATCTGTCCTAGGTCAATATATAAATTCTTTATTTGCAAAAACATCATGAGCTCCGTTAAATTGTTCAAAATTCCGACAATAAAGCTGTGATTCTTCATGATGCACTTCACCTCAACAGCATGTCGGAATATATCTACACAAACTTCGCAGAATATCTGCGATTCCAGACTGTCATTAAACGATCGTGTTTACAATATGCAACTTCCCCCATATACGCGCACTACTGTTACCATATGCTAAGTTTAGACCGCTCTAGTTGGCTTCTGCAAAACCCGGAAAATGACGGCTAAGGATAGGGCTGAAAGGCAACCTCTGCAGGCCCCGCACGTTGGTGACACTACTACCCTACCACATTCTCCACGAAGTTAGTGGTTAGCCTTCTTCACTACGCAACTTTTTTTGCCGCTTCAATGGCAACTTAATTGCTGAGAACTCATCAGAGGACAAGCTGTAAATTGAACACTTCTAACACCTCAACTTCGATACAAAATCCATCGCACCCTCGCTCTTCTCTACATCAGAATATCTGCTCTTTAAAAAATATGCCGTCATCTGACCCACTTTCTGATGGAGAAGTCGCAAATGCCATAAGGCACCCGAAGAGGGCGGTATACTCACTGGAATCGGCAAGCCCTGTGTTGCCACTTTTGCACCCTAAACCTATGAGGTAATTGAACAGGTGTTTGGAGGTAAGAGCATTCCTGATACCTGGGGTTCGAGCATAATTGAGTCTGCCTTTAAGTATGGCGAGAACTACCGCGACATAAGCCTCATCAATCTTCATGCGAAGCTCTTCGCTATTTTCCACCTCAGGCGATTCCAGGCTATAAGTGAGTGTAGAACGAAGCCCAACCAAGCCACATTTCGTGCTAAGCGTGGATGTGCGGAATATATATTCACGCTGCGGCACGTTCTTAAATTCCGACAAAGCTACCAAAAACCGATGTTCTGTTTTATTGACGCTGTCGACTCGTTCAATTTCGTCAGTCCTTGTGACGGACAATGACACTACATGGTATATCGGAAAAACATAATCGCCATGATGAAAACCTATTACGGCTCTACTACTCCACGACTTCTGGCCCATAACAATCGTTCCCAACCGTTTGGCATTTGATCTAACGTTCGACAGGATTGAATCTTTTCGCCAATTCTGTTCAACTACCCTGGTAAATGAATTCTTGAGAAGGCCCTACACGAAGGTAACACTGTCTATCTTGCACCGAACAGTGCTGAGTGATCTGAATTACACCGATAATATCGCCGTTTAGCTTCGGGTTTTGAGAATCTGCATTCCTCGCTGTCATAGGTAAGTATAATCGCTACATCGGTCCTAGGTATATTAAAACTGTATATCTAACCAGGAGAAAACACCTCTCGCGATTACTGGCTATTAGCTGGAAGAGGTAGACGGTTTTCAATATCTGGAGGCCAGAGTGTTGCCGCATGCATAGGGTGCGGAGGGGCTTGTCACCCGAATTGCTGCTATTCGCCTGAATTTCTCAAGCCTAAGAAAGTGCCCCTGGATCTGAAGCGACATTTCTATCGCCACGAGAATTTTCGTGTTCTATGCAATCGTCTCTTGTGTCCTTCTATCTCGTTGTGAATACTGGTTTGTGTTAAAAAATTGTTTTTGACAAACACTGCTTACTAAAAGTCTTTTGAGACAGTCCGCACTAGCTGATGCAACATCGCGCGAGTGTCCTGGATTACCCAAGAAAAACAATTTGGGTGGTTTGCATACGTTTTTCATCGTCCACGTCATGAGTACTGTGTTTTTGACACAAATGGAGGGGTCGAAGTAAAGATTGGCTCAAAACCTTTATCATCAAGAAATGAAGTTGTTCTCGGTCCTTCGCTTTCCATTGCCACAGAAGGTAGATTTTACCGTCCCGAGCCGCTACCACAGATCATCAGGCGTAGAGGCACAATCCGTGACAACATCTATACTGGCTTGATCAGGCGACTTACGCGTGTAGTCGTGGACTTCCGCATCATCTAGCGCACTCTGTTCCATCAGTGGTCGGAATCCATTATCATGTCCAATTTAAGAAGGCCAATGGTAAAATCGGTGGCAAGTAGCCGAACACGCCAGGCTTGATGCAGAATTCACGGAATAGTAATACCATAAAGATCACGGGTGGCTACTGCCTGAACCTGCACTTACGCATGACACAAATGCCTCCCCGTTTTCTGTGTTTTCAATGGGAATGAGAACTGAATAAAACCGGCAAAGGCTTAATCCAGGCCCCTTGTTTTATCGACGTATTTACCACGCAGCGCGTTTACGAGGTACACAAAAAAATTGCGACACACCACGCACTTCTCCCCAGCCTGATAGAATAAATTCTCCAAGGCTTACCGTCACGCTAACCAGAACACAACTCGGGCTTTTTTAGCGCTCCGTAATCTGAATGGCCGAAAGTGTTCAGACAGCCCAACGCGGCGAATCTTACTGACTTAATTACCATAATATTATCGTAGATTAATCGATAAAAATAACCTATAATTTAGATTTTTACTGTAAACATAACAATTCTATGACTAATTGAACCTTTATTTGAAGTTTTTATGCATAAAGTAATTTATACAGGGGTGTAAATGAATTCTGAACACAATGAATTCAGGCAACCTACGCACCATGAGGCAGACTGAACGGATTAGCCGCAATACCACTAGGTCGCCAAAATTCATTCATATTTACTGATTTAAACGCTAAACAAAGTAAAGAGTTATTCAATTACAGTGCGTAAATTTTTGGATGGTAAACAAAATTCAATGTGCACTTCTCACTGTTCTTACACTTTTAGCATTCGAAAATACAAAAGTACGCTATAATGCCCTTCATTACCTGATCCTTCTGGATTGAGAATTGGGAAAGGTAGTTAAAGAAGGCGTACCGTTGCGCAAATATAGAACGAAGACGGGGAAATCTGCGTTAAATTATCATTCCGCAGCCCCACTTATTCTGGGATCTAGCCCGGATTGTCCCTTATTGCCCTATAATTTCGACTGTTTAACCTGGGCCTGGTACTGGCAGGGCTTCAGGTGTATATCTAAGACCGGTTTTGCGGCATCAAAACAAGAAGTCTTCTCTTCAACACTCAAAATGTGTGACTCTGCTAACATAACTGTGTGATCAATGGAAAGTTTGTGTTTAGTACATCTGTCTATAATTAGTTAGTGGTAAGTGAACGTAATTTTGGAAGCAAATCTGAATGAATGTACGAATATCAAGGCTCGAAGAAAAACGAATCATCTTTTAGTGAACCACGTGTGTACGGGTTCTGTCTCCGTCGGTTCGCTGTACCCGGTGACTGCCAAAAACCACGCTACCCCTCCTAGACAATTGTGGTTATGATGCCTCCTCATTAGATCCGACACTGCCGTTGTTGCCCTTGTTACTTACAAGGGGTAATATAATTACATAAACATCTACAGGGGAAAATGATAATCTAGAAATATTTGCAGCGTTACAGGATACAGGGGAGTTAGCAACTGCAAAACATTTCATGTTTCAGATGAAATGTGTTGGGAAATTGGCTGCCTGCGCTTTGGTTGCATCACGTATGATGAAGTTAGTGGAGAAAAAATACCGTTCGGTATTAAGACGAGTCCCTATTACAGGTGGCGTAACTTATTAGTTTTTCATCTGGATGGTTTTTCGATGTGAAATATTACGAAATCACCGTATTCGTGCGTGGTGCCAGCACAACGATGGCCTCGTTCTGGCTTTATGTCTTAAGATTTTGTAGTACGGGTTTCATAATGTGCCTTTTGGATAACTTTACAAAACAGCACCTCGTATTCTGTAGTCCATGTGGGACCTGTTAATTGACGGTATGAGAAAGGTCGGACGGTAAACGTTAATCTCGATCGGTACAGAGAAATGTTTCAGTTCAAACTGTTTATGCAAGTCTAGGCCCTTGATATACTAGCAAACAGAGAGGTAATTTGACTTCCTGTTAATTCGTATAGATTTACTAGGTTACTGCGAGTAATTTATTATTCATGCAATGTTTGGTATGTTCAACATGTCCGTTACCATCCGCCTGGTATGGTCTCGTGCGCGTTTTTGCAGTAACCTCTGAGGCCGCGTGCTTCCTGGAATAATCCAACATTGGGTTGAAGTCCGAATGAAATAATATGGGAGCATCCCAACGGCAAACACATTTGAGAGCTGTCGCATTGTCTATTGATGTGCTTCCTGATGAAATATTTGTATGACTTCAATCCACTTAGGGTTTATGTAGCAGAGGGCACTTAGCACTACTGTACTTAATTACCTTACCATCGGTTGCTAAGCCTTGGGTACTTGCGCGTGACATTTCTGACCCGGACTTGGTCTTTAGTTGGCATCCAAATCATTAATCGTCGTGACTTCGTCATCTCGTTAGATGCAGAAATTATCATGTCCTTCAAACAAATGACTTCTTTGAGCGGGGCACCACCTCTAGGCTGCGAGGACACCCCTTAAATTACGTGTGATTGAGGCATGACTTGACCCAAGAAAATTCTTTTTCTCTAATAGGGTAATCCAGGCATGAAATGCCCTTCCTGCGGACATTGTCATGTCCCCTTCCGTGGGTGTTTTTAAGGCAAACTTAGACCGACTTAATGAGTATCGTCGCGATTAAGCACTCCAATTCCAATCACTGAAGTGTTCCGAATCCAAAAATTGAAGTGCTCTAAATCCAAGCACTGAAATGCTATAAATATCTACTAGTAGTAATTTTTAAGTAGTATTATTCTTAGTATTTAAGCAAATGCGTTAAGACATTGCCTAGCTCCGACGTCTCTGCTCACTCTGTGAACTGTGCTGATCGCATCTGATGTCGCATCTACTGCACCTTTGGTCCTATGCTACGCATCCCTGTCACACCCTTTCTCGTATCGACCGACTGCTGACGACGTGGCGGGTTCCTCGGCTCTTGGCACAGCAAAGGCTTATCATGGTCGCATCTCCTGTTCTGAGGACGTTCTCGTGACTCCGAGGTCTCCTCCTCGTATGATCCTTCGGATGTAGATATTACTCGTCATGGACGCCATGGCTACCGTCAACATTCACAGAAGCATCATGTTCCTATCATTCACATACTTCCCCAACGAGCGACAGTTTTTCTCCTAAAAAAACCACAGATGACATTCCATTTTGAATTATGAGCCAGCCTTAGGAGTTTTTTTCACTGTCTGCTCTTCTTCCTCAGTCACACTGCTGGCTCGTGTAAACTGAGTGTGAGTGTATTACCTGAAACAAGTGAGTAGTCGTCCGAAATTGTTTCAACGACTTCTTTGGAATGTTCGGCTATGCCGATGCATTTCTGAAATCCTATGTACCAACAGGGAGTTCAAAGGCGTTTGCCTATATTTCCTTTGA
Organism: Ligula intestinalis; assembly: GCA_036362985.1. NCBI lineage: Eukaryota > Metazoa > Platyhelminthes > Cestoda > Diphyllobothriidea > Diphyllobothriidae > Ligula > Ligula intestinalis. The sequence goes on along the minus strand of JAYGXS010000004.1, from coordinate 12,388,984 downwards.
TAAATTTGACTTGACTTGACAATTTGGATCGGTGTCAATATAGTTGTTATTGACCCTTGCTTTTCCTGTGTGAAATATTCCACTTATTAGGCAAAGTTTCAGCATATATATTTTCAATATGAAAACTGCCAATTAGCTCGTCCATATTGAACTACCTATGCGTAATACGATGGACCGCAGAAGATTGTCTCTTTATGCATTTTGGCAACCAAGCCGTTTTATGCGACCTCATCATGCGTCAGTCGCTCAACGATAGTACTCCTAATACTTTTATTCCCCATATCATCTCACGTTTTTCACAATCCAACGTTTTTACTGGTTTGTATACTCATGAGGCATATAACTGACGATCCTCCAGCAAGCGGCATACTTTCGAAACACAAACCGCCCAACCGCCATATATAAGATGGCAGCCCACGTCTTCATCACTATGGCTGGTTTCTCCATAAAAAAGGCAACAACCCAGAAGTATACAACCTTTTAGGACAGTAGCCTGACCATAGGCTAGAAACCTTGTCGGCTCTCCTAAGGCGTCAAGCCTGACGCCACAATAATTCCCTTGTTTGATAGCGTTCACTTGACAGGCCACGCGAGATGAACTTAGACCGCACGCATGCACGCACGGACGGACAAGAGCCTACGCTAGGCACAAGGCTTGATGGACAACTGCTCGCGTGACGTTATCCCAATGCGGCCAACCAGGCCACAAGATAACGTGCAGACAATCTCTTATAAACGACTGCCACCCCTGATACAGAGGGTTGCAACAGCGGACACCTGGCGACGCCAGTCCGCTCGCAATGCCGGGCTCGGCCCGAGGCGGGACACAAAGAGTTGCAGCCACCCCGGATAGTGAGGCCGCTGGAGATCGACTCAGCAGTGGCAACAGCTACCCGAGACAGCTCCTCCGGGTTTTGTACACAATAATCCCTCCTCCAGGTGGATTCCAGAATTATGCCCTTGTTATTGTGATCTTCCTTGGGGATTTCAACAGGGCGTAATTCAACGGTGACACACGTCAAATGTCATCGTTATAGCACTAGTGACGGTGAACACGTCGTTATAACACAAACTACTCGCCAAGAAGGATGGGCTATGCTAGGCGTGCATAGACCGCAGTAGCAACGAAAATGAAGCGGTTCTCTATGTATGTTACCCTTTTGCTATAGATGGAAGAGGCCTGAATGGATCGCACGGCTGAAGAACTCCAAGGAGATGCAAAACTAATTAAACGATATTATTTGCATTCGTTTATGTGGTCTGTGGCCCTACACTATAGGTACTGAATCGCTACTCCGTTTTGACAGAACAGTAGTCTTGCAGAGAAGTCGTAACTGCTGAAGTGCTGGTTCGGGCGCTTTAGATTTATTTTTGACCACCCATTCACTATCTCCAACGCTCCGTTACATAGAGAGGTAAAAACGACGCGGAAGTCAAGCCTTCCTTCCCAGAACCAGCCACAGCTGTCCCATAGCTACAAACTTTTAACGTCCGGGGATCCGAAGCAATTCACGGGATTGAAACCACTCACATCTAAGGGAAACTTGTTTTTTGGTTCCGTCTCCACGTCTCTGAGTCACCCGCCCTGTTTGTGTAAACATTTGTTACGTTGCAGATCCAGAATTTGTGCGGCACGCGCAGAAGGGCTACTTAGCTTTGTCAGCAGCATCAGTTGACTGTCCGGTTCAGCCAGTGGACTGGTGCCTAGGAGAAGTGTGGTCAATAGCACCCAGCGCGTATTCTTCATGCACTAAAAGCCGTTACTCTGAAGGTTGTCAACTGGTGACTCAACTCAAACCTCATAGTCAGCCTAGTGGGTGTTCGTGCGTAGTGGCAGTCGGTCAGTCTGCTTTGGCTTCTTGATGATGTAACCTCCAATTGGGATCTGAAATTCTTGTCCGCTGTGCACAGACCCGTACTGATTAGCTGTCAGTCACTGCACCGGATCCCGTCTTCGGTCGTCTGGACTATGCCATGCCACATGGCCTGGCAAGTTGAGGGTAGAGAAGATGTGTCGGATGCTACGCAAGCAACCTATCACGTAGAAGTCCCGCCCATGCTCACACAGTGGACGCTGTCGGAGCGATGTTGCAGTTCCGTCTTAACAGGCCTACTTAGCACTGCTTTCACTTGAATGTAAAACTTACAAATGGTGTTACATACTTTCCG
>JAYGXS010000004.1:12305033-12374266 GCA_036362985.1 Ligula intestinalis | reverse complement strand
GGCTGGTTAAGAGTCAGAGAAATTCCACTTGACCGGGCACAGAGAGCCAGTTGTTGTTTTAGGCTGTGTCCAGAATAGTAGACCATGCACGAAACCCGGTATAGTGTGAGTCAAGTTCTACATGCCTGACGATATGCGTGCGGACATACGTAGCTGCGCAACAGGTCTCCTCCGGCAGAGAAAACACCATCAAATCCTAGCTATAAAGGAGAGAAAGGGGCTACTCTCACTGAAGGCTGATGACAGTATAATCATTGTGCCAGCTGACAAAGGTGGGGCAACTGTCGTCATGGACAAGACTGACTACGTCAGCAAGGCAAACCATGTCTTCAATGACCTAGAGGCGTACACACCACTCGATGTGGACCCAACTAAAAAGCAAACCGCTGTTATAAAGACGAAGGTGAATGAACTCTCTCGGTTGAATCTCATCACCCCCGGGGACGCCAAATTTATCAACCTTAGCGACCCTCGTATCGCACATGCGTAAGGCCTTCCAAAAGTGCACAAGTCTGATGCACCATTGAGGATGATAGTGCCACTAATCGGATCCCCCACCTACAACCTTGCCAAATGGCTTTACAGAAAACTAAAGCAGCTGAGTGATGGATCGCAATACAACGTCAAATACTCACAGGCATTCCTGCATAGAATTCAAGGTCTTCAAGTAACTCCTGATGAATGTATTATGTCATTCGATGTTGTTGCTCTGTTTACTTCTATACCGCACGTTTTAACCATCGATAGTATAGAGCGGCGCCTAGATGAAACTCCTATCGATATTCTGAAAGAACACGTGTTGGACATGCTAAAGCTCTGTCTCAAGAACTATTGTCAATTTGATGGCAAGTACTATCAGCAGGTGAATGGTACCCCAATGGGCTCGCCAATATCGGGGCTACTGGCCGAGCTAGTCTTACAGAGACTGGAAGAGGAGGTTTTTCGAGCTGTAGAACCAAAATTCTGGCGCCGCTTCGTAGACGACACATTCGTCATCATGAAGATTTGCGATGTCGAACGGTTGCACCAGAGTCTAAATGGAGTCTTCTCAGAAATACAATTTACCCGCGAAGAGGCAACAGGAGACACCCTCTCATTCCTTGACGTGAGGATACAAAGAATTGCAGATGGCGAACTCGCAACAAGCGTCTACCGAAAAGACTCCACTGCAGAAATCATCCTTAACTATAGGAGTGACCATCCTGCGGCCCATAAAAGAAGCTGTGTTCGCACTCTTTTGCAACGGGCCCACCGTTATTACAGTAACGATGTTTTGCTCAAGAGAGAACTAACGTACTTGTACAAAATTTTCCGGGCCAATGTCAAGAATAGCCTTAGACGTCGGGGTCAAGCACAAAACCTCCCTCCCAACGATGTTGCATTGCCACGAAAATTTTATTCTCTACCCTACATGAATGGAATATCTGAAACCATCTCTCGGCAACTAAGTTGCTTTAGCATCACCGTTGCCCACAAGCCCGCAACCTCACTACGCGCAAGCTTGTGTCGAGTAAAGGACGCTCTACCCGTGGGACAACTAAGTAACGTCATTTATCGTATACCGTATGCTGGTTGCCCTTGCGTTTATATTGGCCAAACAGGCCAACGCCTTGAGACTCGCATCAACGAACACAAGTCAGCCATTCGCCTACGGAACCATTTATCACTCGTATTTGCACACTCCATTGAGTGTGATCACCGCTTCAATTGGGATGCCACCGACGTGAACGCAATGTCTAATACGCGACAAGCGAGAGAATTCCTTGAAGCTTGGCACTCGAATCCGGCTAGTATAAACAGGCACATAGAGCTTGACTCACACTATGCCGGGTTTCGTGCATGGTCTACTAATCTGGACACAGCCTGAAACAACAACTGGCTCTCTGTGCCCGGTCAAGTGGAATTTCTCTGACTCTTAACCAGCCTGAAACAACAACTGGCTCTCTGTGCCCGGTCAAGTGGAATTTCTCTGACTCTTAACCAGCCCCCCCCCTTCCCGAACACGCGGCCCATAGTTAAACGCTAACACACCCCCTCCCCTCACTAGCACAACCTATCGCCGCGGGTGTCATTTCACCATAACCTTCCACCCAATCCCCCCTTCCCTCCCGCGTCCGTTGTAACTTCTCCCTCCAAAACATCTAGTGCGACATTCCCAGCCCTCACTTTTAATTTGGTCTCACGACGAACACGTGATACTTGTTCGAAAATTCAAGAGTGATTAATATACTGAAGAATCCCTTATGACCACGAAAGTGATGCCATGTTACTATCAATTAACAGGTAGGAACAAATAATGACCAATGACAAGGGCGTCTGGACTGCCTTTTTCTGACTTCTTAACCATCAGCAATCGTTTGGTCAGCCAAGTCTGTTTTGTAGTGTGTGAACTGGCTGACTAGCCAACTGAGAATCAGGATGCAATTGTTTGTAGTTAATATGGCCTTATGGCATTCGGGCAACCAAAGATTCGAGCCGAAATCGGCAGTAAACATATGGGTGGCTTTGCCGGCGCAAGCTCCTTGCGCTTATCTTGCCTCCGATCTTTTTGACTCTGACTTCACAAAGGCCACAGGTGGGTGACGCAAGAGCAAATGTGATGAAAGGGTCACAGACTTCTATCCCTTAAAACTATGCAAGACCTAACTCACCCTCCATGCACCATTCATTGTGGAGCATACGAAGAACCTTGTCAAAATCAATGATTGGACACGCAAACTGTGTGCATACCCAAAATACAAAGATTTGTAGCGACCCCTTATTCTTACTCATGCTTTCTTCGGACGCTGCAGGAGCAAGCCAGGTCTGGCGTAAACGCCACCCGGACGAAAACACGATAGATAAAGCCTTCACTCAAGGTCGAGCCTTGTCTGGCCTCACCAGCCGATCACTCTCAAAGTGAGACCAATGCAAAAGATGCGGGGAAGTTGTGTACGCTGAGTCACTTCCGGACACGGTGGTGTACTTGCCGGACTGCGCTTCTGGGCTCCGGCTCACTCATGGATGGAATGCACTCGCCTGGAAGTCACTTGCATGTTACTTGCATTTTGCGCTTGTTTCACGTTAGTAAATTCTCCCTGAGACTATGGCCTTTCACGCCTTATCATATTCAACTAGCTTATGCATGTTGGGATACGTTCAATCGCCTATTATCCGGCCCGACCACATCGTATCCCACATTGTTGACCCCGACGTTCAATTAACTCCAAGGATCCACAGATTTTCCTGGCGAGTAAGGATTCAAAGGACAGCAGAGAGGAATTGCATAGGCAATGAGAAGAATGGGTGGCTGGTCCATCTAGAACGTTTGTAAGCGAAGTTCGGAGAGCTTGTAATGTCGGTCGCCGCGGAAAGTTTTTCCAACCATCACGTCAGGCAGTGTGTGACCTTATAAGGAAAGTCTGAGATGCGTCGCTGACTGGCATAGGGATAAGGCGGAGCTGAAGGTGATAGGATCGGCGTGCACGCGGGTGAAAGCAGGGAAGCAGACGTCAGACTGGGCACCTGTACGTATGTCCTGGCAGGCTTAGGTAGGTGAAAGGCTAATAGGGGATTCAGTAACAGGGGAAGACATTAAAAGATGGCTAAAAGTGAGTTAGGAAAGCGATGAATGCGTTCTTCAAGTTAAGCTTTCTTTGAATGAGTAACTTGAAATGGCTGGCTGAGGCGGTACATTGGGAGTCCGGTGGTGGGCAGACCAACAAAGTTATCAACGCAGACGGGGTCAGCAGGAAAATTTTGCCTCAAAAACAGCGGTCTCTTTGTGATGCTTGTACCAGAAAAAAGTACGGGATTGGCCGTGAATATAGTCAGTACGCAGAAAGTAATAAAATTACACTTGCATGTAAATAACATGGACGCCTTGGCAGACAGTAACCAGAAACCATGGGTGGTTATGTGTAGGAATATATAAAAGGAAACCGTAGAGCACAGCTGTTGGTGAGGAGTAGCACAGCCAGTGAGCGGAAGGAATAAACTAACGGTGAATGAAAACTTTACCTGGCAGACCACCATAAGTCCACACGAGGCTGGGCATTGGCGAGATAGCGTGCCCAGGCAGGATTTTGTGATCGCCGTGTGATTGCCGTTTTCCTTTCCGCTACCAAGTTTTCCTTTTTATAAATACTGATGAGCGTAACCTGCATCTCAGGGATATGCTCAGTATAGTTTCTCTGAATGCGAGATCAGTTGTAAATAAAATGACAGAGCTCAGAACAGTAGCTTTTGAGCTTGATCCAGATGTTATTTGCATCACTGAATCTTGGGCTCACTCTCTTATCCAGATATCGCTATAGATAATTTTAGTTTGTACCGACAAGACCACATTGAAAAATGTGGCGGTCGTTGCCTTCTTTATATCAAATCATCTTTCGTACATTTCCCGTTTCATCTGCGCATTTCGTCATTTTCAAGAGATGTCTGCTTCATTTCAGTCATCCTCCCGCACAATAAAAAAGCTGTAATTGGCTGTGTCTATAATCCCCCATGTTATTCTGTTAATGAAAGTGAGCTCTGCGAACTGTTTGCCAAAGTTGCAGAAGCTGAAGTTGATGTCAAAATAATCAAAGGTGATTTTAATCTGCCAGACATTGACTGGGAGGCAAAAACTTGTCGGCCAAAATTTCAGAAATTGGTAGAAACTATTAACTTTGCAAACATGTGACAACTGGTCAGTTCAGTGACTAGACTTGTGATACTTGTGATAAGTAGGGTAACCTTAATTTTTGTTAGCTTCCTGTTGTATAGGCTTAGTTAGTGTTTGGGAAGGCTGCATGCTCGCGGTTGAGTTCCGGATCCCACCCTTTCGACGACCTAAATTGGGTGATTTAATAAAAGGTTTGGGAGGACTCTGATCGAGTATCGAGTATGAAGCTTAGACTTTATCGTATGTATGTGCTTCCTATTCTCGACTACTGTTGTCCATTCTTCGGTCTAATGAACGAATCTAGCCGTTCAAAAATTGAAAGTGTCCAAAGAAGATGCACTAAAAGGGTCCTCTATCTGGCATTTTCAGATACTTCCTACTGAGATAGATGTGAGATAACGAAACTGAAATTCATTTGGGTCAGGAGACTGGAAGCAGGGTTTCGTCTCCTGTTTCGCCTCAATAATAGTTCAAATCTCCCCAAGATTTCTGCCCTTACTCCCGTTACTCGCCCTTACAACCTAAGAAATTCAACGTTGATTATACCTCCTCCTGCTTCTTCCACTTCTAAACGATCTCTATTTTTTGCTTCTAGGTATAGCTATCTGTGGAATAATTTGCCAATTTATATTCGGGCGTTGACTAGTCTACGTGCATTCAAGCGAAGACTGCACATATATCTTAACACTGAATCTTTTAACCTTGTGGTTTCCTCATCTTTTCCGGGCAGCTTTGTCCACGATCCCGAGATAGGACCATGGGAAATTGAGAATCCCTTCTTCAAACTGCATTTTTTTTGACTCGTGTCCCCTGGAATCAGGACGCAGTCTTGAAGACTCTCGTTTCGCTGGTCATCAATCATCATCAGGGCCTTATATTTGGTCGCATCTCAGACATCCCCAACGATGGTCTTGTAGATTTGACGGACTTTTGGATCTCATACGGCGGTGCCCATCACGATCATAAACTGTTGGGTTCCCTATATTCTACTATGCCGCACCGGTTTGGGAACCAGAGTGTAGTGCCGGGAACCCGTCTATACCAGTAATGTTACGGTAACACCTATTGTTCTGCTCCACGCTCAACTGCGACTGAGTTTGCTTCCAAGCCCCCCCCCCTACTGACAGAGGCAACCGGTATCAGAATGCATAGTCAGAATATAGATGACGATGTGGCTCATTTGTGTGTGACCTTGGATTTCAATTTCCAGATGACACTGCTTTATTCATTTTTTCGAATCTAAAAAATTCGCTTCTAAACAGTTAAACTCGCCTTATAGCTCTAGACTACGGATACTGTTTGTTAACCAATTACTTCTAGAACTTCGTGTTATCGAATTTATGGTTTATTGATGAGGCCCATTTGGCCTGAAATATACAACTTATTATCATTATAGGCGAGGAGGAGCATCATGCAGGCGAGTGCAGGAAATTTACATAATAGCGATGTTAGGTAGAATTTGCTTCAGTTTCAGTTTATTTGGTGAGGATAATAGGCAATGCCTTTGAAAACCCTATGAAGCACGTGTAAATTTACCACTACAAACATAGTATTGGCAAACAGTGAGTAGCATTGTTTTTTACAATATATGTCTGGTTTTTTTAGAGGTCAGACTTGGAGGGAGGAGAGTAGCATTGTTTTTTACAATATATGTCTGGTTTTTAGAGTTCAGACTTGGAGAGAGGAGAGGGGACGCATGTGATTATCCAAGCATTGTTTGTACATTTGAAGGGAAGTTGCCTCCACGACTGACTGTGGAAGGTTGTTCCACTGTTGTATGACACGTTCCGTGAAGAATTCAGAGCGGAGGTTTAGCTTGGACATTTTCGAGCGCAGCTTCATTGTGCGCCAACGGAGATGAGGCGAAAGGTGCCACTGAAACATGTCTTCAAAGCGTAATCCTTTCTCAAGACCGTTTATTTTCGTGTAAACTAGGATAAGATCCCCTCTTTGTTGCCTGTAATGCAGAGGGAATAAATTTAGGCATGCCAGTCTATCTATGTAAGTGTGGTTTTTTAGACCTCGTACTAGCTTTGTTGCCCGACGTTGCACTTTCTCCAGACATGCTGTGTCCTTTGCTAGCCATGGCCGCCACGCCTGTATGCCATACTCTAGGTGTGGTCGAACAAATGTGCCGTACACTCTGCCAAAGAGATCTGCATCGAAGGCTAGCAACGCCCTTTTGATAGCGTGCAGCACACCCGTGGCTTTATTTGCAGCTTTGACAGATTTTAATGAGGGCTTCAGATTACTCTGTATCCAAATGCCGAGGTATTTTTGCGTAGATGCTACGGGAATTTGGATGTTTTTCAGGTGATATGTCCTGCTGCTCTGGGGGATAGGGTAGTTTGTTGGACGCAGGTGGAGGAAGGCACACTTTTGCTCATTGAAATCCAGCAGCCATCTCTCAGACCACGTCTGCAGTTTGCAAAGATCATTTTGCAGAGCATCTCGGTCGCTTGGGCACTTAATGACCTGCCAGAGTTTAACGTCATCGGCGAACATGATTTTACCGCAGTCCAGTTCTTGAAGGCTGTCATTTACATAAAGAATGAAGAGTAGAGGACCGAGAACGGAGCCTTGAGGAACCCCACTAACTACGTAAACCCAGTCCGATTTATCCTCCCCGATGCAAACGCGTTGTTTTCGACCGACTAAAAGTGACCTGATCCAGTCCAAATTTTTTCCCTTGATGCCAAGAACGCTCAGTTTGTGTAAAAGGCGTTGATGGGGCACGTTTTCAAAGGCTTTGCGGAAATCGATGTACACTACGTCCACTTCGAAGCCCTCTTCTAAAGCACTTGTCCAGGCCTCAATTGAAGTCAGTAAATTTGAAAGGCAGGAGTGCCCTCACCGAAAGCCATGTTGAAAATTTTGTATGATGTCACTTTCATCGCAAAATATTAGTATGGCCTGCTTCACAAGGACCTCCATCATTTTGCAGGAAAGGCAAGTCAAGCTTATGGGCCGAAAGCTGTTTGCAGACAACTTTCTACCTCCCTTACATAACGGTACAATGTTGGTCATCTTCCACTTCAAGGGCAAGTCCCCTGTTCTCATGGAAAGCTCGAACAGAATTGAAAGAGGCACCGATAGCTCGGTCGACAGTTCTTTAATTATCAGTCCAGGGATCCCATCCGGTCCAGGATACTTGTCTGGTTTGATGTGACTGAGGACATGTCTTACTTCTGCGACAGAAAAGGTAACAGTTTCAATAACGGCTGTACCTTCGCCCACTTCTACTCCCGAATTGTTGTCGGGGGATTCCATCGTAAACGCCGATCTGAAAAACTCTGACAGTAACTCTACTTTCCGCGGTCCTTCCGTTACTACGTTCCCGAGGTTATCCCTTAGAGTTGCAATGTCGTCCCGGTGCTTCCTTTGACTGCGGATGTATCCATAAAACTTCTTTGGACATATTGTGGCTTTTGTTGTAAGTTGACGCTCAAAGGCAGTTCTAGGATTTCGTATTTCCTTACGGCATATATTTCGTTGCGCTTTATAGTCGGCAAGTGATGTTGAATCTTGAAGATGCTCGTACTTTTTCCACAACATTTGTTTCTTCTTCATGGCCCTTTTTATTGGCTGGTTGACATATGGAGGTCTGGCCCATGGTCTTATTACTTTCATTGGGCAATGGACTTCAATTAAGCGCTATACAGTCCCCTGGATATGCTGCCATAATTCATTTGTATCGTTCGTACTGGGTTACCAGTTTTCTGCGGAAGCGGTACGTCTCATTTCTTCAAAATTGGCTTTCCAAATATTTCTGCGCCTCTTAATTTGTAATTTTGGAGACAATAGGTAACACACGCAGGTAAAAGCAACGTGGTCGCTTAACCCGAGTGGCGGTTGTGAGTTCACTTCCCTTATGATCCCCTCTTCTTTACTAAAAACGAGATCTAGGCAGTTTGATCTTTGGCCTTCTCGCAGTCGGGTTGTGAAGTCCATGTGTTGAATGAGATATTCGTCCAAAGAAAACTGAAGTAGTTGATAATTGAAAGGTGCTGCTGCGGCCTTTACTCCAGGCCTCATCCAATCGATGCCAGGAGCGTTGAAATCACCCAGGAGTAATAAATTTTCCTGTTTACAGATAACCGTCAGTGAACTTAGCAGTTCTAAGTCGTCACTTTCGCTGGAGCCGGGAGGCCGATAAACAACGCATATATTAAGTGCCGGATGTTGCCTTATCTTAATTGCCTTATCTTAATTTTGCTTCCTTTAATCCAATTAACTTAAATGGTACATGGGGCAAGACGGCGCTAAGGGGAATGTTTATCATGAAATTTCTGCAATTAACTTGTTAATAAGCTGCTACTGATCAGTTTGGTGAAAATAGGCCTACTGCGAATTTGTAGGTAGTATTTTTCATCGTAAATATCCACATGTACGTGGCTTCGTATTTGAATCAGACTTGCATATAATTGGCCACCAGTGGTGAACAACTACAATTTGTTACGTTTTGTCCGGCGGTGCATCACTTTGCCTGTAAGCAAGCACACACCCCGCGAGTGCTCAATGCTGAGAATCAAAGAGAAGAAATGGGCGAGCATGCTCTTAGGATGGCGACCTTTCTGTCCACTCCAATAAAACAGTTTACGATTCCAAGTTTAAAGAACAATTAACGCAAATGGTAGAGGATCCGCTAGTGTTAACGAATTTGGCTGTTAATTCGATCGCTGCGGCAACAAATCCATTCAAGCAGAGTGTAGGTTTCTCAACTGAAACAGACGGGTGAAGTTAATGTTCATGGACGCAGGAAAAAATTAAGTTTGACATGCATTCATAAGTCCTAGTCATTAGCAACTTCAGTGAGTAATACAAAATGAAGCGAAGCTGTGGCAGCAATATAATGCGAGCTAACACTTAGTCATCACCCAGATTACGACCACATGATAATGTTGCCAAAGGTGATAGTTATGACATGGCGTGGCACCTCATCCTGTTATAACATCATCCCGTTTGTGATTTTGGGCATAATTCATAGTCGTCCTTACGCGTATATCCCACGGGGACTTAAAACGTTACTCGAAGAAAATCCTTGTCCTTGCACTCATCAAAAATTCTTCCCGGAAATCGCGTTTTCTCTGACAAAAGAATCTGAATGAAGGATAATTTAAAGTTTTTGGTATAAAAAGGCAGGAAAGTGACGATTTTTTACAGATTATACACCCTTGTAAAACATCAAATCAACGTGTACTGGGATTCGTTTTACTTTTCTGATATGGCGGAGGGTAATTCAAATAATTTGTTGTACAAATTTCTCTTTCTTAAGCAAACAGCATTGACTCGTTACGCAGTTTAAAGTGTTTAGGTTTAACGTTTAAGTTTCATCGCTTCCATGGAGGCTGTTTCTGAGGGGTAAGTTTCCACAATTTGGAAGAACTTTTAAACCATAATATTACGTGCGTAGTTTGCCCAGCTTGTTTATGAATGTTAATTCCTTGAGGTTTTACGCTCTTTTAAGCAAAAAATTACACTTAGGGCTGTAATGTCTGTTTGGACTTCTCGAAACCGGGAATAATTTAAAGACACCTGATAGAAAAAGCTAGCGCCGTCGCGCTATTCTGTCCATGCGTTGCGCGCACACACATTCGCACCCAGGCGCAGCTGCGCATGTGAGAAGCTTTCCTGGTCGGCGTCACCCCTGTGACAGGGGGGGATGCCATTTCCCCCTCTAGTCGGCTCACAGCGCCTACACGCTCATCTCCTGTGCACTCACCCCCCCCCTTCATGTCACGCGTGAGTGGAAGTCCGGCGTAGCCTAATCGATTTTTGTTGTAGCTGGCGCAGTCATCCGACGTTAGAATTTTTATCGTCCTATCTGGCTCGCATTTTGGACATGGGATGCCTGCGCCAAATCGATACATCTTGCACGGCGCGACAGCTGTATCCCCCCTCTGTCGAAGGCGGTGACGCCAAGTCGGAACGCTTTAGGCTTGTGCAACCGCGCCCAGGTGCGTATGTACCCGTGCGCGCATCGGGGGAAAGAGTAGCGTGACGGCGCTAAGCGACTTTGCGCGGCGCTTGAGTTTTTCTCTCAGGGCACCTCACAGTTTTCGTTAAGGGATTGATGAACTCTGATAGCATAGTCGGAGCATTTACTGCCAATGCAGCCGCGTTATGCCGTTGGATATTATGCAATAGTCTTATATACTGAGCCGTAAGCCTCTGTGGGTTTAAGGGAGCCGTGTCCACGCCATCGTGGCTGCCCTTAGATTCACAATAACCCTTAACATTTCCACTTAGACAGTTCAAATTCCCATGCATTTCACAGCCTAATCAACACAGCGTGGCCACGATTACAGTTTCCATGGCTGCAGCGTTCTAGATGAGTAGTTGCGCTCAAGTCTCGTCGAAAAATAAATATCAGATAGAACTTGGAGTGTCAGAAGCTATTAAAATTTTTCTGCTAATACCACTATAGTAGCATTGTGAATTTATGAATCCAGTTAATTCCCTGTTTTCCTTGTTCTAACACAGAATATATCTTGAGTTGCAGCCATTATGTTTTAATTGCACGCCACCTTCTGCCTATAAAATCTCCATTAATTATCGTGCATATTGAATGCAAACTCACGAACCTTATTTTAAACATTAATTAGTTTTAGTAAAGCTTGAATTTTGAGCTAGAATGTCTTAATAATTTTGTATGTTCAACTAACCGTGGATGTCACTCGTTTATTTCTATTTAATTATACAATCTAGCATATCAACTGACACCCCAACCGATGCTCTCGCACAAGATTTGTCCGCCGCCAAATTAGAAGACAGTTCCCCACTGCAGTTGATGTTTTCCCGTCTCATTGCTCAAGAAGGTCCCCACTTCCGTCACCAAACTCGTGACGAACCACCTTTAACCGACGAAGAGAAGACCAAAATTGTATCAGACCTCTTCCTGAAAAGTCCTGGCCAATTTTTGGCACGTTATAGTTCCTTTCTCGTTTGGCCCGATGACGCAGGATGTTTTGGCCAACACTTGGATGACTTCACTGTACAGTTTTATCTGAGGAAAGCCGGCGTTAATTTTTCCGCTATCGATAATATACCTGACAAACCGGAAATTGCGTCAGATGGCAGCGCCCTTGGCAAAAGACGCTGTCGTATGAGGAATCGCCGTTTTAAAGTAAGTCTTGGTTATATGTTCTCTAGTTCTCATGCTTATATCTGAAGTTTGTTCGCCTTGGGCTTCGAATCCTCAACAAACGTCTCAGAAATAATTTAAAATATCCACCATTCGCCAAACTGCAGTATTAATTTGTGGTATGCTTGCATCCTCAACTAGAATTAGACGTTTGAAGAAGGTTGTTAGTAATTGGGCCTACACGAGTGCCGACTTTTCGCGTGCGCTCGGTCAACCAATGGCTGCATGGATGTTGTCTTAACGTAAAATAGAAAATATTGCACATAAGTATGTGCTTTTTGCTCGTACTACTGAACCATCATTTAAAAGAGCTTCAACGAGGGTCCTTAAAAGAAAAAAATGCGTAATTATGCGCCGAAATCAGCTACTTATGGCAAAAATCAATGTTATGGTGATTGAGTCGGTCGAAACTATAAGTTCCTCCCCAGGCGGTGTGGTCGATGTCGTTCACTTGGCAATTATTTGGCCAAAACCTACATATACGAATAAGTCCATCAGAGGAGACAGATTGTTGTTCCAATCGTGGGAGCCCTGTCACAAGCTGCGTCTAACCGTCTGGCCATGCTGTACATTTGCGTTAACTATTAACAGCGGTGTCTTGTCCCCTTTGACGACCACACTCGAAATCCAACGGACTTCTCACCTGTCTAAGCACGTTGAGCCGACTCAGTGTTAGAGTAATTCATAAACATTTACTCGACTCTGTGCTACAAGTTAACCACATCGCCGGGAAGACGGGTTACCCGTTAGCCTAGCTGCTGGCTACCCGGCGCGTCCACGGGTGGCGGATAGTGGAATGACCTTCAGTGAATGTTAGCTGTGAAATAAGCGGACTTTCGGGTCTGTCGAATAAGCAATCGCGGACGCAGTGGCGGCAGTGCTACCAGGGCGCGGCGGGCTGAGGCCTGGCAAGCCAAAAGCCTATGAAGTGTCGCAAAGCCTGACCACGGCGCTGTGACATGGGGAGCGTGAACCGCCATTAAATAAGTTCGCTTGCCACCGCTGCCTTGTGGTTAGGCTATTGAGCCAAAGCCCTAGAGGAGAAAACCTCGAACAAACAATCCGTGCGGCTGTTGGGGACCCGCTCGTACCCAAAATTACTAAGTCACCTCAATGAATTTCATGTCCGATTACTGCAATAAAATTCATGCTACAGCGTCCGCGGGAACCGACGCGATCCGCAACCCTTGTCCAGTGGTGCGGGCGAATAGTATGCGAGCTGGACTACTCAATCGAAATCGGACTCTTGGTATTGGATGCTGGAATGTGCGAACGTTCCTGGCCCCTGGTACCCAAAGCCTGACGGTGCGCAGCCTTTATCAGTACAACATCGATGTCTGCTGCCTGTCCGAAGTCCAAAGTCCGAATCCCTAACTGCGGCGCTCAGGAAATAAAAGTTCCTGGAGCTGACTCCCACTTCATCCTATACCACAGCGACCCCCATGACTCCTCCGGCAGACATGGTGTGGCAATCGCCCTCTCACAACAAACAAGCCGTGCAATAATTGCCTGGGAATCAGCCAATGAACGCATGGCTTATGTGCGCTTGAAGGGTTGCTTCACAAATATCTCTGTGTTCGCGGCATATGCACCAACGTCCGCTGCTGACCAACACGATAAGGACATATTTTACTCTCAGCTACAAACTTTGGTTGAAAGGCTCCCTCGCCGCGATCTGTTGATTGTTGCCGGGGATGAGAATGGCCGAACTGGGCTGGGTGACGCAACAAACAACCATCTTATCGGCCGCTTTGGGCTTGGTTCTCGATGTGAGAATGGTAACAGATTGCTGAACGGAACCGACTGTTTGTAACAAAAACGTGCTTCCAGCACCGCAACAAGCACTTGCTGACCTGGTACTCCAACGATGGCCATACGACCAGTCAGATTGACTATATTTTAGTCAGCTCAAGATTCCGCAGCTGGGTTCATGATAGTCGGTCGCTGCGTAGTGCTGAGACTGGTAATGCCCATGGCTCTGACCACGTTCTTGTTGGCACACGCTTGAAAGCTCACCTCTCATCTGCGCCCAAAGTGCTTCGCGCTAGACGCCTCGATGTCGCCAAAATCCGGTAACCCAACACCGCTGAGGCCCTAAGCAGAGAAATCTGGTCCTGTTTCACGACCCGCGCCGACAACGGAAGGGGTAACACATGGTCCTCTCTGAAAACGTCAGTCTATGGTGCAGCCGAGAAAATTCTTGGATGCACTTAGCGGCGCCACAGTGATTGGATCAGCGGACGAACCTCGCAGTTGTCTACCGAGACAGCCCGAGATAGGGGCTGTAATGACGATTCTTTCCGTCAGCTAAAAAGGATGACGGCAAAATCGGCCAGAGAGGACCGAAAGAAATACTGGACTTGAATTCCGCCATAGCTACCAACAACCAACGGCCATCTGCTTTGTTGACTTTACCGCTGCGTTCGACTCCATCCATCGTGACTCCCTATGGCGGATAATGGCATTTGATGGTGTACCACCAAAACTAATCGCCATGATCAAGGCATATTACCGCTCCACCACTGCGCGGGTCTTTGTCCACAACAACCTCTCAGAACCCTTTGCTATTCGGTCAGTCGTTCGGCAAGGCTGTGTCCTGCCACCCATCCTCTTTAACTACGTCATTGACTGAGTTCTCGAGGAGGCCCTACAAGAAAGCGACGGTATTGAGCTTTAACACGGACGCCGGTTGACTGTCCTCCACTATGCCGATGATATCGCTTTACTAGCATCAAGCTTTGGCGATCTACAGTCTATGGTGTCACGGGTGAACGAGGTCGCGAAATCGGTCGGTTTGTACATAAACGCTGGGAAAGCCAAAATGTTTTCATGCTGCATCCCTGCCCAAGAGAAGGCACCTCTCGCGATTATTGACTGTCAACTTGAAGAAGTCGACGGTTTTAAATACTTGGGAGCGAGGTTGCTGCCGAATGTACAGAGTAAGGATGACATTGTCTCCCGAATTGGCGCAGCACGACGAGTGTTCTCCAGCCTTCGGAAGTGCTTGTGGACCCGACGCGATATTTCTATCGCAACAAAGATTAGCGTGTACCGTGCATCTGTGCGGTCCGTTCTCCCATACGAATGCGAATGTTGGGCTATGCGCGTAGAGAATGAACAGAAACTGGTAGTCTTTGACCACTACTGTCTGAGGAGCATCCTTTACGTGAAGTACACCGACTTCGTCTCAAATGAGGCAGCCCGCACTCGCTGTGACAAAATCACAAGGATATCCCAGGCCATTCAGGAAAGACGGCTGAGGTGGTTTGGACACGTTCTTCATCGCCAACCTCAAGAGCTCAGTGCTACTGCCCTCGACTTGAAACCGTTGCCTAATTTGAAACGTCTAAGAGGGGGTCAACTCAAAACCTGGCTCAATTCAGTCCGTCAGGACATGAAAGTGGTTCTTGGACCTTCGGTATTCGGTCTCCGGTACTGGCCAAGAGAATGGCTTGAACTATCCAGGTCTGCGACCACGTATCGTCGTGTGTGGAGAAGTACCATACGGGACATAATTGAGGCCGGCTAGATCAGTGATGGTCCCAGCCATAACAAGTACAACGACAAGTGCATCGCCAATCACAGCCTCCCATTCGTGGACGGTGGTACGTAATAGGTTCGAATTACTTGTGACAGTGCCAGTTTCATATCATTAGTCAGTTTGATTCGTCAAACAGACTCCAAACCAACGTCGTCAACTCTAATGAAAATATTCAAAACCTTAGTTATCTTGCCTCATTCCACGAGCTCAATTACAATTATTTTGTTATTGGACCTGTGTGTTATTGTTTGCACAGGCATTTCATGACTAAAGGAAAGTGCAGAATATCTAGACGTAAGATGGCTCAGGCCTAACTGGACAGATTTATTTGTAGGTGTACTTTTCGTCTGATCGTTGTCTGATCATTTGGCCAGACACGCCAACTACGCCTGTCATTCCTCTGCTTTGTGACTTGCACGACTGGTGGTTAATTTATTATATAGCAGTGTTAATTAACGAACAATTGCCAGTGTTGCTGTCAATTCGTTCTTTTGATTGCATGAACCTAGTCATGGTCTACCTCGCACCTTGATAAAAGTTGACAAAACTGGTGAACGAGTGGAACCCAACAGTTCAGCCATGGAGAATGATCAATCCCACACACCATGCCTCACGGAGTGATACCTTGCGCAGCGCCTAACGCTCTCGCTCTTAATTCTTATCCATCTGTCTGCAATGGCACCAAAACGACGGACGGCGGCTGCGAGCGCGATGACTGATAAAAATGCCTCTTCGGTCTACACGGGCCAGTGGGATCTCACCTGCATCAAATCAAGAACTTCAAGTCGATTATGCTTAGGAACGCGATGAGGTGCCTTGGGGTGGATTCGCCAGTGTTGATTTCGCTATCTGTGTCCTTGCATGCACACCAGTTAACGGTTACCCAGTGGGTTATCAGACAGTATGTGACGTACAGACATGCGTTTATGACTGGCGCGGACTCTGCGCAGTCAAATGAGCGCGTGAACTGAGCAAGTCTCATCCTCATTTTGGTCAAATGATCCATAGAGTAGCTCTTTGTCTGGGCCACCCTTTTCGATATCTATGTTTACGACATCTTGTTGCTTTTGTTTTCAGGCGATGATGCGCATGAAGGCCGAGGCTGAAAATGACCCCACAAATGGTTACTTCTCTCACGAACAGATGCGGGAACGGGATCCGGAGCTGTGGGAGGATATGGTCGGACGCTACGCCTCCGCAGAGCAACGTCGTGCTCTGCTGGGCCATCAGTATGACTCCTTCAGTGGGATGCTGCTTAGCCAAATACTGGACTCGGAAATGCCTAGGCCAGCAGTCTGTGAGACAGACGAGGTAGGCTCTGCCTAACTCTTACGAGTGGGACAGTTTGTGTAACTTAATTTCTCTCCAGGACTCCTCCACTTCCTCCGCAACCGTTGACAGTAGGCGTGCGGTATCCAGACCCAAGTCCCGACGAATGAAGCGTAAGTAGTCGCGTTTTGTCTCATTACTATTTTTAGGAGAGGAAGACCGACAGCGCTCCGAAACGGAATTTTCCGAAATCATGCATTCCCGGTTTCTCTCTGGGCTGGATAAAGGCTTTGACTATGCGTACGTTGACTCTCTACTCTTAGATTTTTGCCACCTTTAGGGCAGTGGATAATAATGAGAGTTTGGATGATGATTCGGACCTCAACAGAGATGCAGAGGAGAGTTATTTTGATGCGGAAAGCCCAAAATCCGTCAGCTTGAATGATGTGGAAGAGGAGTTGAACATGGGAGGTGGGGAAAAAGTGTCTCCATCGGAATCTTCAAGTGATAAAGAACTCGAATCATCTATTTTTAATAAACAATCCTGATGTTCATCGTCCTACCCCTGTTGGTTGTTTCACGCCTAGGCTGCACTCTCTGGCCTTAAGAAAGGTGCCGTCGTTTCTTCTGCGTCTGTCGTCCTTAACGTCGTTCCAGTTGATTGAGGGAATCTTCGATATAATTAATGTTTTTGGATGGCTTATGCGGCCAAAAGCGTCTGTGATCGCTACCCGTGACGCCTTGTGCTAATATCCGCTCTTATGTGGCATTTTATAAACGCCATCTTAAAGTCACCTTTCATTTTCCTTCTTTCTAGTGTTTATTTCACATTCCCTTTATGGCATAGAATGAAATAAAGAAACTGTTATTGGAATATAAGTGAACCCTATTTCGGTATTGAATTGGTATAAGTACTTGACAATTTCTAGTTGCAGGCTGCTAGATTCTCTGTTTGTATCCTACTTACTGTCAGTTACAGCTCAATTATGATAACGCGTACGTTGTACACAATAATGGCTATCCATAACAAACTGTCCTCTTCCCAAATAAATGCTGACTGTGAAAGTAAGTTGCGGGAGTTTCCCCACAGCAGCTCAAGGCGCGGGCACGCTCAAATAAGAAGAGAAAATAGACACCAGTATCTGCACAGAATAGATGAAGTCTATCCAGTGATCTACTTTCGGATCAGGCACACGGTTTGTGCTGCAGAATTAACCGATATATTTTGGAGTAGATAACCAACTTAGCCAATCAGGAATTTTATTGGGACAGATAACATTCGGGCGCGAGGACGCGTCCGGTAACCACTGAGACAGGCAACCGAGTATAATGTGGAAGAATATTTCAGCATTTGATTTGGTCGGTAGCTTTTTATTGCTGGACACTACAGCTTAGCCCTAACTTCAAGTGCGATCGTTTGTTAGCAGTCCACTCCGGGGTTCTAGCCATAGTGTGGTAATTTGTTTTGCTGTTGATCTGGACTATCGCACAAAATTTAATCCGGGCCTTGAGTACATATAGGAGGGGACTGGGGTGCTAATAAAGTTTCCTCATTTTGTTTCGAAAGGTAGGGTTCCTTTTTTAATGCAAACCATACCTAAGAACCATGCACGATAGTTCTCTAAGAGTCTTTTTCGAATCGGGACATTCCAGGGTACCAGATGGCGTTATTCTTGTCTTGTCGTTGCAGCTTACGCCATAGGAGACCCTAGTTCCTGAGTTCTTCCGGCTCGGTCCCGAATAGAAAGACATAAAGTCGGGAAAATATTTTATTCTGCACAAACACACGAGAAAGCAGGTTGGAAGATGGTGGCAACCGGACCTTTGCCCTTATCTGGCTCTGTGCTAATGGACATACCGAGTAACCATGGGAATGAGTCATCGCGCGCTGATCCAGATTAAGTCTGAGTTGGCCTTGAAGTTCATTAGTCGAGAACAAGATCGTCATTCGTATGCGTGTGCAAATACGCGCGAAAGGCGTAGCACTGCAATAGGCGCACAGAGTTGGGCCGCCACATTATCCTTTTTTAAAATTTCCCCTTCCTTATCATTATTTACTGACTAGCATCTTCAAAGAAGCATGAAGGAAACCATATATTGTATCTTGTAGCCATGATTATGCGATTTGCAGGCCCAGTTCCGTAGCGGCAGAGCATTCGTAGGACACCAGGTAAGACGAATAGTATACTCTGTACAGAGGTAGTGAAGAATAGGTCGTAGGAGGTTGGCAGTTGGGTGAGCATGCGTTCGCATCCGAGAGGACGGCGTCGGAAGTGTGCGACCGCGGGAGCTGTTCAGCGCCCCCCCCCAACGATGTCATGTGTGGGTCAGTCTCGAGGAGATGATTGGCCAGACCGGATTGGGGTCGACAGACACTGGTAGGCACGTTCTAGCAGTTGCGAGAAACCAAAGGTTGGGCTTTGCACTCGAAGTATGGCCACTACAGGTCCATACTGAATATTGCAACCTCCCGAAATTGCGCCATCTGGACAATAGCAGGTATCCGCTGTGGGGATGTGATGACTGCAGAAACTTGTATGCCGTTACGTGACTGGTTCATATATTATTGTCTCTTTATACTCATCAGTGGTCATTTCAAATTTTGGGCAGGTGAAACAAGTAGGGTAACCGGTGCACTACAAGTCTGCTTCTGTTTAGACTCCGGACAGACAGTCCTAATCAAAGGAGGGGGTTCGCGTACACAGAAACGTGATTGCCTTCCTGTAAATTCCGCTATGGATGCATTTATTCCCCGAAGTATCCACTGATGAGGCGAATTTAGGCAAACAGAGAACTCTGCTTCACTCTCTTCATTTACGACCGAATGGCAGCCAAATTAGGTCGTGTGATGAGTGACTTCTATGGTAGATTGTCAAAACTGATGGGGAAGCGAATAATCGACGGGCTTTAATTGGACGCATAGGCGCTCAGTTTAACCTGAGGATAGAAGTGCAACTTCATTGTCCAACCAATTCGTTAATGTTCTATGAAGAAAAGGCTATTACCATTGAAGAAGTAGTTTATTATGAAAATTATTGTATCTCAAACAAACGATTTCACCATGATTTAGTCAGACACAATTATTGTTCAGCATTGACCGAAAACATTCGGAAGAATTTGATATTCGAACAGGAAAACAATTCGTATAAAACCTTCAGATTCAGCCACAACATTTTTCCAGGGGCAGGAGCGCTAATACTCATTTCTTGGTTCGTCTGAATTGGTAATCCACTGTTTCTATCCAGGAGTTAAGGTTGTCCACCATTTGCCTGTGGAAAAACGGATGAAAATGTGATGAGGCGATACCACAGAAGCCGAATATGAATGAATAATGAAAACCAACAAAATATTGACTTTCTTAGATCCCAATTAATATAATGAACACTTCACACAGGTTTCATCTAGCGGGCAAGTATCTCTCTATGTTTGAACTGTACGGTGATTGTGGTTGTTAGCAATTTATTACCGTCCTATTTGTCTCCATTCCAAAAATCGTGGAATAATCCGTGAAATATCGGGTTGCCTTGGGATCGTCCAAAATGCTACGTGCCACAAAGCGAAGCATGCCTTCAGCTGAGCTGAACTTGTTTACATTTGGTGTCTAAAGTGTGGTGGTGATGTGAACCCAAACCTTAAGCTTGCGCGTAGTATCTGTTGGCTGTAGTCTGGACCTCATGATAGTGACCGATAACTCCCACCTCAAGCTACATGTCAATTCTCCGGTGGAATCATGGAAATCTTGACTCCGTCTCCGAGAGAAATCGAAGCCAATCTGTGCTGAGTCCTCCGCTGATTGGTTATAGGCGACAAAGTATTCACGCAACGCCCAACAACTTCAACGGCTGTCACAAAACATGTCCAATGGTATGGCTTGTTTTAACTACTCGCTCAGTAGACTTGACGCCCTCTGGCCTCAGTAAACCTAATCCCCGACTTTGTCCAACCTTTTCAACTTCGGCATTACAATTAAAAACCTCAGAATTTTCATGTAACTGTGAAGCTTCTTACCCTGTGATGCCGGGACAGTTTCTGATGCCTAGATAGCGTAAGTTGGGGCACCCCTTTTGCAAGGCATTAAACGCAGATGCTCTGTGAAAAGAAGGACACATATATCAAAAAAACAGTTTGAAAGTTGCGGCTAAATAGAGACTAAATTCATGGGACTATGTTGTCTTTAAGATATATTATAAACTGTGTGAGGGTAAAACAAATTCTTGCAGTCAAAGATAACCGACTTATGGAGCTTTATAGCTTCGACCTCCACCTAATATGTATGCCTACATTCCGATAGATTAAAAATCCACTGTGAGTAAAGTTACTTTGGAGAGGACAAAGCTATAGAAAAAATTATAAGGCTGATTTACAAACCTTAAATATATGCGCATACAGACATAGTTCAAAAAATAATAATTTAGCTGAAACCACCACCTACACAGCTTCCTAATGCGTAATAGAAATTAAATGTAACCCAAACTTGTCTACTTGACAATACAAAGTAGACATTTATGAAAAAGTAAAACTGCTGGTTGGCCGAAAAAGTTGCCTTATCATGTCCAGTTGCAGACAGGACATGCACTAACCATGGGAGTGGGGGAGCCGTAGGAGGCGCGGCAGGGTGTATTGTGTGGGGCAAATGTCAAAAGCTACGGCATGGCCAGTCATCACGCAGGAGTTAGTGACAGATAAGCATACATCGATAAGTTAGAGGAGACACTCGTCCGTCCATCGTGCCTTTGGAGCTCGCACTCGAGCCTACACCGCAAGGCGGCTAATGATATAGGCAGAATGACATAACCGACACGGACAACGGAGACTAGGATGACCATTTCTGGCTTATTAGCCGAAGTCAGCCAGTGATCCCTAGACTCAGGTGGTGTCACACCCAAGCCTCGAACTCGCGACCTCTTTGATCAGAGTCAAACGCCCTAACCATTGAGGTACGAGCTCTTTGTCTTACTGGTTTTTGTTGTAACCTTGTGTGTTCCTGTGTCAACACTGGTTATGTCCCCCAGTTACGTGGTAGGAAGAGAAGGCAGAACAGGATAGCAGATAGTACTTTACTGTCACTAGTTCTGCTTGTTCATCCGCGTTGTCTTCTCTGTGCCTGTCTGCAAAGTGTCGTCGGTCGCGCCTCGGCAGCTTGTCCTGTGTCCCCAGCAGCAGAATGTCGGGTCGTCGGTAGTGGGTCTCGACAATAGAGTGCCGTGTCCCAACAACAGAATGCTCTTCTGCTTGCAGCCTCGCTATTAAAAGCCCAGTAGTCTTTGTTCCCTATTGGCCCCTCTGCATGCAGCTATCATGGGGTGTCCGCAGGATGGCAAGTCTCGCCCTCAGTGAGGCGTGCATGTGCACGTGTCCTTTCGTGGCCTTTGTCATGCCTGGTCTCAGAACCTTACACGGCAGCTGCTCTTGTGTCCTCGGGTGTCGACCTTTGAAGGTCGCTATCCTTGCCTATTCTGCATGCACTGGTAGCCTGTTCAAGTCCTTTGATCTCGTGTCCTCAGGACTGTCCGAGTTATGATTCGGCCGTCCTAGCAGTTTTTAATCGGGTATATACAGGAGCAGAGAAGCATGCACCGATCAGTTAGGGGACACACTTGTCCGTCCATGGTGCCTTTGGAGCTCACACTCGAGCTTACACCGCAAGGCGTCGAAAGATATAGGCAGAAACAATCAAGACCCAACTGCTCAATAGTTAGGGCGTTTGACTCTGATCAAAGAGGTCGCGAGTTCGAGGCTTGGGTGTGACACCACTTGAGTCTAGGGATCACTGGCCGACGATGGCTAAAAAGCCAGAAATGGCCATCTTAGTCCCCCTTGTCGTTGTCGGTAATGTCCCTCTGCATGCATATATATCATGTATAAACGAACATGCATTCTGAAAGAGAGCGGTTGCCGACGTATCGGGGCATTTACTTACGGGATTTGTGGGCATCCGGACACGTCTAATTCACACAGACGTGGACAACAATGTCCGATGGCAGCAACACTTGATCCTGTTATCTAGATAGACGAACAGTATCCAATCTAATTGAAATCTAATTCTCACCTTTTTGCAATAAGTCAATGAAATTCGCTGTAACCGTCTGTTCTTGCTGACTAAAGCTTTAACTCCACCATCTTTAATGTTCTACACCCTTTGTTTCCAGGCAATGGAGGATCTTACCTGACATTTGGAAAGCTTTAACACCTCAAAGCGAGCAGACGTGGAAGCCAATTTTCGTAAACTGCTATCCGACAGTTTTAAACATTCGGAGAAGTTCACCGAAGATAATAATGGTAGGCAAGCAATGGCCGTTACAGTCTTAATAGATAAATAAAAAAATGGACAATTAAACATTGCAAGACTTCGGTAAGTTAACTTTACTCGAATTTATATCAAGGAAATAATACTAAAACGGCAATCAAAAACATGACGCAAAGGTTTTCTTAGCTACAAATAAGTGCGCGGGGAATCTGGTTAGCTGATATGACAGTACCAAGTGCTTATCTTGGTAACAGTCGTAGAGACTTATTTTCAGGTGGCGATGATGATCACTTTAGTCAACAATAAAAGTGTTAGGATGTTAGCTGGACCAAATGCTAGCAACGCTTGGAGGCTTTCCTAAGGTGTCGAGCCTAGCCAAAATGTCTTTGTTGATTAACTCTGGCCGCATAACAGTTGATGACTTTATGCGCGGGATGACCTTAGACGCATGCAAGCAAGCACGCACGCACACGAGCATATGCAAGGCACAAAGCCCCAGGGTCAACTGGTCGCGTGACGTTATCCCAATGCGGCCAACCAGGCCACCAGAGAACGTGCAGACAATCTCTTATAAGCCACTGTCACCCCCTGACAAAGAGGGTTGCAACAGCGGACGCGTGGCGACGCCAGTCCTCTTCCAATGCCGGGCTCGCCCCGAGGCGGGACACAAAGAGTTGCAGCCACACCGGATAGCGACGACGCTGGAGATCAACCCAGCGGTCACAGTCACCCGAGACAGCTCCTCCGGGTTTTGTGCACAATAAACCCTCCTCCGGGCAGATTCCAGAATTATGCCCTTCTTATTGTGTTCTTCCTTGGGGATTTCAACAGGGCGTAATTCAACGGTGACACACGTCAGATGTCATCGTTGTAACACTAACGGCGCTGAACCCGTCGTTACAACAACAACGGTTACTGTTAGACAAGAACAATGTTGTGAGAATTCCGTTTGCAGAATATAGTCTGAGAATGGAGTAAGCATATGGTCACCAACCTGCCACTGATCCCTTTGGATTTCACCAGCTTAGGTATCAGCAAAATACAATCGGCCTAGACTAGTCTGAAGTGATAGATTAAAGGCATATTTGATTGTTTATAGAGAGGATCTGAGTTTAAATGAATTCTGCTACGCTGCATTAAGGGCCTGCGGATTCAAGCCGAATGAGCAAGGAGTTTGAGACGTGACTGCGTTAACAGACGCGTGCCACACAGAATTATCACAACACAAACAGTAATAAGGCACTGGGTCCAGATAGAGATGACTGGAATGGACACCCAGTGGATATTATTTTCCATAAATGGCATAAACATTTGGCGCGCCCGTCTGCAGGTTTTCATTTCTAAAAGTAGCTTAATCTACCTGCATCCTTACCCTCCATTATTATTTCTCAACAAATGCCATCCTAATACTCAGTTCCCACTAGTGATCTTGTCATCTATTTTGCGTTTATTTATTCCAGAACGCCAATAGATTTGTTTAAGCACACTCTTGCAGGATCATTATGATATTTTCGGTAGAACTACAATTTTAAATATTAACGATTAGCAAATTTGATTGAAGCTGTTAAAGATGTTGGCGTCACTGTGGGAACCCGTGATCGCTGACTTATCACGCCAAGGCTGCAGTCATGCTGACTGCCTGCACTCTGCTTGTCGTGACCTACTAACGCACCCAGTCGCAGCTGCGCCCAGGCCGGTGCGTAACCTCGCGCGGTCCAACCCATGATCTTCAAGGCTGCAGCTAACCGCGGCCTCTCGAATGTCTGCTCCTAGACATCACTATGGGCCTAACCGGCCTCGCGACTAGACGTGCGCTCCTGTTTTCAAGAGTTCGTTCTGATTATTCATCTTTCCGCCTGTACAGTATACACCATCCCCACTAATCTGCCCTTCCCAAGACTTCTCTCTCATCTCCTAAGAAACCGTGCCTGGAAGATCGCAGCCGTTAAGGTCACTATGATAGCCTTTACAAAACGCGCTAAATCTACATTTGCTTATAATTATTAAAGTCGACATTTAAATATTTGAAAGCACACTTAATGGTAAGCATTTTAAAGTTGCCCCTCCCCTCAACGATAGGCATCGACATGAAATAATAAAAGTTAAAAGGGATCTAGCATATGCACACTAAAAAGGCAACTTTATTTTTAACGCTAAAGGACACCTCACGTTATCAATCTTGTTCAATGAGAAGAACTTTTTGTAAGCATAGTTTAATGCCATCACCACAGCAACCCAAACTCCCAGAAGTCATTATACAGGGCCGGTGGTAAAAGGGGTTTTATCAGTCGCAGTATGGAATATGTAAGTAATGTTCCATACAAAAATGTAACTACGACGAAACAGCTAGGTAGTCATGTATAGTAAACAAGGACGCCGTGATGACATTAAGCTATCCTTATTGAGCTATTCTTGTTAATATGTTGTATTTTATGTATTGAAGGATTTTACTGAAACTCATGGATAGCTAGCAAGGTCTTCTAGGAAGAGAATAATGAAAAACCTCTCCATCTTTCATATTCGTGATTAAGTTGACCAATCAACCAAATGAATTAAGACGACAGGTAAAAAACGTATTTTCCTTCCAAACACGACGAAAATGAAGATAAACGAAGACAAGTACAGCCATATAATGGTACTGTATGTAATATTCGTGTATAGTGCGCCTATGAAATTCTGTACTTGTTATAGCTGTTCTGACTACTTAGGTGAACATCTTCAAATCTTCCCGACCGAGTTTGATGCTCTGAGCAGTCTCAAGCATAAGCGTACGATCAGGAATTTCCAAATTCAATGGTTTCAGTTTCAGTTTATTTGGTGAGGATAATAGGCAATGCCTTTAAAAACCCTATTTAGTACGTGTACAAGCATTTATAAAAATTTATCACTTCTAACATAGCATTGACAAACAGTGAGTAGCATTGTTTTTTTTACAATATATGTCTGTGTTTTAGAGGTCAGACTTGGAGGGAGGAGAGTAGCATTGTTTTTTACAATATATGTCTGGTTTTTTTAGAGTTCAGACTTGGAGATAGGAGAGGGGACGCATGCAATTATCCAAGCGTTGTTTGTACATCTGAAAGAAAGTTTCTTGGCGGCTAACTAATGCCTGCGCAGGCTTTCGGCTCATTCCACAATTGATAGCTATTTATGTTTGATTTAAGCATTTTTAATCGGGTGAGCCAGGATGTTACTTAGTCTTCAAAAGCTATGATGGTGTTATTGAACTTCTAAATTTATCAACTACTCGCATGCTTATATAGACAACGATACCCTTAGTTCAGTGTATTTCATGTTAAACGAAATGCTTTTGAAGACCCTATTCAAAACTTAAGACAAATATAGTCAAGCTAGAATTCATCTAATAAATTTGTCACTGTAAAACAGTGAGTAACATATACATATGTAAACTTTCGTAGCAGGGAAATTTACGCATAGTCATCCTGAGGATCGTAGGCAAAAACGTCGAATAAAATTATCTAGCATAAATTGACTAAGGCACTGTTTTAGGGTGCAGCTAGTATTTAGTACCGACAGCATTACAAGTCCTACATCCAAAAACTCACTAAATCTGCGCATTGCGTTCCCGCCAAATTCATCCAAGTCAACTTGGGGCACACACGGATGGTTGAAAGTGACACATCGGAGAGTTTGCTGCAGCCATCCACTCCCAGATAGGCGAGATTGTGTGCTCTAAATAAACAGCGTACACAAAATAAAGGCTTTGCATTAATTGTGTTTTCCCTAAAGTTGCATTAATTTTGCTTGCGTATTATTGTAGGCCAAAGTGGAAAAGGAAATAACTGCTGCCGACGGGAGAACAGACAAAAACACCCCAGCAGAAGCCAAGTGGATGTATTTTTTTCATTTGACGGGTAAAAGACAAGAGAACATTTGACAACCTGTCATGACTCCGCAGTCCTTTCCACCGTTCGCACCACGTCATGCATGAGGTCACGTGATTGCAGTTTTCAGCCTGCCTCTGTAAAAGATTCAGCCTGCACGCAGTGCTTTCCCCCTCGATTGCTAACAAGTACGCATGCACGAATTTCGGCCTCCCCTGGTCTGGCCAATCACCTTCAAGGATGACTCACACAAAAAGCACTCTCTAGACGCTGTGCTGACTGCTGCGCTCACATACTTTGGAACCGGCCCCATCGCAGCCGGACGTGCACTCGTCCGACAGTCATCTTTCTCCTACCCTTTATCCACAACTTTTGTATGAAATAAATGATCACTTCCACTTGGCGTGTCATTTTTTCTCTTCCTACACGGAACCGGACCCGAAGATTGCAGCGGCCAGTTTTTTTGCCCATGAACGTAAATCACTGCAATTAATGTGGGATAAACTCTTCCCAAAATGTTTCTTCACCTCTAAGTCAGTGCAAAAGCACGTGATTTAATAATTTTTAAGTTTACTCTAACGGTTAACAGCAAACATTTGCAGCTGAACACCCCCTTTTACCGATCCAATGTAAAAAGGATGCAAAACACCTCGAAGAAATGGCAAGCTAGACAAATTATGGACTACTATTTTATCTGCAGCACGTCACTGTTGGCAGGCTTTTTACTTGTTGTAGTTCATTCAGAATATTAACGGGGGGGGGGGTCAGTGAAGTGGGTAAATATTACTATCTAAACAGCAGTGCTTAATTCATTTCAGATGTAGTGACGCTTTAGCGGATGATAAATGTAGAATAACGAGTAGACACAAAAGTACCCATAACTGAGAGGTAGAAATGCTGTTTAGGAAAGGTAATTGGTTCTTTTTTTCAACTATAAAGTGAATATTTTTAATTTTAAAAGCCAAATAATTTGATCAAGGCATAATTAAGACCGCGGTGTGGTGTAAGACAAAAGCCCCACTCAAAGCGTTTAAGTTCATTTGTGAAATGTGGCCATCCAGGACAGCTTGCTTTCTCCTTTTTGAGAGACCAGGAGTTGTAATTACAAGCGAGGGCGCGGGTGAATCAAACAACTTGCCATTTGCTGCTGATACAAATAGCACAGTATAAAGGCAGATAGTATTGCAGGAAAAGAAAAGGAGATCGGGCTGGCCGTTTTTGGCTTATTAACGGTCGTCAGCCAGTCACACTCAACACCAAGTGGTGTACCAACCAGGACTTGAACTCGTGAGCGGAAGTATACGAATAATTTTATGTCACTAACCATTCCTCGAAAACCTGTCGAAAAGGGTCATGCTTCAAAACCCTGTTTATCACGTTAGCTAGTGGTAATAACAAAACACGAAATATATCCTTTATAATAAAAAGCAACCAACCGTTTGAAAATATTGAAGACGCTGTTATCGGTGATCAGAGAGCACTGAGACAGGTATAATTCTCTTAGGTATCCAATAAAGGCACTCTCTGTGATGATCTTCACGCCCGCATCTGTCAGATTGGCACACCGCGAGAGATTCAAGCAGGTGATTTTTGGCAAACCAACAATCTTATCCAGCAGCTTGTCCGTAATCTTAAGAGGAAGAGAGATTAGATTTTTAAGATTGAAACTATATGAACTACCGAGGGATACGGGTTCATTATCTTAAATGCATTTGGTCGTCCTATATTATGTGTCCACTTCGTCAGATATGTAATAGAACATCAAAGCATCAGAAAATACCCATATTTACTTCTCAGTTGAACACGTTCATTTGTAATAACCTTGCGTGTGCCTGCGTCGACACTGATTAGATCTCCCCCTCGTATGTTAGGAAAGGAAGGCAGTCAGGATAGCAGATAATAGTTTACTGTTACTGTTTCTGCTTGTACATCAACTCTGCTTTCTGTGTGTCTGGCAACTTGTCCTCCTGTGTAGCTCGGTCTTGTCTGCAGTTCAGTAGCGTCTGCAGCTCGTCCTATGTCCGTCAGTAGCTTGTGTTCTGTCGTCGTTCTCGTTTCGGCTAACAGCAGATCTCTCGTCTAGGGCAACAGAGTCCCATGTCTCTAGCAGCAGAATCTCGTGTCCCCAGCAGCAAAATGTCGCCTCGTATCGGTGGCAGCATATTTAGAGACCAACGACCTTTGTTTCTTATTGGCTCCTCTACTAGTGGCCCATGTGAGCAGCCACCCTGTGCTGTCCTCAGTAGGACACTTGGCGCGCATGCTTTGCCCCTGGCCAGGCGTGACCTCAGAACCCGACCGGCGGCTATCCTTGCTTCCTCGCATGTCGGCCCCTTGAAGGTCACCTTCTTGTCCCGTTCTGCCTCCTTCCGTTCTCTTGCTTTCATGATGGCCCGAGTGATCACTCATGTGCTGAGCCGTCCTAACGTTTTGATCAGTGGCTGCTTAAATTACAGTGTATGACCGTGTGACGGCCAAGGATGTGAGAGTACCTTTAACCACGCACATGTCAATTTCCGTCTATCTAACCTGAGAAGTCAATGGGCTGTGCTGACTGATTTATTCGATGCACTCGGTAGGCTGCTGTGAGATGAGGGTTAGCCTGTGTAATAGAACAAAATATCCGTTCGGTAGCTTGTCAAGAGCAGCGCTCTGTATGCCCCCTAAAAGAGCCGCATTTTAAATGTGCAGGAACAACCTGGGGCTAAATCAAGGCAACACCGATCAGCTAGACTGTGGCTTTATGCGAACGGCCTTGGAGAGAGTGAGGTCGATCCTAAATGCATTTCTTTCCTCTCTATAATCAATCTGATGCGCTTGAGGCAATCACGGTGCGCTAAATGTCGTGGCTTGGGGGGTTGCCAACTGGCTAGATAAATTGCACCGCGCAGTCAGCCGAGTGTGTCCTTTGATGTGTGGAGTAGCTGACTGCCCGTTTGAGAGTCAGGTTGAATTGGTTCCTTCTTAAGGTAGCCTCTATGGCACTCCGGCAAACACAGGATTCCACCCAGCAAGGTGTGCTGTTGGTAGGCGTATTAAAGTGTTGGCCGCGCCAGCCACCTGCGCCACCCCCATGTTCGGTTTTATTGACCTTTTGTATTGACACCGGGTGAGGGAGTGGAGAGAAAGCGAGGTAGATTCTGCGCCAGTCTACTCTCAGTCTAATCCAGCGCAAGTAACCGCGCTTGTCTTCAGTTTGTTGAAGCCAATGGTGGACCTCCTCAAAATAAACGGTCGAACTGGCATCAATCGAAACAGGACGTCGGCAGTCAAGTCAAACTAACCACAGAGACTCATTTTCATCTCCTTCCATTCATCTTTTTGGCTTGACCACTCCTGTGAAACGGGCAGTGCTTAAATGGTAATTACTGACAACTGAATACTTTAGAATAAATGGTTAAAACGAGGGGCCTCCAACTGCTTCAATAAACCGCCTAACTGTATCCCATTTATAAGTTAGTAGTTAAATGCATGTCATTAAAAAAAGTCATGTCAGAAGTACAGATAGACCGACTTCAGCCACCAATAAAACCGTGCCGAAGCATCTACCTGTGGACAGTCGTTAATAGCGAGACTGGTCAGCACATAGTTGGCGCAAATGAAGCTTGTTATCTTAGAGGCACTCGTGAGTGCCGCACGATGACTGTTTAAGTTGCTTCTTTGTAGCGCGCAGTTCGATATCCGTTTGGTCGCCCGTTGAATGCAGTCGAAGGAGGCATCTGACAGGCTGTCGAGGCTGTAGATTCGTAGGCTGCGCAAACTCGGCTTCAACAGTGCAGCGATCCCGGCCGTTTGGTCAGCACTGATGGTGACTGCTGCTTTCCGTGGAATAGCATCTTCTTTGTTTAAAGTTGACTTTCGGCTTCGCGCCGGTTCTGAGGGCTTCGCCGGCTCCATCGGCTTCATCAGGCGGAGAGTAACGCCTTCAAGGAATTCGCTCTTACCCATTTCCTAGAAATAAGGTAAGGTAAGGATTCAATATATTCACCTCAGTAACAAAACGTCCCACGTGGTAAAAGAGCTTATATGGATCGGGCATATGAGGGGAAGGAAAAACAAATTAAAAAGGAGAAAATACTAGGAACTTTTATGTATATAACCTAAAGTTTGACAGCAAAAAACGCACGACAATTTAAATGAGAAATTCAACCAATGGGAACCAAGAACTCTGCAAAACGAGGAACAGCGCAAGTTACGGAACTGCGCAAAGGAGTGCGAATTTTCCAGATCAAAGTGAAACCACGGAACGTAGTCTTTTTCTGCATGTTCTTGAGCTAACTAGCAACCGCGTGTTGCTAATAAAACTGAAAAATATACAAACGGCAACAGTAGCTTATGTAGCTGCACTCATTTATCCTTACAACCTGCATGTTTTCCTACGAAAACGGTGTTTATCGGGATTTATGGGCGGGAAATTAGGACAAGTAGTGGAATATACTTTAATAAATGCTAAATGCATTTTTATTTTACTGTATTTAGAAGTGTTGTTGATTTATATCTGTAGATCTTCCTAATCTGTATTATCATTAAACTTATTGCGGAGAAACCCGATTAGCAAATTGCAGGTTTCTTGGATTTCCCAAAAAATTGAAAGGGTGGTAAGAAGGTCGTCTACTTCAACTTGCCTGAGGTCCAACTTACCGTTCTGGAGTTAGATTAGTAAAGTTCGCGGTGCGAAGTGCCGCGCACACCTTCAACTTACATGTGAAACAACCTGCTCCCAGCGGCTTCGGGAAGCAACTTCGACTAAATTTTTTTCACTTAACACTTACTTCTAAAAAATTCCTTCTCTGCCTATCCTATTTTCCCACCCCACAAAAATCTTACCACCATTTTTGCAGGACAAAATGCTGGGACTAGGGATATATGAGTGGGGTTATATAAGCTACTTTTACCAAATAAACTAAGGTAAATTGAACTCATTATACTAAACACTAATCTAACTTCAAATAGAACTTAAATAAACAAATAAAACTACATAATAAATTAAAAACTGAAAAAAATTTAACTAAGCTAAAGTATAACAAATGCTAACCTAAACTGAGCTGTATTTATTCAACTAAACTGAACTAAAATTAATAATGCTAAAGGTAAACACGGGAAGTTGAAGATTTGCATCTGGGGAATGCAATAAATTGACGTAAGCTAAATACGTATACAAGAAAAGAGGCTTACTACAATGAAAAAAGTTGTTACGTATTCACAGTAGACTACGGTACGGTGATTTTTACAGTGAATCTTTACCGAAGGTAAATTCGAGATAACATGATTCATCAGAAAAAAAGGATTCAGGACTTGTGTTATCAAGTAAGCCTCTGAATTATAACAGATAAGTGAATGACAGAAGAAAGAAATAGGGAAAAACTAAAGCACTCTGGAAGTTACCTTCAGCATGCATTCACTGAACATCGGCGTATCATCCAGAATCCACTGGCGCAGTTGGGGAAGGGCATGAACGAGTGACACCAGACCCACTTCAGTTAACTTTTCATGGTTACAAGAGAATTAGAACTGGAAGCCTTCATTACCTACCCCTGAACATCCTGACAAGTTGAGGCTGTATAGATGCACTGCGGCGGGTGAATTCAAGAAAAAGCTTGTTCCGATATCGGTTATTAGAACACAATGGGCCAGTGACAGATTGCTTAGGTTGCGGGCGTGTCTGAAATTAAGATATAAAATGTGCTTCATTTCACCTGCGCAAATTTTTAATCAGAATAGGGCTCCCGGAAATTAAAAAGGGTGGATTCAGAAGGTCAGGATTTTTGGCAACTCAGTTATATCATTAATATTAGGAATGTGATCGAATCCAGCAAAATCTAACAACGGCACAGTTTATGGTTAATGCTATTAGTTAATATGCAGGTAGGGTGATCTTTCGTAGTGCTTATATCTGTAAATGACATAATAAAATTAAAAACAGAGCATAAGGTCCCAAACAGCAATATTAGATTCTCCTTAAGATTGCCATCATACAGCGGTCATGGGAGAGCAGAATGAAATCCAGGCATGTTTTTTAAAATATCAGTCCGAAAAATACGCATGAAACTTACTCCTTGTAATTACTTTTTACTCATTTTAATTTGGGGTTTTATGTTTAGGTCTACAGTTTAGGTTCTGGGGTTACACTTAGATTTCTGTATTGAGGTTCGATTATTATGTTTAGGTTTGGACAATGAGGATATGGTTATGATTACAGGGGACACTAGGAAGGCCTTTTCTGCCTTGTCAGGCGTCATCGGCTAGTGATACCCAACCCCAGTGTGGTCGCTGAAATTGCTGCCACGCCGAGATTTGAACTCGCGATTTCTCCTGTCAGGGCGAACGTCCTAACAGTTGAGCTACGAGCTCACGGCCTAGCTGGTATTAGATCGGGAACATGCAGTGGCATAGATGCCTTATGATTATGATTAGATATTAGGGCTAGAGGTAGGAATTGTGGGTGGGGTTAAGAAATAGGCTTGTATGTTGGGGCCAATGTCTTAGTAAAGGTTTTGGTTTATGGATAGGGATTGGGTTAGGAATACATTCTAGCGTATGAATTGGAAGGCAGACATTCCAAGCAATATAATTTAAAGGATGTACGTCAATTGGGGCATAAGTTACCTTTATTCGGTTAAGTTTCGCCATCAGAGTTGAGATAGTGTGCAAAAACAACGGAAAGTTTGAACGTGCTGAAAAAATAGTCATTTTGGATGAAGACAAAGTAACAGTTGCCGTTTAGTCAGGCTATATCGATCGGCTCTCGTCTCTTCCATTCTTCCTTTAGAGTTTTTGCCCGGCATCTAATTAAATATGCAAGTTAATGCATGCATCATCAGTGTGCATGGCATCAAGAAACTCTCGGCCTTGTTTGGATGGGCAAACTCTGAATATGCGAGTTTTGCCCGTGCAAAGGTGCATGCATCCTGTATGAAGGCAGTACATTGCTACATGGGACAAATAGTCACGCCTCATCGCTGCCAGTTGATGTTCATGAACACAGGTGGAGGCGGACTTTCCCAAAATAAACAGCGTCACAAGCTTCGCATGAGATCTTGTAGACAACTTCTTTCTTGTTGAGGTAGCCAACCCTATCCTTAAAGTCTACAAGCTAGGTGTGTAAGGTCGTCTTTGGTTTGGGGTTATCCATTCACACTTTCCTCAATATGAGTAAGAAACCCTACCCTTGCTGTACGGTGTATGTAGAAAGGCTTCCGTGTTGCTGTCACCATTAGTCCTGTTGTCCTTTGCACACCGTTATCATATTTTGCAGCTGATGCAACCAAGGATAACTGAATTAAAATAGATTATAGCAAAAAGACACTGAAAATGTTATTGAGTGGAGGAGTCCGCAACTTACAATGCAATCTGGTTTAGTGCGACGTCCGTTATGGGAGTAAAGGAAAGATCCAGTGTCAAAAGCGTTGGCCATTGGCAGATCAAACTGGAAACCACACTATCCTAAAGAAGAAGGATTCTGACATTGGGAAACTAGGGCCCAGAGTTATAGAGGCAGAATTACTAAACAAATATCCACTTTGAATGATTTTTATTGGTATAAAAGATACTTTTGCGATGTGAGTGAGGTCGCGTTAGAGTTTATTATAGGTTTAAACATGGTCTGTGGAGCCTCTTAGTTTGAAACAAAACTTGTAAAGTAAGAATCTGGTAGAGGCGATAAATGATCTGCTACTGGTTTGTAATCAAACTTAGGGTTAAGCCTAAACAGTTCCAATCTTAAACGCAATAAGCGCCTTATTATTGGTCAGTGTATGCGTCTTTACGACGAGCGATGTCCCGGACACGGTGAGGGTTGCGAAAGTAATACTTGTGTTTAGTAGACTAACGGATTAATTTTTACTTAAAAAGACAACAAGCGTCAATAATTGGGCAAGAGTCAAACATGCAAGTACATCGAGAAAATAGAGCAGAGGGACGTCTGCTAACCTCGAAAGCTGAAAGTTTTGTCAGTAAGGTAGCTGGGCGAGGCAATTAAGGAAGTCTATAAGAGACATTGAAGATATTCGCATTTCTGACCTAAATTTGTTCCCCTTTTTCAATTAGGTGTGATAACAGACGCAAAATATGAAATATGTGAAATAAGGAGTCTGTAAACGAACTGAAGACAGGAAATACAAGCTTATTGGTTAAAAAAGGCTGAATTGGATAACAAGTTTTGCGACAGGTAAACTAAATGCCAAGCATATCCTTGCCCTAACACGAATTATAAGCACAAACCTAACATTTATCTGTCTTCCCCAACTTAGTCAAAAAGTTAACGCCAATAGAACTTGTTTTCCTCAATCAAATAGTCATAGTAATAGAAAACTAGTGACTTAAATATTCGAACTTTGCCTTCTTAAAAGTCGAACAAAGATAGGGCTGATATTCCGTCTTAGCCCCATTACTGTTTAGTGCTTCAAAGGTCAGTTATTATTTTTTTCTGAGCATTTGGGATGGTTAAATACTTTACCAAGAAGAATTTAGCTAATGCATACATTTTCAGAAATTTCGTCGTATAAAACGGGATAAGTCGTGGTTATTTCGATTGAAGTACTTGTTAGAATTAACTTTTGCCAGTGGACTGACTGTTAGCAGCCAAAAATCAGTAATTACGTCCATTATCCTATCAGAGCGCTAAGCGTTAGGTTTCTGACGAACTTATGTTAAATGCGGAAAGCGGTGTATCTTAAGTTTTCGGCATCCAAATGGCTTACAGACAAGGCCAAAGAAAAGCTCAGGGTGTCACCCCCTTCGCATGGCAACTGCTTTCTCCCCAAAGAAGGCTTATTATTTATCACGGGCGAATGCATCCCGCACAAAGTCAGACATTTGATATAGTTTGTCATTTCTACAATCTATGTTTTTTTATCGAGACAGGAAAAGTTAATAGTAAACCAACGCCGATATTAAGCATTTGGCCAAAACAAGTTGCAATTTGGGGAACGCACATGCTAACGCGTCGGCTTATGCCAGCGCAAGGGAAACAGATGGTCGAGCAATCATCACTCCAAATTCTACCACGTGCGATACCAACCATCAAGCAATTGGCGCACAAACGGGCAATAATCCCCGATAGGGGGCCATTAATTGTCTTAAGTATGCAGTAACATAGCGACTGTATTCTCTAAATACTGGAACGCCCTTTGTACGAATTATCCGTTTCTGTTCATATCTCTGATGGAAAATCCGCGACAGATGTCGAAACGTCAGCCGAGTACAATGCTTGTCCCACTGATCACATCTATTTCTTCTCAATTGTTTCCTGGGGCTCGCACGTTCGCTTTTATTTGTAGTCTGGTTGATATTTCAACTGGAATTTAGGTGTTTTCTATCCAGGTCACAGCTGAATCGTGCCATTTAAGGCTCCCAATTTCACCCATTCTTCCGGGCTTTTAGTTGTTGACTCAAAATCAGTCAGCATCTACATTACTAACCGTTACGCCAGCACATCGCGACAGGCAAACATCCTGCAAATTTTTGCACTTTGACAAGCTGTAGAGGCCGTTGGGAGTCAGCAAACTGCAGCCGAGGAGATTGATACCTCGTAGCCGGATGTTGCCCATACCTGCCAGCTTCCAGAGTAGCCAGTCTTGCATACTTGGAAAACAGAAACAAACTAAATTCAAGTAAACATTACCACAACTTATTAGTTAGGAATGCTGGAAAAATAAGGGGCTTAAAGTACCGAATTCCCGTGTATTTAACAGATCGTCCTTTGTGTTTGTCTTAAATTTGTCATCCTTTAATCGATGCGGTAGGCAGATCACTCTACTCCAGCTAACCAACAACTAGTAATTAGGCCATCTGAGCAAAAACAAATCAGATACTAATCGTAATCAGTGGTCTTATCTTCACATTCCCCTCTACCAATATCAACAGCACTCGTTGAAGAATTCCCCCATAAGCTGACATAGGTTTTTGATTTGGCACCTTAAAAGCCGCTAGACGCACAGTTACATACCCTGGGGTATTTGTATAATTCTGTATTCTCCACTTATTGTAAGTTGAAAGGGCATTATTTCTACCTTGTCTTGTCTTGCTGGTTTGGATCAAGCTTAGTGACGTAGTTTTGAAAGGTTAGATTTACGGTAAAAATTAGAATGAGTATTAGGCGATTAAGGAAAGTGTTCGTGGTAGTGTTTATGCTTGTTGCTAACGCTCGGCTGAGGTCAAGTCCCTGCCTATCCACCAAAACCAATGCCTCAAATCTTTGCTAACCTCAATCTAAACACTAAGACTAATTTAAGTCCCTTCCGTAAGCTTAACTTGAACAAAAACTTTTCGCAGTTCCAAGGGAAGTTTTAACCTTTGATTGCTATAATGACAAACATTATGAAGACGGAAAGCGAAAAAGTTAGCCATCGGGTCCCTAAACGTCATTTTTACCCTGCATTTGAAGGTTGGACGTTAAGATGAGGAGTAAGCGTGTGTGCCTCTTTGGTGAGTGAACTGTCGTCTACGAGATGAAACCCCTTAAGTGCAATTTAAATAGGCCTTCTGAAGGCGTGACTTCCAAGCGCATATCCTACCATTATTTGTGACTTGATCAGTTACCAAGAAAGACTTGAACGGCCCTGTAGCAGAATGCTTTTTGCAAAGGGGGAAGCAAGCGGAAGAAGGTTTGTGCAGGATAATAGCTGATATGCACAGGCACGCGAAACATAAAAAAATGTTATACTCATACCGATGACTGAATTTTGACAGATCAAGATGTCCGGAAGCTGCATTTGTATCCACAGCTACCTTCCAAGACCGGCAGACTAAGGAACACTTTGTGAATTCAACAGGTGTGAGGTAGGAGAATATCTACAAATAAAAGTAGCTTTAGCAAGAGCGTCACCAACCAATTGTTTGATTCGGCATCATGAGTACATTGGACTCTTGGGGTGCGAGCAGCCCCATTTCGAGGTATTTCAGGTAGCGAGCAAACCATTAGCAGAAACTTTGTTTCAGTTAACGAGTGGGTCCTCAGTCGCCTGCAGCCAATCAGTGAATTGGAGCAGTTTGATTGGCTACGTTTCGAAAAACGAACGTTTCACATGACGAGCTCGGCTCCGGAACGGATAAAACTCATTAACTGAGATTCCACTTTATACTCAAAAGGGTGATGATTTGTCCGTTCAGTTGATTTAGACTCCTAAAATATGCACCGGTTGTATAAGTTGCCTTAAATTATGAGGTAAAAAATTCGGCTCTGTGCATAAATAAAACTTTTTTATCGATCTGCTACCACAGATGTAAGATGTGGCGGTCTTTTGACCACTATTTTACCGATTTGAAGGATCAAACTGTCCCACTGAATGACCGTTTCATTTCGTTTGACACATAATCTGATCTATATACGTTAATTATTTGATAGCTGGAACCATCTTTTAGGCGTCTGAACGTTAGAAGTCATATAGTGTTCCATTGGCATAAATACATGCAATAAAAGAACAATCATCTTATCGGGGACGGAAGCCAATCAAACATCAGTAACGTCGGTCCAGAAGTGACTGCGCAAGGCTATGTATGTCAATGCCAGATCAATACGTCGATTGAAAAAGTAATCACCCGAGATGCAAGCTTTAACCAATTCACAAGTTGTCTTACTCCTTGCGTCAGGGATTAACTGCGTGGTTGCAATATAAAACTCGTGTCTCGTTTCGTGAGTTTGAGGGAGTGTTTGTAATGAAGATTCTCCCTGTCTTACAGCAGGATCCGGATGTGCTCATTTTGAGCTGTGTAGTAAGTTGCCTTCATAATGTCTACACTGTCAACGTTATACCTAAATATTTGGCATAGCAGCGAGCACACAGGCCTGAATCGATTCACAACCTCCGAATCCTAAATATTTAATATCCTCGGCAAGGTAAGTCGTATCAAAGCAAAGTCAAAGATGAAAACAGAACAGGTTTGTAGTCTCCTTAGTACTTGACCGCTAATCGCAGTGGTATATGCGTTCTCAAAAAGAACCGTGCAAAAATGGCTTCAGGGAGGGGAAGTAAATTAAATTAGCCATGTTGTCACTTGCTTTTTCCAAGATATGGTCAGGCAGTTGTCCAAACCGATCTTCCTCTTCATGTGTTTCGTATGACTCGGCGTCGAACAGCATAGCTTTGAGGTCTCTGGCTCTGGCGTTCGATGCTGCTAGGGCAGCCTGCTTCTGTTCGGCTTGTCTCTACATACGAGAGTTTAAAGGCGAATTTCAGTAAAAGAAATCTTCCAGATTTAGATGTATACAGAAACTCCTTTAAACACGTCCGAATCGTAACGTTGTCTGGACACTAGAGTTATTTACGTGGGGATTGAGAGAGTGCAGTATTCGCCGCGCAAGACTATCATACCATAAACTACTTCCTACACGGATTGCTGGTGCTAAGCCCACTACGTGGAACTTTTCGTGGATTTTGCCGGTGAAACCGTCGCATGTGCAGTCACTTGAGAGAGAGGCTCTCACCCCACAGTACCAGCTGATAGCATCGCCTATGAGCCGCGATACTATTCATATGTAATTATACTACTCTTGCTGAGGGAGTATTCGTGTATGCTTACCATTTTCAACTGAGGAATGCCATCACGTGAATGACCACTGTTTGAATCTTTCTTCTGTATCCATGCATTTTTCGGTCACTACGTAACAAATAGGTAGCTAAAAGGCGTTTGCCTATCTTTCCCGCAATACAACTGAACGGGCAAGGGGTATGCCTCTTGCAATTCCGTTTAAAAATACTTCTTTCGATTATCGCCGGGTGGTAAAATAATGCAGTGAGCTATTATAAGAGTGGTAGGCAAGAGACTGTTTCCAGGTCTGTGCAAAATCTTAAGACTAATATCACTCTTAGAAAAAAACTGCATTGTTATTTGCCAAAATGCTCCGTAGCGCATGCAAGTTTTGCTTAGTATGCTACGTTTGCGTTTAAATTTGAAGGTTAGAACCACGACGAACGACGGGTTAAAACTCTCTAACTAGAGATAAGTAATCCACAACCATTTTTAGATAATCTTCTCTCGTTTCCTGTTTGTAAGTATATCAAGATAGAACTATACTTAGAAAATAGTACTTAACATCCCTTTCAACTGAAGGGTGTTTTTCCAGTTTTATTTCATGTCACAGAATCTTCCGTAGAGTAGTATTAAACAAGGGCATATAAAAAGTGGAACAAAAGAGAGTCAAGATTTGGTCCTTCTTTGAGATGGTAAATGAAAAATGACATGCTCCACTGGAATACTGAGGCTTCTCCCTGTACATATATTTTTTTCACCGAAAGGTTCGTCATTTAGCAATTTACCTGTAAGGAGGCCAACATATCATTGTCACCCAGAGCACACCGTCTCCAACTGGTAAGCGCCTTCCCCAATACAACCTGGTTGCGAACATTCAGAATCAGCGTAATTGCAACTAAAAGAAATAAACGACTGAAGAAGTCCCATTATCATCCACCATAACATCCTTATCAGCAGCAACAAGATCCCGCTCATACTCAATTGGATGCAGGGAATTTCACAAAACAGAGAAATATTCTGGTCGGTTTAGATGATTCTCTTCGTGTTACACGTGAAGAGGTAGTAAAACGCCTTTATATTAATATAGCAGAACTTATTATATATATGCTTATTATGCCAGTTTACAGGCAATTTTCAAGAGTTGATAGAGCACCTCTTGGGTGCCTTCCAAAACCTCGAAGACAGGAAAAAACCTAAAACAAACTCCCTCTTTTGCAGCAAGTGTTGGTTTTATTTCCATTTTGTGTTTTGTCAATACTGGGCAAGATAGGGAGTTTGTTTCAAGTGAAAAAACCTGACTTCGAAGGTACGATACAAACAGAATACATGTGCAGTTGCAAACTGAGTTGACACCTCAGCAGGAGAAAAGTTGCATATCGCTAAGGGATATTAGTTCGGGACGGAGAGGGTTAGCACAAGAACACCCTATTCTTAGTCTTCCTTCAATGATTGTCGGCAAAAGTTGCGCCCTATTGGCTGAAAGGTTAGCCGATTGCGGGCCGCAGCTTCAGCAGCATTATCTTCAGTATGAGGCCTGGTAGGGTTCAAATTCCACGAACGCCATCAGAGTGAAAGAGAGATTCTGTTTATGAATGGACGTTAAAAGGACTAATGTTGGCCTTACAAGGTAATACAAATTGTACGATTGAGGGTTAAGTTGATGGATATTTATCACCCAAAGTCGATATACTATACATTCCTTCTACAAATTAACATACATTTTATAATTTTATCCTTTATTTATGCAATATCAAAATGGAAAATGAACTAAAAGGTTTTATTTTGATGGTTAAACTCTTAGTTATTTAAAGGGAATACGATTGTGAATGGCTATCTTATCTTCTAAATGTGCAATACAGTACTTTACATAAAAAAGAAGCGTTTTCAACGGAAAGCGAAGTTTCAATTCGAAGGAATTTATTGAATGATTACTCTCGCGTCCCAAATTTTCCAAAAGAAATACTGTGTCATATTTACCTACAAAAACTTTCTTACGGGTTTTATATTTAAGAGCAAGAAAAATTAATTCAAAAATGAATCATCAGCCCTTCTGCAGGGCTTTTTGAGGATTTCAAAACTCGCAGATCCGTGAAAAAAATTGCGACTGAAAACTAAGTAGGTTTTAAGGAAACTTTTGCGAATCCAGGAAAGGTGGATGCAAGTGAGATTATTAGATTGAAACTTTGTTGGTCTTACCTTCGCGAGCTGATAGTTTGTGCTGTACGAAATCGTGCCACGCTGCAAAAACTTTGGACTTGGCCTTTGATCGAAGTCGTTCACGAAGAATCCCCATTAATTCCATTTTTCGTTCCCTCTCAGAGAATCGAATACACACGAACTTCTGCCAGGCTCTAGAAGTTTAAGTAACACGTGTAGGCATCAGGCTTTGTATAGCCAGAGTTTGCAACAAATCTTTTCGAAAGTACTGGACTCAAAGACACGCGTTTCTTGGGTAGAATTTACGTAAATCTCTGATGCTCACAGTCCCTTTACTCAACTGTCAGATGAACAGAAAGTCGGTTCAGTTTTATTAAGGAAAGGATAGACTGACCCCTTCTAATTTACTATTGGTTACTAACAGGTCGAATAAAATGCACAACTATATAAAGAACATTTAACAGGCGATTATTTACGTAAATGTATACAATAAGCAAATAACTGTTTGAAAAGGTAACAGAATAGACATAAACTCGTAATTAGTTAGTGAAAGTACTGCGGAAAAAATCTTTATATACAACACGTTAAGAATGGAACGGTGCACACGCTGGACATGCTGTACGTTGTTCGACTTGTTGACATGAATAATAGTGTTACTAGTAACCTACAGCAGCTATAGTCAAAATGTCATATTTAA
Organism: Ligula intestinalis; assembly: GCA_036362985.1. Lineage (NCBI taxonomy): Eukaryota > Metazoa > Platyhelminthes > Cestoda > Diphyllobothriidea > Diphyllobothriidae > Ligula > Ligula intestinalis. The sequence continues at coordinate 12,332,250 of JAYGXS010000004.1, read as the reverse complement.
ATAGGTGGAAAAAAATTATAGAAGAATCATCACCCAAGGAAGACGAAGAAAAGGGTACGGTCACATGGATCGAATTATATTGAGACTGACGTTTTGGACACACTTGTTTCCATCGCCAGAGAAACGTGGTGATTGGCCCTGCTTACCGGCACTGTTTCAGCCTTGCCGCATGCCTGGTGTTATGTCCCTACTCGACGAACTTTGACGGCCATCCAAAAGCGCACAAGCCAGGGGTTCCCTTACGCCCAATTGCATCCTCACATGGCACCCCAACTTTTGGTCTGTCAAAGTGGCTGTACCAGCGACTGTGCTTCCTTACCAATGATTCAGAGTGGACGGTCAAGTCTGTTAAAGGGTTTTTAACCCGCATCCAACACTTGGAAGTGGAGGCAGACGAGGCGATGGTGTCGTTTGATGTAATCTCGTTGTTCACCTCTATTCCACCGAGTCTGGCTATCGACACGATTGACAGTGTTCCCCAAGAGAAATACGATGCACCTGAGCAAAAACTCAAGCAAGTAAACATCATTGAGCTTCTGAATATGTGTCTAGAAACATTCTTCATGTCCAATGGCGAAGTTAACGAACCGAAGACGGGGACACCGATGGGCTCGCCTATGCCTGGTCTTATTGGCGAAGATGTCTTGCAGGGGCTCGAGCGGTTAGTCTTCGGCTCGTCTCCCTCGAAGTTCTGGGCCAGATATGTCGACGACCTTTCGTCGTCATCAAAAGGAGCAAAGTGCAGGATGTCAAGATACTGTTAAATTCCAGCTTTCCCGACATCCATTTTTCTATGGAAGAAGAGATCAACAATCAGTTACCCGTCCTCGACGTTCAGGTGACGAAACTGGAAGACGGGAAGATAAGGACAACGGTTTGCCGTAAGGCAACAAACACTATGCGCATTCCCTAATGCAGAAGCAACTACCCTGTTGGGCACAAAACCATTTGTGGTAGAACCGTCTTCCATCGCGTTCAGACACACCGCAGTGACGACAGGGGATAGGGGGAAAAGACAAAAGACTTGCGTGCGCTATTTGAGGCAAACGGTTATCTAAAGTCCTTCATACACAGGTATCTTAGGAAGCCCCACCTCCAGCGGTCGAAAGGAAAAGACCCGAAATTCTGGCTCGCAATCCCTTATCTCAAGAACGTATCCGAGGCGACTGCAAGAATCCTGAAGCCATTAGGGATCGGTGTGGCTCACAAGCTGGAAACAACCATCGACAGCAGATGATGAGACCCAAAGATAAGTTACTATTCACAGAACAGTCAGCCGTGGTCTACAGCATACCAGGCCAAAATTGCAATGCGAGGTATGTTGGTGAAACGGGCAAATGCCTTGGCACGAGGTTGCGTGAGCATCAGCTCGCAAGCAACCGCATGGATAAGCTGTCAAAGTTCTATGAACGCATACAGCAGAAAAACCACATTTTCACTTCCGACCAAGCAAGCGTAATAGTCCGAGCTAATGAAAAAATGTCTAGACTGCTGCTGGAAAGCTGCTTTTCGACAACCACGCTTAACAGGGCCATAGAACTTCATCATGCCTACCAGGCTGTACGCAGACGGCTCGAGACAGTCCGAACAAGGCCAACAGGACGGCAAAGCAAATTCAAGCGTCGAATACAGCTGAGATCAGAGGAAAATGAGAGGGCAGCCGACAAGAAACTACGTGGCCAGTGTGAAACACTACCTCCCCACCGCGCCCAGTAGACTGACATCAACTCACGCGGGCGGCAAAAAGTGTTAAGTCCGTCGGTGGACGAGGGACAGGCCAGTAAGCAAACTGACTCTCAAACAATTATGACAGCCGCAAAAAGGCACAAAGGTCACACGAGCCTACCAGTGGCCAATCTCACGGACAGTCAGCAGCGCACAGACAGGTCAAAGTTCGTTGAACACGGATATAATACCAGGCATGCGGCGAGGCTGAAACAGTCCCGGCAAACAAGAACAATCAGCAGGTTACTCTGGCGATGAAAACAAGCGAGTTCGAAACCTCATTCTGAGTATAATTTGGCACATTTCAGGTCAGGTAAGGTTTATTAGGGAAATATAGGTAAATACCTTTGAACTATTTCTTGGTACAGAGCAGCTATGATGTAGAACATGTGGCGTTGCCAGTGTCCGAAACCTCAATCTCAGTATAATTTGGTCCATGTCTTCTTCTTTGTCTTCTTTGGGGGTTGATTTAAACGAACAGTACATACGTATGGCACAGACATTATACCATACTCCCGTCATAGGTACTACCTTAAAGCTCAGACACGTGTCTCACCGATGTTTCTGCTGCTGCTGCTGCATGATATATCACTGAGCGGTTCAGAGGGCGCTTAGCATGTTCTATGCATTTTCTGATAAATGACAGACAGATACTAATCGTAGGAATCATTCTGGGGATTATTAACTGCATAACATGAAGGTGATTTACCGGGGCATGAATTCTTAGGATCGAAACCGCAGTTTCAATGAACATTTGAGCGGAAGACAAACAACTTCTGTGGAATAACCCCGCAACGCCCATTTTACAGACAAGTTCAGTAGATGGTGTATCTGAGAAAACGTGAAGATAAAAATTTGAGTGGGGGGATTTAACACACACTTGAGGTCGTTTATTTTGTTCTTTGAGCTGACACAAAGTGCTGTTTACAAGAAAAGAGTTCTGTTCAGATCAGTATACTGGGGGTAAATAGGGTCGGCATGGGGCCACATTGAACGTTTATTGACATCCAAAAATTTCCTACGCTGCAGATAAAAAACGTATTGTTTGTGCCTGTTGTATTATCAAATAACCTCAACAAAAACTGAAAAACTTTTAATGATATATGCTCTGAAAATAGAAATTTTTGTAACCTATTTTTTTTAACTAGCAAACGTTAGGACTCTGAGATACGCGTATTTTTGGGTCATTACCCTTCATCAGTCAGAGTTACCTGACTCAAGTACTGACTCAAGTACTAAGTCATGTAGTTATTTAATTCCCGATCGAAAAAACTGGCAAGATGTGGACCTGGTGGCTCAGTGGATAGGATGGTCGTCTCTAACTCACTGGTCCCGGGTTAAAAACTCGAGTGTAGCGGCAGTTTCTGTGGCTATACTTGAGTCAGGTAACTCTATCCGGTGAAGGGTAATGACCCAGAAATACGCGAATCCCAGACTCCTGGCGTTTGATAGTAATAAAAATTGGTTACTTTAATTTGGCGAGTAGCATAATTGTTTCGTTGATTAAAAAGTGGAAGTGTCCACCAATTCGCCAGACGAAACAAGCCAGGGTTGGTGAATCCTGGGCGAGATCAGAGTACACCCATGTACTAAGACATTTTTGTTTTGCGCTCATGAAATTAACGTAAATGCAGGTCGGAGATAACGCATTATTGTCGGGAAAAGAAGGGCGAAGTAGGCTCCAAATATACCATTTTGCAAATCTGATACGTTTTGCGCCATAAAAGTAAGTAATAAATTTATATAGCTGTAATTTGTGCAACTCCACCGAAAATAACGACAGTAAACAAGCATATATACAAACACCCGAGACGTGCCGTCAATTTTCTCTGTCAAGCCGCAAGCAGGGATGTCCTAAAATTTTCTATCCATAGAGAAGAATGAATGAATGAATAGAAGAACTTGAAACGGAACGGACAGAAAATTATTAATTTTCTCAAAAGCTCTCGTTGATATTCTGCCATACTGCTCTGCATTTTTCATCTTAGAACTTAGCCTTGAAGCAAACAAATATACTGAAGTCTGCTCCAGTATCCCAGAATAGTGAGTTATTTCATTTTCGGCAGAAGATTTATCCCCAATTTTTAGGATAGTCAAAAAACTGGCCAAAATTTCCCTTTTTAATTTCGACTTACCTTTTAATAAGGTAAAATACACATATACTCGACGCCGAAATATCCGACGGTAGCGCCTTTTTCAAGAGGTAAGTTTACATAGAAAGCGTTTAAATTAATATTAGACACATTCTTTTGCAGCATTTGTTGTGAAAGTTAATTTTTCTGGGTAATGAAATGACACGTTTGGGCGATTCTTAAACCATGACCCAAACATACTGCTGCATTAGAAAGAGTGTTTAAAAAATCGTTATTTTGGTGAATACTATAAAGAAATAGCTATTAAATCGTTTTAGTACGCACGTAGAATATAACTTTTATTTATGTTCAATCGACTGAAGCCAATGAAAAACATAAAATGTTTTTTTAACACTTCAAGAATGATCTAATCCTTGTCTTAATCGAAATCTCAAAATGATTACAAAGAAATAAGGTGGAAGGAAATTGCTCTGAGTGTACAAATAATGGTAAGTTTACGATTTTACCTGAAAATTCCAGTTACATTTATTATTTACTGACCGGCATGTCCGCACGTGAGCTTACCAAATATCTTACTCCCGTGATCTACCAATCGATAAAATCAAGCAAAAATTTGGTTGCCTTAGTCCAACGTAACTGAAGCAATGTATAAACGGAAGAAACAAGTAGCGATTCCCGTGAGAGCATTTTTGAATGCATACTCAAACTTTGGGCTGCTCGGTAACAGCCATACATTACATTGCACATAATATGGAAACATATGCATCCAAACCAATTTACAAAATGATTATTTTCTAACGTTATTCGATTTGTGCTGCTTTATTCACTCTTTTTTTGCATGAACAGGCTTTTACTACATTTATAACGTAAGTGTACCTAGTACGTCCGATTTTCACTTTGTCGCTATTTCCCTTTTTCCAAAAAGCTGGTATTTCTAACCAACGTAATCTTTCTTTGTACTTCGAAATATGTCCTATTTTGAAGAACCACTATTAATTTAATGTTTTAAGACTTTAACGGCCACAGTTTGGGCTGCGTTTGCTTAACAGGGAGTTTCTTGTACAAAATTGTTGGATTTTACGAGTAAGCCCATCTACTGTAACATAAATCCTATAAGGTAAAATGTTAAACCGTTACATAGAACGCTATTGGGGTTAAGACATGGGAATGCTTTCCCTTCTTTTAATTTAGTACAAGGCCATCTGTATTATATGCGAGGAGTGTGGACGTTCCAAATTTCAGGGTTCTGTCGGAAGGAGAGGACATACGAGCAATTTTAACCGAAATTAATAACAAAGACCCCGAAACCGGATTGACTAGTGGTAAATCCACATCATTACATTGAATCACACAAGGGGACGGAATATGATCATGTAGAACGCAGCTTTCAGGAATTTCCTTCTACAGTCCGCGATAACAGTCATTAAGAAAAGCTGAAGGTAGCTGCTGTTTACTAATAATTTAATCCCGATGGGAATTTCTGTCATATACTGGTCTTTAGCAATCATAGAAGTACCGTCAACATGGATATAAGGAAGGCGCAGACAGGTAGTTGTCTATCTACTATCGTACTCGCTTACCTAGTGAAAATCCGCTTCTGATTAATTTCGAAGAAGGAAATGGCAAGTCGACGTTTCTCGCTTTGGGATATCAGTCCGTATTCTGCTAACTTTACAGCGTGAAAAAAACATTAATTCCAACATATGGCTAGTTAAGCGATAAATTTTGTAAAAGCGTATGTTTTCACCTTCGCCTCATCTTCTTTGAATGGTTCATAGAACTTTAGTCACACATTTTCAGGTGGTCAACGTCTAGTTGAGAGCTAACTGAACTAAAAGATAGTTTTCTGCTTCACAGTAAAAGAAATGCTTACAGAAAATCCATGAGAAAACATGATACTGATGGTTTTCCTAAATTAATTATCTATGGCATCGCTAGCCCCACGATAGATTAAAGTAGCAGTGAGTAGAAGCATGCAGTTGGTGGAAGTTTAACGATCGAAACAGCAAATTTTACGCAGACATGTTCAGTGTAGTAGTCAGTGTTACTTAGCACAGTCCCGATTTCAGATGGGGGAAGATCCGAGCTCTAAAGCTGAGATGGTCTCTACACATAGGACGCTGGGTTAACCAAAATAAGTTCGAGGCAATTAGATGGCCATCGGTTAGACTGAAATATTACATTTAAACTGTCGATTCCAGCGAAGTCCATAATGAGCGCAAAGACGATGATTCGTTTGTGAATTTATAAGTAATGATAGCAGACTCGCACACTGTCTCCTTCCCCACCCAACTAGAACCGGCGTCAAGATGGAGTCCAGAGGAGCCGAGGCTGGAGATGGCTTACGTGGTACGAATTGCTTATCGTGTTCCCTACTGGACAATGCGAACAGACACGGTTTTGGTGGTTGAAGTTCGTTGGGAAACGCTAACAAACCTATTTGTGAATTATCGACTCCTGCACGCCGGGTCATCATCAGAGGCGTGGAGAGTATACAGCCTTGGCCTTGGCGAACGGAAAAAAATCGATCAGCCAAGACCAACACGTACAGCCGCAACTTTTAACTTGTTGATCAATAAAAACAGTATTCACTTCGACAAAGCACAGCCGGTCCAGCTGTCCGAAACGTCAGCAAACCTATGAATTCATTCCGGTGAGCAGAAGATGAACTCTTAGACTTAACCCGGGATTCTAACCTTTTCAAATTTGAAATCGATAATGCCTGGTCATGTTTGGTATCTAGTCCGGATTGGTTGCTGCTTTTTCCAGGCTTCCCTAAGCTTGGTGTATATAGCATGCCATTTGTCGTGCTTATATATGCACAAGTCATTTTTCCGAATTCGCCATGCACAAACTAGAAACTGGACACCAATTCACATTAGACAAAACTTACATTGTAGACTCTTACCCATGTAGGAAAGGCCGTAAGTTTATAGAGGCCATGAACTCCGATGACTAGTACATAAATAGGCATTTCGAATTGGATACTATGTACACCAACCTCAGTGAAGCCAGGAAAAGACGGCAACCATTCCGGATGAGAAACTAAACGTGATTAAGTATTATCGATTTTTTATGATATGTTTAAAATTGGCACTATTTTGTACACTTTCCACGATCTGGTATGTCGAAAATTTCCAATAAAATTTGTTAGCGTTTCCCAGCGAACTTCTTTTACCAAATTATACTTCTTGGGATACCCATATTCCAATAGATGGTTTGGCGCTAAATTCCAGGGAAAATAAAGTTCGGCTTAAAATTATGCTTACGGCTAATTTTTGGGTTAGAACACGGAAATATTTAGCGCAAGGCTACCTGTATTTTATGAGAGAGGTTCTTATTCTCGTGTCCTGACGGGGAGAATGGGGGAGGCTAAATCTAACCTATTCTGACAAAAATATAAGGTGTCCTATCTTATCATCATAAGCGATCGATGAAGTCGATTCCGATATGACTATTTTATTTATCAGGAAACTTATTCCTAGACTGGTTATTCTTAAGTTTAAAGTAAACCAGCTACCTTGTTTCTCAGTGTAAAGTCTCTGAGAGGCATGCCAAAATGATGGCCACTTACTTTGAAGCCGCATAAGCGGTTTCTGAATAGCAGTCCACGAACAAGTGGGTGCTTTGGATGCATCTCTTCTGAAATAAACGTATCCCTAAAGAGGGCTATGGAACTTCATCGCAAAGTGCTTTACCATTCGAGGAGGTTTTTCGGGATTTTGTACAGCAGTAGTAGATGTCGGCGAATCCATTCATACGGGTTGTTTGGTAACATCACACAAAGTCCACTGATGAGAGCCTAAAATAGATTTATAAATAGTCTTCGTTGTGCACAATGCAATGGCTTCAAAAAACTTAAAATATTTTTCAGGGGACTACTTTCGAAGTCGCCAGATGTCGGCTGCTTAATACTGAGCTCTGAAGCATGGCAAATGGCGAAAAAGCGCAGTATCATCTGCTTTAAAATAGGCATTTCCCTTTTCAGTGAGTCTAGCTTTCTAGTTATTGAACTACTGTGAACAGTCCATGCGACATCAATGAGGGGAACTTAACTGTTGCCCTCTATGCACGAACGTGGACAAAGCTCTTATACTGAACGAACTACGGACTTGTCAATGGTTTACTGGAATACTCCATGCACACACCGCGGAGTGATGGGTAAGCAAATTCGAATTTTGTACTTCATAAATATTTGTCGGACTGACAGTGCAGGCACTTGTTAAAAGTCCATAAACGTGCGTTTCGCCGAAATTCTGCCGCTGTAAGACGCGGGTCCGACACATCGGTCGGGCCCACAGCGTACCGTCTACACGAACCGCAGTTTCCGCCTTGTTTTGTTTAACTTCCGGCAATGTATTCGCGAAAGCTGTCATAGCGACTTTTGGAGCGACATGAAAGGGTTTCTTCCGAAGTATTTACTCCAATTTTCCGAAATAATTTCCTCCGCAAGTAACTAAGGCAAAAGTATCATTCCCTAATCGTGAACCAGGGATTGAAGAGTACGTTGGACCAGCAGTTACTGAGACTAAAGAGCGAAAGGGAAAGTCAGTAAGAAGCTGCTACAGGCCGTCTCAATTCCTCTGCCATGCCTATGGACACCTGGGATAGGCTTCGCATGCAGGACTGACGAGCATTTACTCAAAAGCTGGCGTATGTAGGCCTCACGAAGATCGAAAAATCATGTGCGTCAGGGCCTCTGGGTAGTACTTGTGCGTGCCATCAGCATGGCTAGTAAGTAGCTTATACTACTCAATGTCTGTCTGCAGGTTGTGGGTAGTACGCAGTTATTCCGTAGTGGCTGAGGAATTTCAGCCCATATTATTTGTACTAACTTTCAGACCGTGCTTGAAAAGGTTCGCTCTGAAAGATTTAGACCCAGTTTGCGCATTAAGTTCCTCGGATTTAAAAAAAAATAAGGGCTGCAAGATGCCTATCTGCTGCACTAATAGTGTAGTAATGAGTGCTGATACAGTTTGTGAATTACAGACTGGAGATCAGCTTCCGCCATTTCTCGGCTAGATTTGTGTTTACTTTGCTTCATTTATACTCCTGTTTGCCCAAGTTCGACAGATGACAAACTTTCCACGGTCCTTCTCCTCCTGAGTGGCCTTCCCACTGTAAAACTACCCGTACGAAATGGACCTCCTGGCTCTCTACCCAGTTAATATTTCATCTAGTACCGATCACCAAGTAGCCATGTCTCAACTCACGTTACTAAGAGCTGTGGTTCACATTTTTCTTTACTTTCTGAAAGAGCCTAAATTACTAGAAAATGAAAACTGGGGACTAAGAGTAGCAATCTTAGGCAGAAGTGATAGTGCATTTTGTTTAAAAACTATTGACATTTCCCACTGACCTGACACTAGATGGTCACAATTCAACATCAGTGAGTCTCATTCGTCTACTCCTGACATACTGATTTCTCAGCATCTTGATTAAAGGCCTAACCAAAAGCGAAATAGAATGCATTCTCCCCTAACCTACTAGGAGCATATCTTTCGAGAAAGCAGATTTGCCATCCCGTGAAAGGTTAACCAAAGTTCTAAAATATGTTTCGACTAGAAAAACATCACATAAGTGGATGTGCCACTTCAATTATTGTGCAGTATAATCCCTACCATATCAGGATGTGAACTTTTGAAGGAGCTTCCTTCCCGTCACTGAGAGAAACTCAACTGTTCTAAATGTCCAGAAGATTCATTGGTGAACATACCTTTGTTTTCGATAAATTCTCGTCAGGCATTTACATATATATGGTAATTAAGTAAATAAACTAGGCGGGTTTTTAGAAAAAATCGTGCAGTTTTCAGGGGAGGTGAGACGGAGGAATGGGGTCGAAATCTGCTCAGCGTCAGGGGGGACTGGTAGTCAACTGAGGTGATAAGCTGCTGGTTGTTGGTTTAGCGGCTTTTGACCATGGTAACTACGGCGCCGCGACGAAATTCTTTTGGGTGCACAGGACCGTTCTAAATGTCCCGTTGATTTTCAATGCCCACGTAAATGCTGATATATTTTTAGAAAGACTACACAATACGTCTTTCTTCTGTTGTCTGCATTTGGTAGAAAATTGCGTCTTCTCTATGGCTTAACCGTACAGAATGAGTATCTTTCAGTTTTAAGAAACTATCGATTCCCGAATATTTTGGACTGCCCTTGCAGATGACCTGCATCCAGAGTGTCCAGACTGCAAGTTATCTATTTTTCGTGTGAGAAAATCATACATTTCTGTACGGCATTAAGAGGCCATAGACGACTCATAGGGCTCTGCGGTGGATATGGACCATGTTGTAGACTTTGCATGCAGCATTACAACATAGACAGACACGATACCTTATGAATGGCCATTTCACGGTCTTAAAAACTCATGAATGAAAAGCAAATTTAAAACCTAAATCCACCCCGTCTTTAGGCATAAAGGTGGAGGATGACTTTATTTTCGATCAAATGCATACAAGAGAGAATATTTTTATACATATCCGCTGTGACAAATATTTCGATTCATGAAGACATCGAAATAAGGTGATAAAAATTTATACTATTCTATTATTCGTTTTACAAAGCGTTGTTTTCGCAAACAACCAAAAATATCCTCTTAGAAAATTCGGCATCCTGGCGCGATTGACATGTCTGGGACCAATACCACACGATACTTAACATCAAAAACTTAAATAAATATTTTTCTAATCGAAAACACGTTGTAGAAGTTCAGTTAACAGTTCATTGAATAACAAACCTACTATAGACGTACGTGTCTGGTGTATGGGATTAATTATCAGCTTAACTGTCAGAGAATTAGAAAAGTTTCAAGGCGAGTCTGAAAGGCTAGTCATCTTCCTTTATTTCAATTTGTTGTGTGCGTGAGTAGTTTACTCACGAACGGGGTTAAGCAAGTAGAAACGTCGATAGTTTTTTGCTTTTTCAACGATGAACCCAAGCAAAGTAATGCATTTGTTCTCGAAGCCTTACTCTCCCCGAGTATTCACGCTACAGCAAATTGGCCTCATAATGTTGGCCTAACTGTCCAATTCCAATTTCTGGACATGCATACTCTTCGCTCATAGCAATTGTCAGTTTAAAAAAACGAAAAATCACCGGATACCCATCACCCCACCTGTCTAACCGCGCACTCACCTCAAAAACCTTATCTAGCTGTTGCTCCTCCATGTACTTTTCAAACTTTCCTTCCCATTCATTGCGGGGAATCACGCATGAGATGGTTTTTGGTTTTTCTGCCTAAAGGATGGGGCACGTACGGGTTAGTCAGGATAAAAAGTTGTGCAGAGAAAAGCACGGTTGGCCTAAGGAGTAAACGATAGTTTCATGCAGCTTATTTATTTGGACACAATATTTGGCAGCAGGCACACACAATGGGTACAGCCAGTCTAGGAGTCGCCTTTATAGGGCATGGGTTTCGTAATAGCCGCCTCCACGCTTTCAAACACCGTGGGGATCTCACGATCAGCATTGACTTGTGTCAGACGTGAGCCGTAGAACTTCATCAGTTCGTCGCGCTGAGCAGCAAACCGCGACAACTTGGTGCTGATCTCGCAGTCCGATGTGCGCGGCCGAATGCCTATTCGCTTGGGCTGATCCACCAGGCCTTCGGGCGGGGGATTGTGACAGAGGTGATAGGTCTCACCCGTGACCGCATCCACCCGCCGGCCATTGAGGCGGACAGCTGCTTCTGAGTGCGGCAGGTTCAGCACGACGATTCGATTGGGTTCGAGGTCAGCACTGTCTAGGAGTTCGGCCTGTATCCAGGTGCGAGGAAAACCGTAGAGGACCCAACCCTTCAGGGTGCAGTCCACTTCAGTTAGACGCAGTTTTAGCAGCTTAATCACCATCGGGTCCGGAACTGATTTAGATAGGAAGAGAGGATAAGAAGAAGTCGAAGTGAGTATACGGCAAGGTTCTAGAACGTAAGTCCACTGAGGAAGTAGATCAAAGGGGTTCCTACAAAAAACGAAGGATGATAATGTTAATTTAATCAGCACTGCAGATGAGCGAGGCAAGTAACAGAGGCTATGAAGGACATTGTGAATGCTCGCATTGTTAGCATCATTTTGTTTTACCGTTCCAATGAGGTGTCGGAGTAGAGGCGCAATTTTAAATATGTAAGTAAGAGACTTTTAAGTGGCGGAAAAGCAGGAAATCCGCCTCAACCCTAATTCTTAACCCAATCTTGACTTAAAAAAGCCCTGAATTAGCTCTTTAAGGTCAGCCAGAACATTCATCTAAGATAAAAAGCCTACGTAATTAAAATAAGCAAGCATCTTATGGTATGGTAAACGTCGTCATCGGGCAAACTTTTGCGAAAAGGGCGATTCTTCGATCCTCTGAAGTATTTTAAATCCTAATGACAGAATTGGAGTTGGATTGGTAAACGGCTAAACTCAGGAGATTTGTGTTCAGCAATTATTTTCTTTCTTTTTACTTTCTGCCTTTTAAGAGGACAGAGTCAGGTGATTCAAACCTGTCGTAGGTTGGAGAGTGCACGTCATGGCTGGTGGCGCTCAGGTTTATGATGCAGGGGGACATTTTAAAGTGACAGTAGCTTGCCAACTGCCGGGAGAAGCGAACTCTAGCGGTGAAGGAGGACTTGTATGACTGACCAACTTTTAAAGTAAATACGAAAATAAGCAAACTGAGCAATGGTGGTAAAGGATTCCAGCTATTTAGGTTGTCATGCAGGCAAATAATTAGGCCTTTACTCTCAAACTTACACTACACCTTATCCGTAGCTGTTACCCCCTCCCTACAACAAACGCTAACCACTATTCCACTCCTAAACTTATTATCAATTCTAACGCTTACCGTTACACTTACCAGTTTCCTACCAATTACCTTATCGCTAACCCTTACTGTGTATTAATAAGGGAAGACTACAAACTGCAAAACGATCTCGATGCAGCAACTGTCTTGGATTACAAACCGTATAAACCGAAACCCTATTGAATATTAGAAACGGCTTACCCTTTAATAACCAATTGGAAAATATTGGCAAATCTCACGGCGTAGCGGATGCAGTCATTCCGTGAAGTATGAACTGAACTCCGACATTCTAAACGGTCCTGAGGGCAGCCATTCTATAGATCACGCATCTGGAAATTTTCAAGTCCTGCAGTTTGTTTGATGTTAGGGTGAATAGTTGTGCTACGGGACTCTGGCTAAACCCGTTCCCATATATCCAAAACGCAACACACAAAAAGAATAAACAAAAATCAAATCCCACCTACTTACTAACCTTAAGTAGGCATTTATGGCAAATGAAGGCCGTTAGGTGACCATACAAGCCATCCTTGCCCCATTCTGGACAAAAGTCAACCTACGAGAGTTTGTTGATAGACGCCTACGATTTTAGAGGGACGAATCGTAGGAAGCAAAGAAATGGCATTAGCGCAAACCGCCACGAGCATGTCCCGTAGAACGATCTATTAGCGTTCACCAATCAGTGTTGTCAAATCATTTTCCACCATTTGATCGCTAGCTGCAAAAACTGATCATGACGCCATACAAAATATTTCTAAGCAGACTGCCCCATGGTTCGATGAGCATTATAGGCAGACGCAATTGGAAAAGCGAAACTGAGGCATATGAATACCTACCTGGTAGCCTGGCCTCAGTGTACGTTGACATAGCCGTACCCAGCTTGGTGCCTTTTAGGACTTCAGTGCGAATAAGGGTGCCGCAATGAACCGGCACGAGATCATACTTCTTGGCCAGCATCTGGGCCATGGTTTTGCGTCCAGAACCTGAATAGCCGAGCAGGACAACCCGCGGCGTCCACATTGCCACGTTACGGGGAGGACGGTTCAGGCGACACAGAGCCTGCGAAAACACGTCCGTCAGAGGCTGATCCGTGCAGATCGAGGTCATCAGGTCACCGTAGATGTTCTTCAGAGCAACAAAGTGATGATGATACTCGCGCAGACGGGCTTTCATTTCCTCCGGCGATGTGCCCGGGGCACGCTCCAAGCGAGCTGCTATCTTTGGGTCGGAAGCGGGGTTGAAGATGGCATGGTAACTGTCTGGTGAGGAGAGAAACAAAGATTTGATTAAGAAACGCCATCGGGACTAAAACGCTGGACTACGTTTTGCTGGCCGTTGTAGTAGCCATCGGGAGACAGTACCAGCAAAAAATATGGATTGAAACTGTGGGTAACTGCTTGTTTGTCGTCGCCAGACTCAAATTTCAGCCAGATGTTTCGTCAGCATAGAAATCAAGACAAGGGCTTTCAAGCCACCGGTATACTGACCAAATGGATTATCCTGGTGTCCGGTTTCACAAGTTTGTCAACAGATTAGCTAACGTGTCAAGTGCGTGGCTTTCAGTGATTTGTCCTAGTTGTACGACGGAATACAAATTAGCTCAGTTGGAGTGGAACTGCCCGACGACCATAGAAGTGCTAACGTCAGACTTTAAGACTCCCTAGTGTGATAAGATGTTTGCTGAATCCAGCCCTTGGGTAAGGAAGGGAAAAGCTCACAGACGGTGCAATTCACTGCTTTACTTGATTCGAAAAATTACCAATGCCGGTAGGAATTTATCTTAGGGCCCTCCAGTGACAGAAGTCCTGTAGCTTAGATGTCTTACGGAATTCGTAGTCAAAAGGTTAATGCGTTATTAATGTGTGCTTAATGTGTGATAAGAGCGCACTTAGAAAGAAATTAAAGCAGCTGTTAATTGTTTTACTGAAATAAAACTCTGCGTGAAGAGGTTGCGGAAAGGACAAAAAGAATGAAAAGAAAGCCCATAGACCAATACAACTATTAGGACAGCTGCCATTGGTTAACATAATCAAATAAATGCTTGGATAGGCGAAGATTGGACCTACTGAAAATAAGCAAGTAATTTTGTTTTATAATTAATACCTTCTCTCATACGGTCCTACTGTAAATTCCTGCCCCTACATTCTTGAAACGTTTCTGTTAGTTATTTGATATTGACTTATTAAGCATTCATTTTAGTTCTGGTGAGTAGGAAAGCGAAGACAGTAGCACACTTTCTATGAAACTGGACTATGCAACTAATCGAACTTACTCCATTTGCGTGCGACCGCTAGAAATCATAACTCTGCATAGTCTACTTCCGTTTCATCCGGTAGCATTTGGAGTCTCCTAATGATAAATTAGGGAGAAAATTTTACCTGCATAAAGTGTTCAAAAGCGGAACGCTGAATCGGCTGGTAGCAAGCGTTGCGCAGTAGTACGATACGACCGTCAGTCAAAAGATCGTGAAGCCCATGTTATTGCTCAGGTAATCAGCTAACCAGCAAACTTAATGATCCTCACCCTAATCTGCGAGACGCTGTTAAATCAGATGAATTGTTTACCAAATTGTAACTTCGTATGGTGGAACCAAAAAAATAAGGGTGACTGGAATGGCCATTTTTGGCTTATTGGCCATCGTCAGCCAGTACTACCTTGCAACCGTAATCTGTAAGTGAAATCTAGGTCGAACGACGCTGCAAGTAAATCTGAGAGGACATCCATATGTTGAAGGAAGGCCTGTAAGGTACACAACGCCAGTATTTAATGATATTAACCGCTTCTTTATTAAGATATGTCTCTTCTGAGGCCAACCCCAATGGATACTCGGTGCCACAAAAGTGCTTACTTGAGTGAGGATATTATTCTTGTCTGACGTCATCTGTTACCTACTCTCGTCCGTGGTACGATATGGCCATGCTGAGCGCGATAACCACATCCACGTAAACTGTTCAAATACGCTATAGAGGACCAAAAGCATAAAGCTTCCTTGGCTGCCCATGGCAAAGAAGTTTGGAGTGGAGGGCCAAGGACACGAAAAGATAACCACTGCGAAGGTCGAAATCCGCCATGAAATGATAGCAGGATCTATGGACTGAACTATGACAGATAAGCCTACACCAAGCCTTTGGAGCTCGCACTTGACCTACACCGCACGGCGGTTAATGTTATAAGCAGATGGACATAACTGAGAGGGACAGAGGAGACTGGGATGGCCATTTCTGGCTTATTAGCCGTCGGCAGCTAGTCATACCCAACCCAAGTGTTGCCCCACTCGAGGTTGGAACCCGCGACCTTGTTAGTTAGAAGTCTAACGCTCTAACCACTGCGCCAAAAGCTCGTCGTCTTGTTGGTTTTTTGATCGGGAATATACAGAAGCATATGGGAGAAATATGCACAGAGTGAGACAGAACTGTTTAGAACTCATGCTTTTTTCGTTCATTTGATCATAATCTTGACCACATTTTTAGGACAAGAACGATGGGTCCCAAAATACACATATCCGGCGGATAATAAACACTTCATCGGAAGTTAGTCCACCAGTATCTTGCCATCTGACTCTCCTTGTTATTGCGGTTCGATCGGTTATACAGCTGAGAACAGGCACACATCGACACATTAGTTGCTTAAGGCCGACAAGCTCCACACAGATTAGCCGGTATCCCCTTATTCGGGTAAGGTTGCCTGTGTAGACTGACTAATCAGTAGGGAAGATGCAGTCGCGTTGAAACTCATGACCCGATCAGCCGTTGCGTCCAAATACAGTTCGCTAACTTTCTACCTAAGCCCAATGTTTGTGATAACGGAAAATCATGCTATTCCTGCGCCAAAATGCCCTGGTTCCATTAATCACAAAGGCCTAATTGCCGCGGCTTGAAAAATTGCAATTGATGCTGGAATTGGGCTCTTGGATTCCTTAAAATGGCTTCATGGTAGCCCTCAACCATGTGATTAGCGAGTAAAAGATGTCTTACTTCAATCAGTCGAAACGCAATGCTAATATATGTCAAATGTATGTTACGTGCCATAACAACTACAGGGTCTTTATTGGTTATGTTCAGTACCCTAACCAATGCCACATCAAGTTTTTCAAGGACAGTGTTCGTGAACTTAAGTAGTCTATGTGACAGGCACATTCGCTTCAGCTGCACAGTTAGGAGGCAGTAACAGCGAAATGGCTGAGCGAAGAGCATACCCATACCTATTTAGAATCTCATAAAGTAACCGTTCTGAAGGTATTCAAGTGACAGAACTAAGTAAGGTCAAACAAGAAGTATGTGGAGAAAATTGGCCATGTAGAATAACGCTCGGAAGACGAAACAGAACTTATTTTCCATTATTGCTTGAGCTAAGCAATCACACTCGCCTTAACAGCCCCTTTACTCACCTCAGTTAGCGATTGGCTATATAGTTACAACGGGAGGTAAGCATCACGAGGTGCTGGTAGAAATCTGACTGCTAAAAGGGGCCAAGTGCCCCCCTCCCCAGTGATCGTTCTGTTTTGCATGCTTTTTCCTGTATTCGATCTCACCAAAAAAAAATATTGGAAGAACTGCTAATCTGGAAAAGACTATCGAGGTAACTAGTGTGGGAAAGACTAAATCCTCTATGTGCACTTCAATTTAAATTTCCTTGTGCAATTTCTTCGAGATGCATAAGTATGGCAGGCCTGATGGCTTATCCTGTGAAATGTTCAGTTCCGTCCGTAGTTGTCTACCAATGCGCCAACAGGCAAGCTGTCAGGATATTTATGTCACCATGTAGACAGAATGAAGTTTCGCTGCCAAGTGGTGACTTAACCTTTGATTCCAACGTGGTGAGCTATTCCTCTGAAAGGTACTTCAGTCATGCAGTAAATACTTCCAGAGGTTTAAGCGCACACCAGTCCCTATCCTGGCTCGATTAAGTGTTATTTTCAGTTGACAGGGAAGCGATCTTTATCATGTTGATCCCAATGTAGGAAAAGGCAATCCTGTTCTTATATTCTTCGACAGAAGCGTATAAAAATATATATGGATTTAGCTTCAGAATGCCTTTATAGCATTTCGATTCCAAGAATTATGGACTTTCGACTAAAATAGTCAACTGCAGATGTAGAAAAGATAGTTAATCTAGGACTAGTCCAATTGTTCACTGAGTGTATTCCAGGCCCGTTCAGCTCATTCTGCTACAGTTCAACCAAACTTTAACAAGTCTACCCGGAAAAATTTCGTCTCATTTGTAGCTACCAATGCCTTCAGCCCATTGGCCCCCTGTTTAAAAATGAATTGTGAAACGTTTAGCCACTTTTAAGCCCAAAACGTCTCGGTAGTGGCCGCAGGTTATCTCTTAGCCATTGCCGTTAGCGTAATTAGCAGAATTCTTAATAACGCCATGCAAGACCGATCATCCTATTTACTGGACAGATACAGATCTATAAAATCTTTTGGTGGAAAACAATCATACACCACGAACGGATGAAATAACAGGTAACCACCAGCTGAGAAGCTTTGCCACAAAAGCTTTTACGTTTATCAAGTTTTTTTGGGATGATGACCTTCCGCGTACGCTTTTGAGCCATTGCCTCGCAAACCTTACTGACGCATAATAAGGCTCCCGAAAGGTTTATTTCAGAGCCATCTATCTTCGCCACCTTCTCCACACTGAAGCCGTCTACCGGTTAATTTCAAAATATACCTTCGCAAAAAAGGAACGAACTAATCCAGTCCATCCGACGCACCGTTTACCTAGGCCAAATATTTAACAGCGTTTACTGGTTACCACCAAGTTTTGAAAGTACTTGACTTCATTCATAATTGATTCCACTACGTCAATTAGGAAACTTTTAGAAAATAACGCATTATTTGTATTCTGTCACAGTAAAAAATGTCTAATAGTGTAGCCCAAGTACTCTCCACGTGGCATGGAGGTCAGTTAGGCTGTTTTTTCTCAAAAAATAATCCCAATTCAAAGAGAAATCTGAGCCATTATCAATTTCAAACGCAATATCAGGATCAGTGATGCTTCGATGTCAATGCCTGTTAAATAGCCAGCTGGACATAAAATTGGAAAAACTTTTGTGTTTTAGCATTTAAATATGTAAACTCATTACAGACACCCATAACAATACTTGTTTTTTTTCAGATTTTACAGCTATCCTGTGGATTGCTTGATGTGAAATGCGGACAAGACCTTGCATAGGATTGTTTTGCATCACAAAATATATGCGCTTTAAGACCTTTTCGGTTGTTTACACGCTTCACTATTTCATCCGTACTTCTTCGATTTTAAAGAACTGTGCGTATCAAGTGCTCGTTATAATATTGGTCAAACCATTTAAAGCCGTTAAGTTTGTACTTTGTGCTATACGAGGTTGCTCGCTGGATGTTCAAAGCCAGCCAAGGCTTCGGCCGGCTTTAAGCCTCCGTGTTGAACCGCCATGGCCTAAACCTGTCAAATGAACTAAAGAGATACAAGGCTGTCGTCATGAATCATTCCCATCTCACTTGCCTCTGCTAAATACTGAAGTCGAGATGACAGGACAGGATCCCAAACACGGAACTCCTGGAAAGAACGTGAATCTTCAGTATCCACGTCATGCTGAGAAAACTTCAGCTGTTTTGAAGTGGTTATTTTGTGTAGATGGATGACCGACGACTACCTAAGCGACTTTTCTACAGTAAAGTTGCTTTTGGTGCTCAAAACTCTAGAGCACAAAAGAAGCGCTACAAGGAAATCCTGAAAAAGTCCCTATAGTGCCTTCAAATCAACGCGATGACCTTAGATGTCCGCACCCAGGACCGACCGGTATCGAGAAGAGTGGCAAAAACTGACGCAGCTTTCTACGCAGCCAGTCAGATCGCTGCTGCCAAAGAACGAGCATCGTCAATGCTCAAGCCTTTCCAACATGTCCACACTGTCAAAGCACCTTCGATACACGTATAAGTTTGGTCGGATATCTCCGGGCGTAGTGCACTATCCCTCAGAGAACATCTAGTTAAGTCTATATTGATGAGTGTTTTGCGCTTTACTACCCTGTCAGCACCAGTCCCACCTGGCCCCATCTAAATAGCCGGGGTCAGGTGGGGCAATCCGGGGACAGGGGTGAACTAAATGCAGTGTACAAATTTCTCGAAATCTTTTTTTTCAAAAAAAGTATCAAAAACCATTAGTTGGCATCGTTTTCATTGATAAAATAATGAAATCGGGGGTTGAAACGGGAAAACGGGGAGCGCACGCTGCATAAATATTTTCCGTAGGTGGGGCTTAGCGGGTTGAATTTGGCCCCGTCTAACTCAGTGACACTAGGTCTGAATTAGACGGGGCCAAATCAACCCATTAAGCCACACCTACGGAAACTATTTTCGCAGTATGCACCCCCAGTTTTCCCGTTTCAAACCCCGATTTCATTGTTTTATAAAAGAAGATGCAAACTAATAATAAGTGATTTTTTTACAAAAGATAGATTTCGAGAAATTTTTACAATACATTCAGTTAACACTTAGCCCCGGATTGCCCCGCCTGGCCCCGTCTGGGGCCCCACCTACGCTGGGGCCATGTGCTGACAGGGCAGCGTTAAATTGAATATATGGACGGTATTAAGTTCTCTTGAAAATCAAGGGCGCATATACTTTTGGGCATTATGGAGAAGTTATTAATCAAAATGCCGTGGCAGAGGCAGTGGGTGATTTTGTAAGAACAGCCAAGCTTTTTTCTAAAATATCCTTAATTATTCATTTGATGTGTATTAAAAATATTTAAAAATCAGTCAGTTGTAATATTTAATCATAATCACGTCTTTACAGTCTGCGTAGTAAAAGTGGAGTTTACTTATGTTAGATGAACGGCTTTGCCTCGTTGACAAAATGAAAACACTATGGGTCGAAAATGATTTCACCATTACCAGCTAGATTATTGGCATTAAAGATATAATATTCTTTGTTAAAAGTTATTTTAACTGTATAAATACTGTACACGGCTTTAGAATGTCAAAATACTCGAATTTGTTTTTTTTTTAAATATCCAGTTACCTCCAGTTTCGGGATCAATTAGCTCGCCAGCGGCTCTCTCTATCAATACGCAATCCTCTGTGTCCAGGACCACTGAAAGAAATTTTACAGGCAAATGTATGCTTACAAACAACATCCGGATAAAGGCCTTCGAATTGTAATGCCTTTGCTTGATCTTCTGTTTCGGGAAAACCCGTCAACACATAACCTCGTGTTTCGCAATCTTGCTGAAGCAATCGTTTTTTTAACGTCATGGCTAGATAATAGGGGCTTGGACACTTCCGATGAAAAAAAGTAATTTCCTTACGGTATCGTATGATTCGGAGTCATCGATAGCATATAATCCCTCCATGTTTTTGACGTTTTCAGAAGAAATGTGAACACAATTAAGAGACTTGGATATATAATTGCCAAGTGTTCGTTTCCCAGAACATGGTGGACCAAAAATATAAATAGCAGGAACTTAAAGAACCTATGAAAAAATGTGTTGTTTTTACCATGAGAAATTTCCAATTTTAAATAGTCTATGAGATATTGAATGGGGTCATCGGGCCGAGCAAGGATAAGTCGTTGCAAAAGGTTCTATGAGATATTTGAGGGCAATTTACTATTTATTACTTTCTGCAGTTCAAATAGTGAATGCTTATTTGCATAATGAACATATCTTGGGGGTATCCTGACCGGTCTATCAAGGGCATCCATCAGATTTCGTAAAAGTGCTCACAACTACTTCTATGGTAGTAAAGCAGAAAAACAATATTCAAGGACTTAATTAAACATTATAGTAGATTGTATCCAAAAATCGTACAATCCTGATTCTATTGATGCCTGTTTGCTTAACTTGGCGTTCCTTTAAGAACACTTTGTATACGCGGTATACGCGTCGGCAACTGTGTCAATTATCTGACCTTTGATGCCGCCATGTTTACTGATTGCATTAATAGTTCTGGGCCCGTCCATAGTGAATTTGACGTAACAAGTTTGTGGGCGAACCGTAACCAACACGACCAAGGGTCAAAAACTGATTTAAGAAGCGTACAGTGAAAATGTACTGCCTTCTGCGAGTCAAAAGAAGCAGAGCTCCGAACCGCACGGTATGTCACCTGAGGGCCATACTCTTGTAATGAGTGGCCGTCCAAGTAAACTGGCTCATGTGAAAAAAAAACTTCGCACAGCTCATTTAGAGCCCATTCCGCCATGGCGGTAATGTAACTCATGAAATGAATTGCCTCTTCCTTCGCTGAAGATTGTTTCGCTTAAGCCTTTTTAAATGTCTGCGTGACCGCAACTGGAGTGTGCCATTCACGAATGGTGACCCTGCACCATTTAGGACCTCAGGGCCAGGGAAATAAACCTGAGACATGCAAGTCAACTTGTAAGTGGACAGTAGCACCATCCTTTCTAACATAGTTATTGAATCGTAATCGCCTAGCTTTAAGTTACAGCAATGTAAAGGCTAACTAGAAAAAACATTCTACATCATTTTCTATTAGGACTACGGTCTTGTACCAGGAGACTTAATATCATTAGCAACTGCAATAAATCTGCAGCATCCTCAACAGGAAGAAATCATAATGAAGCTTTCAAAGAATATACAATCCATTGGGTTAAAAGTATGGTTTTCAAAAGAAGACCAGATTTTGAGAGCGATTTTCTACATTGAGCAGTCAATAATCCCAAGTTGCTCAACATATATTTAAGAAAAAGCATGCGTTACGCGAACCCGATTTCTGTTATAAAAATGACAAAAAATTAGAAACAGCGTACAATGAAACAAGGTCGAGCATTTTTCTGAGTTCTTTCGGCCTATTTTCTACAGAAAAAACTGCCTTCCTTCCACCTAGTGGCAAGATTGTTAAAGCACTAATTATTCAGGATATTCTGTTTGAATAAAAAGCGATTTTTGAAGAACCACAAAGCTTAAATGAAGGCAAATCTTCCGCTCTTGGTTACATTCCAGCAAAACTGCTCCTTCGGCTTGCTAGAGAGCTGGCCATTGTCCATTATGTGACAGCAATCTTTCGATGCTGGAAGTCTTCTTTCAGATTGGAAAAGAGCCCATATTACACCGCTTTACAAAAGCGGTAGTCGTGCTTTTGCGAACAACTGCAGATCCTTCCGTCTGACCTCCACATGCAGTAAGAGAAGGGAGAAGATCATCAAAAAAGAATTGATTAATTATTGCGAGACCCACGAGATCTTGTCTATTGTGCAATATGACTTTCACATGAGTAGGTCATGTGTAACGGATATGCTGTATATGATGCGAAGCTAGATAAGGGTCATCGATGCAAAAGACACCGCATATGCAGCGTATATTGATATCTGGAAGGCCTTCGACAGTGTTTCACATCAATGTCTCCTGCGCAAGTTGTTATTGACAGGCATCGGACGGTAACCTCTTACGTGGATTGAGAAATTCCTCCCTGGTCGTTTCCAATTTGTGTGTGAAGGACGACAACGATCAAGACCCACAGTCATGAGAATGGATTCCCTCAAGGTTCAATGTTCGGACTGACCATCTTCCTCTTGTTCGTTATTGATTGTGTACGGTACTTGGACTGTAAGTGTGCAATATCTGCAGATGTAAAAAATATGGATAGTTCTCAAGAGTGCTGCCGATGAAGATGACTCACAGGAAAACCTTGGTCAATTAAATGATTGGTCACGCAGGTGAATCTTGTCCTTCAATTTGAACAAATGTATTCTGCTGCGTCTGAGTAATCCAAACCCGGTCCCTTTTGCGTGCTTCTACTATCTGAACGGAATCCTGCTCCACGAAGTAAAAGTTGAGAAGGATCTCAGCATCTGCGAAACAGAAAACCTCAGGCCTTCTACACAAAGTTGTTAGGCCACACTTTGAATACGCAGTCAAAACCGTGAGATTGTGGATGCAGTAGGATTATAAAGTACACAAAAATGTGCGAGGTCAAGGTGCGCTACCGTATGAGATCTGCCTGAATAACCTTAATCTTCATCCTCTGATTTAAAGGCAGTTATGTTAATATTTGATGCCAACCTTTCATATCGTGCGTGTTTTAGATTTGGTCCTCCTGTTTGATGACTATTTTCAAATTGCCATCCTTGGGTACAGCCCTTAAAAATACAGGGTGTCCCAAAAAATGTATACACATTTTAAATAATCGTAAGTTTGGCATTTATTGTAATTTTATAATTTAAAAAGTGTAAAGACATTGACAAGTATCATTTTATTGTTTTTTCATTGCATTTTGGCTAGATTTTAAATAACTGAGAAAGAGAGAAGCCGTTGAAATGAATTCGCCTTAATATTAAGGGGGTTGTTTCATGGTGTGTGTCCATTGATTCGCATTGTCAGCAGTGTCTGGATCCAAAATGAACGTCAGTTAGATAACATGCAATGAAAAACAACAATAAAAAGATAATTTTTTACATTTTAGGTTTTTGAAATACTCAAACTATGATAAGCATCAAGTCTACAGTTATGTAAAATGTGTATACATTTTTTGGGACACCCTGCATATGCGCTTCAAGGAAGATTGGATGTGGGAAATCTTTTTTCTCTAACCACGTTGTGGATGCGCGAAATAACCTATCCGATGCAATTGTTATTTCCCAATCCGTAGAGACCTTCGAAAACTGACTTGATATTTACATGCTGCAGCAAAGCATGAATTATGTGACTAATTCACCTTAAAACACCAATACAATATGTGATGTTGTATACATCACCGTGCTTTTAATTCCTTGACATTGTTTCTAATTCTTCAGATTTTGATATGACAAAAAGCGATTTTAGTGGCATAAGCTTATTTTGTCCTTAAACACACTGAGCGATTGAAGACCTTTGCAATTGATGCCAGACTGGATACATGGATATTGTTGGTTTTCAACAGAGTAATTGAAGCTTTGAATGCTTTGTCGAAGGATATTGTTTTGTCCAGAACAATTAACATTTTAAGAAGAACATGGAGCAGTACTGTATGGTGCACCACAATATCATTCCACCGCTCTACTTTCCATACACTGTGTCCCCCATTTATTGCTGTTACATTATTATCGTATATGTATAAGTAACGTTTGTTTATGACATGGGTGTTGTATGATGCCTCAAACTGAGCGCATAAGCATGTTGAAATTCCTCATGACACTTGCAGACTACAGAGGACGTGTAATTTTCTCTGTGACATACATGTTCCTAGACTAATGCCTGTGCTACGCACCTACGTGTTTGTATATGAGTACCAGTCCTGCTTACTTTTGAAAAGGTTCGTCGACCTTTACAGTTTTTAAAATCTACTCCTATGTTCCGATGTTATTATATAATTTCGGTGCGTGTAACAAGAAGGGCTTTCAAAGGTGCACGTGTAATTATCCCAAAAATAAACTCAAATTAACTGAAAAATGCAACGGACTAGAATGCTCAGCATTATTGTGTAAACTAAAATTAACGACACAACAGACAACCGAGACAAGCTCGATCGTTCGAAGCCGTGTTGCAAGAACATTAACATCCAAACTCCATTGCAAAATTCATGACCGTTGTTGTGGTCAGTGAAGCTTCAAGAAACGACAGTGAAAGTGGGCATTCATTGTGATTGTCAAAAAATCCCCTACAGATAGCTTGTATAGTATGACTCGAATATAGCACAGTTTATTTAGAGTAATAAGCATTACTTTTGACGACCCAAGTAAACATTTACCAAATATTCAGGTTAAAATAGACATCTAACAGTAAAAGATGTAGTACCATATTTATATATGTATACATATGTATATTTAAGAGTTACAGGCAAGAAATGCCCTTGAGAACCCTATTAATGTAACGTAAACAAGGTTGTTCTTACGGTTAATGTGCAGTCTGGGGGAGCACACATGATATCATGACAGAATTTCGAGGGAATTTTCACGGAAAAGAATGAAGACGGTCTAAAGCCAGAAAAGTTGTTCACAGTACTGACAGTAGGAAATCGTGCTGTAAAAGTCGCCTTTTGTCAAATAAAGTCACGTCGAGTCTTCTTTTAGATTCCACAATTGTGTCAGCGGAAACCGTCTCGCTTGGTAGCAAGTTCCAAGGCTGGACCACGCGTTGACTAAATGAGTATTTTCGGAGGTCTAATCGGGTGTACTCGTTTTTGACCTTGTAAGGATGGCCACGTAGGTGAGTAGTCGTGGCTAATTGGAAGAAATCCTCCAATTTTAGGGAAGAAATGTGGCCCCGGATTATCCGGAATGTCCAGAGCAGGCTGCACTGAACGTTCCTGTAAGACCAAGGAAAAAGGTCAAGTTTGATCAATCTCTCCTGATATGGTAAGTCTCTGAGACCATCGACCATCTTTGTTGCCCTGCGCTGCACTTTTTTAAGAAGCTCCATATCTTTCTTCAACCACGGTGTTCAAACTGGCATTCCGTATTCAAGATGTGGTCTCACAAAGGCGCCAAATATTTTTCCGAAGAGTTCAGCTGGAAAGATTTTGAACGCTCGTCTGATCCAGTGCAGGGTACTAGTTGCCTTCTGGACGGAATTTTTAGAGTGCTCTGTTTGCATCAAGTTTGCGGTTGTCCATATACCCAGATCTTTGTGCGTCTCAACCTCTTTTAATGCAGTACCATTGATAAAATAACTGTGTTTCAGCGGCACTTTTCGCCCTGGCCTTATCTGAAGAACAAGGCACTTAGATACATTAAAGTTAAAAAGCCACGTGGACGACCAGATAACCAGTTTAGCTATGTTCGACTGTAATCTCTTTGCATCGTCGGTGCCACATATTTCAGCCCATATTTTTATGTCATCCGCAAACATGACAGCTGCGCAATCAAGCTCATTGAGGCAGTCGGTTACGTAAATCAGAAAAAGCAGTGGACCCAAAACTGAGCCTTGTGGTACACCACTATCAACCTCTGTCTATTCTGAGGTTAAGTTTCTGACAACGAACCTCTGTTCTCTGAGGGACAAGAAACTACTGATCCATTTATACATTTTTCCTTGAATTCCCATGTCCCAAATCTTCTGCAGAAGAAGCCTGTGTCGTACACTATCAAAGGCCTTTTTGAAGTCGAAGAATATGACATCAATTGAATAGCCTTTATCCGCAGCCTTTGTCCAATTTTTTCTGTGATTAAAAAGCACTCGTGAGGCAAGAGCGTCCTGGGCGAAAGCCGTGCTGTCCATCACATAGTATTTTGTTGCTTTCGAGAAAATAAATTAAATGCTTCTTAATAATGCGCTCCATTACTTTGCACGCGATGCAAGTTAGACTGACAGGACGGTAATTTGTGCAATCAAGTCGTGAACCTCCCTTATAGATCGGGGTGACGTTTGCCCACTTCCATTCTTCTGGGAGTTCGCCTTCGTCAAAAGATTTCTGGAAGATGGCAGCCAGGGGTTTGCATAGTTCGTTAGCAAATTTTCTGAGTGCTAGTGCAGGAATTTTGTCCGGCCCAGGTGATTTGGCAGGCTTAAGTTGGAGATATTCGGCCCTGGCAGTGTTGTGTAAAAACTCTAGGTCCTCTATTTTGGGAAATGAGGAGAAGGAGGGTAATGGTGCAGTTATCGGTCGATGAGCGGACGTACCGTAAGCAAAAGTTTTAGGTTCTTGGCTGTAGACAGATTCAAAGAAATCGGAGAGGAGGAAGGCTTTCATCGGGTCTTCGGTCACC
>JAYGXS010000004.1:12292412-12304933 GCA_036362985.1 Ligula intestinalis | reverse complement strand
GGTTTTTGACGGCGCCAAAGATGTGCTTTACAAATAAACCTTATTATCAATTTTTTTCATACATGTCTATTTTTTCGTCCTTTGAGTGATGTTTGCAACGGTGTTTCGTCCACTGCTCTGTCCAGTCATCATTGCCGTTTTCCTCATTCTCCGTTTTACAACCCTGACGGTAGGCTTCGTGGTCTTTAGTCATGCTCGTGGCGGTTCTGCTATTTTTGCCATGTCGTCGCTGGACTCCGCAGTCTACAAGGTCGCTCTCTGGCCTTTTGTTGATGATCAGGTGACCTCTGCCGTTCACTCTCTTGTCAACCCTGTTGCCCGCGATGGCCTACTCCGGTCTCACCTCCCTGATGGTTGATCATGAAGCCCGTCGTGCGGTGTAACAATGGTGAACGACAGCCTCTGCTGTCATATTATTTCTCCAATCAAAAGAAGCGTTTCCAACGCTCATTCGTTCTCATCAACAGTCCCGTCTCATTTGCACTACAATCAATCCACTCAACCAACCCCCTTAATTTTGTTGAAGCAGTTTTTTTCTCCTACGTTTTGTTTTTTTAAGCGGGCGTTCGCTGAACTCCGCCCCAGCTTGAATGGTAGGAGTTTTTTTTCACTGCTTCCTCCTTAGTTCACCATGCATTGACTACTATTTTAAAACGACGAAATGTTGGTGAATATGAATTAATCTACCAACACTACTAAACGTTCCCGCTGTCTATGTGGTTGTTTCATGGAGAGCAGAATTTATCAACTTCGTATTTAGTTTTCCACAGCACTTATTTTGCAATGTCGAGGCCCTCCAGGCCTTAAATTAAAATTTATTTATTTATTCATAAGATGAGTTAAGCGGAACTCCAAGGTATTACAGAAGTCGTCCATAAATCGGAAAAACAGCATTATCATGCAGGGTGCTCCTGAGTCCACGTTTGCCAGTACAACGGAACGAGTTGCACATGACTATGATCGAATGCACGAATAAGTCAGCGCTGTCCTAAAGAATGATGAAACCTTTACCGTAAATAAAGCCTTCCGTCTGGGTAAAGCAGGCCTAGGCCGCGACCTAAAAACAAACCCAAGCCTCTCAAAGTTATATTCAATAACGAAGGCTTAGCATCCAAACTGCTAAAAGGAAAAACGGCCTGACGAAATTTGCACAAGCAAGTGTTTTTTTCAGCCAGAGTACGAGCAGAGGGAGCTTATAAAAATGAGGCAACTAAGGATAGAATTCAGAGAGAGAGGACCGAAAGTGGTGCAGAGGGCCTGAAAATAAAAGATGGGCAAATAATACAAGTCAAGGAGCCCTTCCTCTGGCCAAAACCTGTCACGATGAGGGTTGGGCCTCATGGAGTAAACTATCGCTAAAGATCCTAACCGCAAATGTACAAAGCTTGTTTAACAAGCTAGACGAACTAAAGAACTTGGTCGATGAGGTCAAGTCAAGTCAAGTCAAATTTATTAAAGGAAATATAGGCAAACGCCTTTGAACTCCCTCTTGGTACATAAGATTTAAGAAATGCATCGGCAAAGCCGAACATTCTAAAGAAGTCGTTGACACAATTTCAAACGCCTACTCGCTTGTTTCAAGTAATAAACTCACACGCAGTTTACACGAGCAGGCAGTGTAACTAAGGAAGAATAGCAGACAGTGAAAAACTCATAAGGCTGGCTCATAATTCAAAATGGAATGTCATTTTTGGTTTTTAGGAGAAAAACTGTCGCTGGTGGGGAAGCATGTGAATGATAGGGGCATGATGCTTCTGTGAATGTTGACGGTAGCCATGGCGTCCATGACGAGTAATATCTACACCCGAAGGACCATACGAGGAGGAGACCTCGGAGTCACGAGAACGTCCCGAAGACCGGAGATGCGCCCATGATACGCCTTTGCTGTGCCAAGAGCCGAGGAACCCACCACGTCGTCAGCAGTCGGTCGATACGAGAAAGGGTGTGACAGGGCCGCATAGCCTAGGACCATAGGTGCGGTAGATGCGTCCTCAGACACGATCGGTGCAGATCGCATAGTGAGTAGAGACGTCATAGGTAGATAATGTCAGAAACTCATTTGGTTAAGTACTAATACTAATACTACTTACAAATTACTATCAGTATGTATTTCTAGCATTTCAAGGTTTGGATGTAGAGCGCTTCAATTTTTAGAATCGGAATACTTCAGTGATTGGATTTGGAGTACTTAATCGTGACGATACTCATTATATCGGTCTAGGTTTGCCTTAAAAACATCCACGGAAGGGGACATGACAATATCCGCAGGAAGGGCATTCCATGGCTTTAACTGAAACCTGGCTTTCAAAAGATATCGCTGATTCTGAATTATCGCTAAGAGGATATCAGCTTTTTAGGAAGGACAGAACAACAAGGGGAGGAGGGCTTATATTCTTTGTCACTTGCAAGCTGACAGCCACGGCTGAAGTACCGGTCCCAGCTCGAGATGTGGAAATGCTAAATATTAATATATATCTGCTAAGTACGCCAGGCCACTGACGCTTTCGGTGACATACCGCTCGCCAAACCATACTCCTGACCAAGACACTATCCTCCTAGCAGAATTGTATAGGTTTAGTAAGAAAAAAGACATCCTCATCGTTGGACACTTTAAATAAATAATAAATGAATAAATTTTATATTTTAGGCCCGGGGGCCTCGTCATTGCAAACTTAGTGCTGTGGAAAAATAAATACAAAGTTGATAAATGCTGCTCTCCGTGAAACAACCACATAGGCAGCGGGAGAGTTTAGTGGTGTTGGTAGATTAATTCATGTTCACCAAGATATTTCCGTTGAAGAATTGTAGTCAGCACTCACTGAAACGCATGGTGAACTAAGGAGGAAGCAGTGAAAAAAGTCCTACCATTGAAGCTGGGGCGGAGTTCAGCGAACGCCCGCTTAAAAAAACAGACGTAAGAGAAAAAACTGCTTCAACAAAATTAAGAGGGTTGGTTGAGAGGATTGATTGTAGTGCAAATGAGACAGGACTGTTGATGAGAACGTATGAGGGATGGAAACGCTTCTTCTAATTGTAGAAATCATATAACAGTAGAGGCTGTCACTCACCACTGTAACACCGCCCGACTGGCTTCATGATCAACCATCAGGGAGGTGAGACCGGAGGAGGCCATCGTGGACAATAGAGTCGACAAGAGAGTGAACGGCAGAGGTCACCTGATCATCAACAAAAGGCCGGAGAGCGACCTTGTAGACTGCGGAGTCCAGCGACGACATGGCGAAAATAGCAGAACCACCACGAGCATGACTAAATACCACGAAGCCTATCGTCAGGGTTGTAAAACGGAGAATGAGGAAAACGGCAATGATAACTGGACAGAGAAGTGGACGAAACATCGTTGCAAATATCACTCAAACGCCGAAGAAATAGACATGTATGGAAAACAATGTAATTTAATATAACCACCTCAAATACCAGGATGACCTTTTTCAAAATCCAAAAGTTGTGTGTTTGGGAAGGAGACGGATAACAAGGGCTTTATATATTCCAAAGTTAAGTGTTTACGTAATTTGACATTAAAAACTGCTAAGTTCGACGACAGCCTAATTTCGAGGGGAATATTATTTCAGAGGAAGGCATATTTGGAGGCAAAGAAGTGAGAATGGTTCGAAGTGGAGCTAAAGGGGGGGGGTGCAATAATTGTGGAGGAATTACGAGTGGCATAAGGTCTATCTGCGGGAATGAGAGCGTTGATTCGTGGAAGGTTAGGGGTAGAGTTAACGCGAAAGAGGAAACAGAGGCTCGCTTCGAGTCTTCTGACCCAAAGAAATGTCATGTTCGCTTACTGACATCTCTCCGTATAAGAAATAGTGGATCGAGGAAGAGCGAATATTTTGCGAGTAAATACCCTCTGTACATTTTCAATCTAACCGCGGTCAGAAGCATTCATTAGACCAAAGAGGGGACAGCAATATTCTAGGATAGGTAGAACATACATGCGATTAAGTTTTAACTTTATTTCCAGCAGGAAGAAATTGTGTGATATAAAACCACATATCTGTGCAGCCTTCGCAGATATTCGATCCGCATGGGGCGACAATGCTAGTTTATTTGTGTAGCTTAGACCTAAGACTTTTATAGCGGATCGTTCTAAAAATGGAGTACTTTGAAAGACTAGAAGATGGGGAAGCTTGGCGGGACCGAAACAGATGAAACTACACTTGGATGGAGAGAATTCCATCTGCCAGGTAGCATTCCATCCTGAGCGTGTTAGTATGTCCGCATTTATTTTATCAACGCACATACTTGCCGTGTCCTTTGAATATGAGTGTATGCATTTGAGGCCGTCTGCATAAATGAGATTGTGTAAATTTTTTAGAACAGTCGAAATTTCGTTTATGTATAGAATGAAGAGTAAAGTCTTGAGCAACTTTGCAGTTTTGTCGGTCAAGGGATACCCTTGATGTATTTTTAGTCTTACTGCTATTGGAAGACGCCGAGATGTTGTTAGGAATAGTTTTTGACTTTGTGTTTCCGTTACCATCACCAGAGATAGGCTTTTTTGGAGGCTGGGATGGCACTGATCGGGTCTGGCTTCGTGCTGCCCGCTTCTACTTTTGTGGTTTCCTTCTGTTATATGTATTCAGCCTTAGAATACCTACTAGGAGTGGTTGATGTGCTGGGTACATTTTGCAATTTTGGTCCGGAAAATGAGCCTATAATTAGCGGGTTTACAATTTGGAAATTTCTTCATGTGCTGAAATTGGGCGCAGAGTATCAGTCCCGCAGACCGTTAGAGAGGTTTCTGTAGAATATTGATCGCGGTGCTCCTCTTCGAGTAAAACTTGACCATTTATGTTACTTGCCTGATCATTTTTGTGTATAGACGCTTCGGTGAGGGATGCTGCTGCTGCGTACGTTAGGTCCCCTCCCTCAAGTTCATGCATCGCCAGTAATTGCTCGTGAGGGAGAAATCGAGGAAATTTCTTCAGGTCTTCCAGCTCCACTCTAAGACTATTAACCACCTATTCAAGTTTCGTAAATTTTTTAAGAAGGGTAAAATATGATATGCAGACTTCATCTTTATGAGTTTTATCTCCTTAACTTTTAAGACTTTTAGTTTGCTTGGCAGGAGGACTTTTTAGTAAGCTTTGTGGCCGATCTTTTGTATTTGATGACAGAATTTGATTCTTACGGCTGTACGCTTCTATACCTCCATCGGTTAGCTATTCGACTTTCACCCAAGGCATCCGTGGTTCGATTCCCGGCCCCGCTGGCAGTCTTGTAAAATTATCGAGATAAATAGTTTGTACTTCCATTTTAGTTGCAAACGAAACGATTAAATTCACAATGTTAAATTTGCCTTTGTGAATGTGACGTAGTGTGTTGACTGAAATTTAAAATAGCGAAAATCTTCCGACGGTGTGTAGAGTATTGCAAATATTTGAAGAAGACTGAGTAAACAATACGCCTAATTGCTTTGAGGCACTTTAAAATATGTATTAAAAATATGCAGGATACTCAGGAACGACTCAGCAGTTTGTAGATCTTCGAGGTCCTGAATAACTACTAATCTTCAAGAAAGCTTGAGATCCTTGTAACTTTGTCTTTTTAGGCTGTTTTCGCTTGTTTGTTTATAGGCTGTGACTTGAGAAGCAAATTCCGCTTTGATTCCGCCTTCTGATGAAGTTCGGCACAATAAAAATTCCATGATGACGAGATTGTTGAATAGTATCCAATGCTTAATATCTGCGAACTATTTTAATGTAGTCATCCTGAAGGATCAGGGATAAAATCGACCCAATAATAGATGGTAGCGTTATCCGTAGGTATCAGCAAAAGTCGGTATGTTGAAACTGAGTATTCTTCTCCGGATAGTCGGCATCCTTCATGTAAATTTAAATCAGGTCTATGTTTGAATTTGTCCGTCGTTATAACGTCCTCGGGACGCCTGTTACAGTTCCCAGCAATTCTCTGTGAAAAAGAACGTCAACGAACATCCAGATGTGATAAGCTTCCTCTGAGCTTGAGGAAATTGACGCGCAAATAAGGTTTTGTAGTCAATAAAAAGTACCAGTCAAAGTGCCTTGCACAGTCTCCGTTCTTCACAATGCGATAGGTCTGTATGAGATCTCCTAGCACCTGCCTGTACATTAATGATAATAATATGTTTATGGTGCCAGTTTAAACGCAATTGCAATGAGTTGGTGATGCACCTCTTGGGCGCCTTCCGAAACCTCGAAGACCGGAAAAAACCAAAAAAAACTCCCCATGTTGCAGCCAGTATTGGTTTTGTTTCAGGTTTTTTTGTTTTGTCAATACTGGGCGAGATAGGGAGTTTGTTTCAAGTGAAAAAACCTGACTTCAAAAGTATGCTACAAACGAAATATTTGTACAGTTTGTAAGCTGAGTTGACACATCAGCAGGAGAAAAGTTGCATCTCGTTTAAGAACATTAGTTTGAGACGGAGAGAATTGGCACAAGAACAGAGTGTTCTCAGTCTTCCTTCATTGGTTGTCGGCAAATTTTGCGCGCTATCGGCTGAAGGGTAAGCAGACTGTGGGCTGCTGCTTCAGCAGCATTATCTTCAGCATGAAGCCTGGCGGGGTTCAAAGTCCACGAACGCCATCAGAGTGAAAGAGAGATTACACCGAGTCAGCACCCAAAATTCGTGAAAGTTGTCCTGAATGTCGAAAACTAGTTATAGCTCTCTTAAACATAGGGGAGCTTTGCTGGGTTTTAATACTTTTGGGCAGCTTATTCCAGATTGATATAGCGTTAACTGAAAAGAATTGCCGGTACTTAACTGTACGTGCCATAGGAAGAAATAAAATACGTCTAAATGACTGGCGCGTCGAGAGTGCTCAAGCTGCCTTTTTATACTGAGAGGATTACAGGTTTGACCATTCAAAAGTTTAAACAGTAAAAATAAACCCTTCTGCCATCTACGAAACTACAGGGGATCCAGTTTTATAAGTTCGCACCTTTGTTGGTAGGTTAAGTTACGGTGTTCTGTAGTGAAAACTCTTCCAGTGAAGAAGTGCTGCACCGATTCTATTTACTTCCGTTCACTAGTGCGCAGATGACTGAATAGGGGCGAGCAGTATTCAAGACTAGGTCTCACGTGCATATTATAAAGGCTAGTTCTAACCTTGATAGTCTTAAAATTTCTAAGGATAATTCCGGTTGAATTAGATTCAATGTATCAAGTCTGCAACCGTAAGACAGAGTACTGAGGCAATTTTTGCTTGCTGTTACCCTCCGGTGAACACTTTCCAGCATCCTTTAATCGCTTTGGCCATGGCCGCCACGCCTGGATTCAATGTTTCCTTTGAGAATGTATCAAGGTTTCGTAAGCCTTTCCAAACTGTTCGTTTTATATATCAATCGCTCTTCTTCGCATGGTGCACAGGACCCAGATTGCTTTCTACACTGAATTGAAGCAATGAGAAGAAGGTCTAAGAGATGACATAATGATGATTCGGGGTTTTTTGTTTGGATACATTTTGTAAGCACTTTCCGCTTATATATTATTGCTAAGCAGCTTCACTATTAATGATAATAACATGGTTTATTTGTAAAGCACATCTTTGGCGCCGTCAAAAACCCCGGAAGGCAGGAATAAACCTAACCCAAACCCCTTCTTTCGCAGTGACCATTTTATTTGTTTTGGTCTTCTGCTAGGTCAATAGTGTGCGAAATAAAAAGTTTGTTTTAAGTGGAAAAAACCTGATTTCTAAGGCATAATACTAGAAAAACGTGAAATTACATAACTATATATTGTAGGTCTTACGGTTTTATAGTAAGAATACTTGGGGTCTGGAAAAACTGTCATGTCCTTTAACTGAGGTATGCTTAGCCGCGGTCAGTTTGAAGGTGAAAAAATCAGCTGAGGATATGGCATCTACCGTATGCATGGGTCTGCTCGATACGGAGATTACAATCGTTGTCCAGTGGCACAAGTTTGCTAATTAGATGGGACGTTGCAGATGTCGAATATCTAAGTGAGATTGAGATTTACATCATTAGTATTCATACTTCTGATACATTATAAGAGGAAACAGTATATATTTTAGTATAGTTGAAGAGAAAATTATTTTCTTTCATAATAATTTTTTATAAACATTTAGATATTAGCAGAGGAATATTGGAATAGATAAATTGCTCTTAGTTTTTGTTTTTTATTTTTATTGTTAAGGATTGGAAAAGGAGGCCAGGCACAATTTTGCTTGAGCTTTGATTTTATCAGCGTTGGAAACCGTCGACTGGAAAGCTTCCAGCATTTGCCAGTTTTCTCCAAAATGTTCGGGAACTCTCCTGGACCGTTAGATCCCTTTTGGTCCGAATTGGACGTCAAAGAAGTGGTTAGCAAAGTGTCCTATTTTGTTCAGAAATATATGCGTCATGTCATTTGAGAAGAACTGCTTGGTCTTTCTTCTAAATTCGGCTTAACTGTGGCTTTTGCGAATATCATTGGGTAGGGCATTCCATATGATCGCATATCTTATGGTGTAGAAATTTGATCGCTGGGCCGTCCTAGCTTTAGCGATATGAATTGTATGCTGGTTGTTTCTAGTCGGATGGGAACCGTTTTGATTTGTTAACATATTATTGCTAAGGATGTTCTGATTATGTGTCACTTTAAATAGGAAAGCTAAACCATTTTGGAGTCGCCGTTGCCAAATGCGTTTAAGACCATATCTATTGTAAATTATTGTATTGGAGTCTCGGGCGTCATCGCGTTTACACAGAACTCTGGTTAACCTTCGCTGGATTTTTTCTAGTTTCTGTCTGTCATCTGATGACATGGTACCGAAAAATATTGAGCAGTACTCTAGAATAGGTAAAACGTACATTTTGTAAAGTTTAGTCTTAAGTGTAATTAATGTGAAATTTTTACTTATGAAGCCACTTAGTCGATTGGCTTGTGGTGCGATTTGTTTAAAATGTGGGGATAAGTTAAGAGTATTAGAATAGCTAAGATCTAAATCTTTTAAAGATGTTAGCTCTTTTATTTCATGACCACTAAACATTATGGGGGGAAGTTTAAGTGGTCCAAAAATCATGAGATGACATTTTGTTGGTGAAAACGGCATTTGCCACTGAACACTCCAGTCGTTTAGTTTTTGAAGGTCTAATTCAATTGTTCTATGCACACAACTTATCGAATGTTTGTTATAGGCATATGTGAGTTTTAAGTCATCTGCATATAAAAATGTTTTAGCAGATGTTGATATCGTGGATAACTCATGAATGTAAATGAGAAATAAGAGGGGACCTATTATAGTGCCTTGAGCTGGTTCTGATACTATATTTCGAAGTTGTACTACTTGAAATCGGTTTTGAAGATAGGATTTGAGGAAATAAAGGAGGGGGGGCCGAATCCCGTGACTCACTAGCTTCATGATCAGTCTTTTATGGGGAACTTTGTCACAGGCTTTTTTAGATCAAAGTAAATTGTAGCTACCGTGTTCCCATCATCTCGATTTCTGGAGACGAATTCCAAGAAAGTGAGATGGCAGGACTGACATGACTTTTTAGGTAAAAAGGCATGTTGAGAGGGAGGTATGAGATTTACATTCGTCAGATGGTCTAACGTTTGGTTCTAAATTATTTTTTCTAAGATTTTTGCTAAAACCGATGTTCGGTGAACACCACGATAATTTTGGGCATTGGACCGATTTCCGTTTTTGTAAATTGGGGTGATACATGATTTTTCCATATTTCTGGATAAGTACCATTTGACTGCAGTAACGAGAAAAGGTAAGACAGAAGTATTGGGGCATATGTCATATGTCTCAGTATGCAAGGAGGGATTCTATCCGTTTCATAGGATGTGGAATTGGACAGTTGGCGGATAGCTTTCTCTACAGTTTCTTCGTTAAACAATATCTATTTTAATACATGTGCCGTCATTTCTGTTGTTTGGGGGATTGGTTCTTCCTCGACTGAATAGTTGGTTGAGAAATACTCGTTGAAAAAATTTGCTATTTGGTTGTCATTTGTTATTACTATTCCTTGGTCATCAAGCATGATTTGGGGGCCTTGTTTTGATGATTATTTATTTGTTTCCTGAAGATTTGGGCTGTCCCTTCTGGGGACTCGATTGCCGGATGTTCTGCTGCTATCATCTTATTTGTTTTAATGTTCTGGGCTAACTCGTGAATCTCTGTAATGCGTCTGAGCGTAGATAGATAACTAAAACATGGGTCGTGGAGTTGTTTTTTAAGTTTTTTTAGCCGTTTGGAAAGGAAGTTTGGGATTAGTGATTTCTTACATGGGGATCTCTCGTCAATTAGGGTATCTCGAATTAAATTAAGGGTGGCATATAATATGTTTACAGCTTCTAGAGGGGATGCTGTTTGGAGGAAAGAGCTCCAATCTAATGACCTAATGTAGTTATTCATAGATTCAATGTCAAGATTTTTGGGGTTTATAGAAGTGTAACTAGGATCAGGTCTTATTTTAATGTTAAGAGGTAGCACTGCTATTATTGTCTGATGATCACTATCAAAGGTTAAGCTGTCGTAGTGCGTATATAAGGGCCAGATATCATTGGTGAGAATAACATCGATTATATTGTTTCCCCTGGTTGTTTTGCTTATTATTTGCGTCAAGTTATGAAACACAATTGATGATAATAATTCATCATGTCTGGATGGGGCTGATAGTTCTGTCCAGTTTATTTCTGGACGGTTTAAGTCTCCTGCAATTATCATATATTCGGTTTGGATATTCGATAGAATATCTAGTAGATTTGTAAGACCAGTGTCATCATTACTATATTCCGGAGGGGTGTACAAACATCCAATTAGAATGCTTTTAAGGGTCTTGGGTGTTATTATAGCGAAGCACGCTTCGCCATTGAACGTCTCCTGAAGAACCTCAAAGCCACTCTGTTCTATGGTAGATCTAATGTAGATCATACAACCTCGTTTATTCGCACGGTCCTGTCTATAGAAGGTGTAGTTTGCTATAAAAAGTGAAGCATTGGAGGTTGATTCGTTTACCCATGTTTCTGTTAAAAAGACTATATCGGGATTGTGTGTGTCAATAAAAGTCCTAAGTCGTGGAAATTTGTTTACTATCGATCTAGCATTAATAAGAGCAACACTTCTTCGTTTTGAGCTACATGCTCAAATACTTCTCGAATTTAAACCTCAGCAACCATTTATCAGACCATTCAGTTAGGCTGTTTAGTCCCTCTCGAAGGGTCTTTTCATCACTGTTGCATCTGATTGCTCGCCGATCTTTGATATTATCTGCAATCCTTGGCATGAAATGTCCCAACCTAAGGCATCTTATGCAAAACTGGCATTCGCCTAGATTTCAAATTATCAACGACATAGACTATGATCGGGCAATTAATAATTTCTTCATCCCGCGTAATAGGATCCCCTTTATTTCTAGATGTATAGACCTCTTATTGTAGCCGATGGTATGGAACGGTATCCACGGCTTTTTGAAATAAATATAGGTGACGCGAACCATGTAGCTTAATATATTGAACGAGACCACTAATCTATTGAAAAGAGCATATTGGTGAGGCATGAATGGTTTTGCCGGGATGCACAATTTTAACAAATTCCTAGTTTCGAGGAACCTCATGACAACGGCTTTGATCCTATTTTATATAGCCTTGCAACAAAATACTGTTCGGCCCGACAGTCTCTAGTAATTAACACTTTTCCTGGACCCACCTTTGGCAATTGGGTATATATTTGCAAACTTTCAGTCAGGGGGAGACTGCCCTAATCAAAAGAAGATTGGAAGATTTAAGCATGCGGTTCTCGGACTTCGCAAGCTTGATGGCATTCAAAGTTTTTGATGGAGAGAGCTGTCACATAAATAGCTGCTCAGAAAAAATGAGGAAAATAAAAGACTGATAGAATCAGGGTTAAGATAAATGTGCAGTCATTGCTTGAAAGCAGACAATCTAGTTAAAGACCTTATCGCAATTGGCAAATTATTCCAAAGAAAGCTATATCTGGAAGCAAAAAACAAAGATCGTTTAGATGAGGAGGATGCAGTAGGGCTTGTAGAGGCTTTATCACTACAAATATACAAAACGTCTTAGCAAATACGCGATGAAAACTTTCGAGGGTAGACTAACTGCTAATAAGGGATTTACCAGACTATTCTAGTGGAAAAGTCGCAAAAATCCAGTAAAGAGATTGACGATGAAGATTAGAAATGATACAACTCACTTAGATCCTTCACGATCCTAGTCGGCAGTAGTCAAGTAGTCGGCTTGCCAAAGGATAACTCTGCGAGGACTGGATCCAAGTTCGTTGGGCTGTGAGTTGCAAAATGGGGAGAAAACTCGTTTGCGAATTGTCGCTGGATTCTCCTGGAGCCCGAGAGTGATCACCAGAGAGGTGTCGTTGAAGGGCAAAATAAACAGCGGCAGGTGAGGAGAGAATTGAGCTGTGGAGGGTGATTAGCAAGATAGTTGCTAGCACGCGTCAAAACCGAAAGTGTGAAAAAGTGTTGTATTTAGTTTTAACAAACTTGGTTATTGATAAATTTAAACAACACGTAAGTAGGGCCAAGAGCCCACA
>JAYGXS010000004.1:12142871-12292312 GCA_036362985.1 Ligula intestinalis | reverse complement strand
GACCTTTCCTTTTTTAGACTTGTAATGTCTGACGAGAAGAATTCACGACGCCATTCTAGGCGGGAGAAGCGGATGCCACGTAAATATGAAGATTTCCTGCGCGGACATGTGCGCATATCATCGTCATCGTCGACGGTAATAACTTATTTGACGAAAATGTAATGGATAATGGTTCAGGACTCAGACAGCTCCTCGTCTGGCAGTCAAGTTACGCTGCCTACATGCATTTCACCGACGGTGTTTTCGCCACATGGTAAGCACTTGCGTAACAACGACTCCTCTTTAAGACATACCTTATCCAAGTTCTCAACGTCGTCGTTCGGGTCGGAGATCTTCTGACTCTAAGGTCAATCGTCGACTGCGACATATTAACAATTTGCTAGTCAATGCACTGCATTATCAGACAAAGACCATGCAGCAGTTGCTTGCAAATCAAAAAACCATCATAGACCTACTGCAGAAAGCGCCAGCCGTGACTACGACAACAACATCACCTCCTTCCATATTTTTCACGCGGGCAACAAACCTGCAGGAGTTTGATGGGCTAGTGTCACGGCTATCTGATGGTAGCTTCAAGAGTCAGTTGGTACGTCATAATGTTTTCATTAAATGCCTTCACAGATTAACCATTTGCTGCATGTTGGCGGTAATACTATCGAAGATTTCGCGGACAGGGTCTTCAAGGCCCTGTTTGCTGATAGTATTACAGCCGAACTTACATACACCGGCGCCTATTTCGACAGCCCCAAGAGGGCTTTTGAAAAATCAGAACTCCACACCCTAGTAACAGGTAAGTATTACTTTATTCCGATTCAAGGCTTCCTAACGCAGAAGTGGCATCCGCCTGGTGCCTCTCTAACAATTGTGACAGGGGTGGAATAAAGAAAGCCTTCATTCAGGCATTTAAAAAGGCCTATAAAAAGGCCTATAAAAGGCATAATAGGGGTAAATACTTGCTCCCAAAACGCTCCAGATTTTTTGGTGAGTTAATGAAACACTTTAACGTACTGTATTCATTCCAGCAATCATATATTTTGCCTTATTGGTCACTGTTATTTTTTTAGATGATCAAGACCCGAACGACGATGATGGGCCCGACTCCTTCGCAGGCGCTGCGTCATTTCCCCCCCTATTTTGCAAAGAACCCTGATTAATGAATAACTATGATCAACCACTTTTTTATACAATATCATTTTCTATACGTTTTTTTAAAAAAAATACATCGTCCCCATAACAAATGTCTTCAAAAAAGTTATCTATTACCGCGTTTCAAAAAAAGGGGAAAATGTGATAAAGGAGGTACCCCCTGGCCGGCGGAAAATAGAGGGTCTACATTGTAGACCCAATGTAGACGTCCCGTAGAATTCTACAATTTGTTCCACGTAGAATTCTATTTTGTAGACTTGTAGAATTCCCGTAGAATTCCCGTAGAATTCTACTTGCTATTAGGGTAATAGAGAGGAAGAAGCTTGAGGCTTTTTAGCTGACCTTCATATGGAAGACCTTCTATGCCGCTTACTATTTTTATTGCCCTTCTTTGAACTTTCTCTAGCGCCGCGTAATTTTTATTTATCCAAAGGCACTACACCTGAACGCAATATTTTAATATCGGCAGAACAAATGTTCCGAACACTCGCCCAAAAACTTTTGCATCAAAATAGAGGAAGTGCGGGAAAACTTCTTTTCCACCGGGTGACTGAGGACCGGAATGAAAAACCTTCTGTGGTTGTTCTTTTCGACAGAGTTGCAACAAATAAAAGAAGACCGTACGAAACTTTACTTCATGACCATATATTTGGTAAATATCAATAATTTTTGTTATGCACTCATATTTCTCTGTGACATATAC
The DNA here is from genome assembly GCA_036362985.1 of Ligula intestinalis. Taxonomy (NCBI): domain Eukaryota; kingdom Metazoa; phylum Platyhelminthes; class Cestoda; order Diphyllobothriidea; family Diphyllobothriidae; genus Ligula; species Ligula intestinalis. Next base: position 12,290,463 of record JAYGXS010000004.1, on the reverse strand, counting down.
GTGCTTTGCCAGAATTCATCTGTAACTAGAGTTTTCTAAAGCTCTGCCTGTCTTTCTTATATATACTGAATACGTTGAATTATAATGATTTAGTTCACAGTTATTTCCTAAAAATTAATAACTACTTTTTTCAGAATGAATAGCCAGTGCATGTAAAATATTCTGTCTACCGTATAACTCACTGTTGCTGTATATCCGATCGTTCACTTAGAGCACAAATTTGCACATTGTCATTGTTTTATATCATAACTAGTCTTGTGTTTAGTGTCCTATGGGTGATAAAATATAATAATTTATTTCTTAACCATCCTTATCATCCTCCATTGCACCTGGTCGAAAAGGTAAATATCATTCTTCTTCCATGGTGCCTAAACCAAAATTTCATAATCTAAATGTGGTTGCATCAAGACTCTCGATATTTTTTTCTAGGAGATCAGGGGTCAATATTTTAAACGCACGTTTGATGGAGTGCAACACACTAGTTACCTTGTGGACCGGTTCCTAATGGTGGTTTCATGGTATCAAGTTGGCGGCTGTTTACATGCACAGGTATTTGTGCGTTTCCGGGTCTGTCAGTACAGTGCCATACCTTGTGCTTCTGACATACTTTTCAACTGAGCTAATGCATAGGGCTACAAACTTGGAAACATTAATTTTCATTATCCGCCTGGTTGACCACACTATCAGTTTGTCGATATAAAATCGTAAAATGCTGCTTGGTCAACGCTGCTAACTTCAGCTCATATTTTCATGCCATCCGCAAACATGACAGCTTCACAGTCTAAGTCGATGAGGCAGTCTTTTCCGTAAATTAGGAAGAGAAATGGGCCCCAAAAAATAGAACCCTGTGGGACAACATTTCCCATTTTTGTCCATCCCAAGATAGAGCTTCCAACAACGACGCTCTGTTCTCTGAAGAAGAAGAAAAAAATCCTTATTCACTTTAAAAAATTTTCTTGAATCTCTGTGTCCCAAATCTTATATAAAAGAAGCCTTGTGGTAAGATAACAAAGGTCTTCTTGAAGACGAAAAATATGACACCAATTGGATGACCCTTACTAGTGGCTTTCATCCACTTCTCATACGAGTAAAGAGCACTCGTGAGGCAAGAGCGTCCTGGACGAAAGCCTTGTTGCAGGTCGCATTACAGCTTATTTCTTCACAGAGACACCAGTAAATGCATCTTGGTAATACGTTGCGTTGTTTTACACGCGATGCAAGCTAAACTTTTAGTACGGTAGTTTTTGCACTCAAGTAGTGCACCTCCTCGTAGTTCGTTACCCAGTTCCCAAATTGCTTGCGTAGGAATTCTATCCAGCCCAGATGATTTGTTAGGCTTCATTTGGAGTTTGTCAAGCCTCGTTTTGGCCAATGAAAAGTCATCCTATTTTGTTTTTGGAAGAGAAGGAGGAGTGGAAGAAGGGGGGGCAGAATGTGGGCGGAGGAGGCGTTCAACATTCACATGAGGCCCTTAAAAGCTAGGCTCTGTTTATCGGCCACTGCCGATAACCGTTTTTACCAGCATACAAACCCATATAAGGATCTGGTGCATATAACCACGCATCTGGTAATTACGTTCTTTGTCAATCTCTCTTCCCCTCTGCTCAACAGTCTTATAGCAACGGTAATATGCGATCTCGAATGTGACCACGTTTAACTTGCGTCATTTTCCAACTACATGAAGTTTTCATCCACATCGGAGTTCGGCGGTGTTATTTATGGGTATAACTGCTGATCCCCTCGCGAGAGAAGGAATCAAAAAGGTGGCTGAAGCAAATTCTGACCTATCATACCTTCTGCCAGTTGGCAGAGAATCGTTAACACAAAATTTGAGGCCAAAACCGACAAGGAAACAAAACCGCTCGCCTCCATCCGCATCTCAACCCGCAGGCACTTAACATGAGCTTGCATAAACTGGTAACATTTAATCTTCGCGTTACTTGAGATAACGCGGTGAACAACCGATCAGAACAAAAGAAAGACAACGTCGTTAACTCCGTGGTACAAACGAGTGATGAGATTTCACCGATTGCTTAATCATACATCCTCACTTTGTCTTTTAAACGGACATGGAAGACATATATTATTCTTCCGGTCTTCAAGCCTGGACCTCGCTCGGAGGATATTAATAATAATAATAATAATAGTAATAATAATAGTAATAATAATAATAATAAGGTTTATTTGTAAAGCACATCTTTGGCGCCGTCAAAAACCCCGGAAGGCAGGAAAAAACCTAACCCAAACCCCTTCTTTCGCAGTGACCATTGGATTTGTTTTGGTCTTTTGCTAGGTCAATAGTGTGCGAAATAAGGAGTTTGTTTTCAGTGAAAAAAAAACCTGACTTCTAGGGAACAAATCAAGAAAAACATGAAATAAAATAGCTATACATTGTAGGTCTTACGGTTTTATAGTAAGAATACTTGGGGTCTGGAAAAACTGTCATGTCCTTTAACTGAGGTATGCTTAGCCGCGGTCAGTTTGAAGGTGAAAAAATCAGCTGAGGATATGGCATCTACCGTATGCATGGGTCTGCTCGATACGGAGATTACAATCGTTGTCCAGTGGCACAAGTTTGCTAATTAGATGGGACGTTGCAGATGTCTGAGGTGGGTCGAGGCAGCTGCGAAGCACCATCGTCATTCAAGTGTATCGGCAGAAGACATTCGGCCTTTCGTTTGTCGATTATCTAAGTGAGATTGAGATTTACATAATTAGTATTTATACTGCTGATACATTATAAGAGGAAACAATATATATTTTAGTATAGTTGAAGAGAAAATTATTTTTTTTCATAATAATTTTTTATAAACATTTAGATATTAGTAGAGGAATATTGGAATAGATAAATTGTTCTTAGTTTTTGTTTTTTATTTTTATTTTTAAGGATTGGAAAAGGAGGCAAGGCACAATTTTGCTTAAGCGTTCATAAAACTCTGGCTCTAACCGAACTTCTTGAAATAATATTTTAATGAATTTCTTGATTTCTGTTTAGTTATTAAGCATCAGAGCTCATGTAAAACTTGTTACTTAGTTTTCTTTAACTTTTTCACTGCAGTCGTAATGAGCAGCAATCAGTGGTTATGATCTATTTTGACCTCGGCACAGCCTTCGACAAGGTGCGCACATGTGTCTTACAATAATATTAAAAGCTCTTGGCAGCTGGCCTCTTCACCTCGGCTTCCTTGTTTCTTGGTCGTTTAATCACCGCCTTAAGGTCTTCAAGTCAGGATCTCGTTCGGACGTAAATAACTACCGAGGTGTTCATAAAACCCCGGCCCTAGCCAAACTTCTGGAAAAGATCATTTTTAATCAAATTCTCGATTTTTGTGTAGAAAATAAACTATTAAGTGCCTCACAGCATGGATTTCTACCTGGAAGATCATGCGAAACCTGCCACTTAGCATTCCTTAACCTGGTTACTTCACTTCGTAATGAACAGCAATCAGTCATCGTGATTTACTTTGACCTTAGTAAAGCTTTTGACAAGGTGCCTCATAGGCGCCTTTTAGTGAAACTGGAAGCCCTAGGCATCAGGCCTCCCCTCCTCGATTTCATTGCCTCCTACCTGTCTAACCGCAGCCAGAAGGTCTTAGTAGGCAATAGCTACTCGATGCCTCAGCCGATAACGAGTGGTGTATTACAAGGCACGGTTTTAGGTCCCCTCCTTTTCATTCTTTACATAAATGAAATTTCAACAGTGCTAAATAATTCGGAAAATTTCATTTATGCTGATGACCTTAAGTGTATTTACTCATTTTCTAAGGACACGGCCAGTAGTTGTGTTGATAAAGTTAACGCAGACTTGCGTACTCTCTCAAGTTGGAGCGCAACATGGCAGATGGAGTTTTCTCCATCAAAATGTAGTTTCTTGAGTTTTGGTCCCGCAAGGCTTCCTGGACCCATTATCTTCCAAAATAGTCCACTGTTAGAAAGATCTACGATAAAGGATTTGGGTCTTACTTACACGAATAAGCTTGCATTATCACCTCATGCAGATCGAATTTCTGCCAAGGCCGCACAGATATGTGGGTTTATATCGCATAACTTTTTCCTTCAAGAAATGAAGTTAAAACTATACCGCATGTTTGTTCTTCCTATACTAGAATACTGCTGCCCGCTTTTTGGCCTCATGACCCAGCATGACCGTAGTAAGATTGAAAAGGTTCAGCGAGTTTTCACTCGTAAAATATTTTCTGTTTCTGGGTCTGGTATGTGTTATACAGATAGATGTCAATTAGCAAACATGAAATTTCTTTGGATAAGAAGACTCGAAGCTGGTCTATGCTTTCTGTTTCGCGTTAACAATAGTCCTAATCTCCCACAAATTAACGCTCTCCTTCCAGTTGACCGACCTTACGCCACTCGTAACTCTTCCATGATAATTTTACCACCCCATAGCTCCACATCTAACCGTTCTCGCTTTTTTACCTCCAAATATGCTTTTATTTGGAACAATCTTCCTCTCGATATTAGACTGTCTTCTACACTGTCGATTTTTAAAGGCAAATTATATAAGCATTTAAATTTAGAGGAAATAAAGTCGTTACTGTCTGTTTCCTTTCCAAACACGCAAGTTGTAGATTTTGAAAAGGGTCCTCCTGGCATTTGAAGCTCTTCCCAGGATACTAAAATGGTTTCTAAATATGTTAGCATTTCCCTCTGCAGAGTCAAGCATCACTTCCAAGGGCTGCGAATTCTTCTCCGTTTTTGCAACCTTCGTTGTGGTCTTCGCGATTGGCTCTGGAATCTGGTGGGTCGCAACTCGATGACGTTGCCTTGACTTCTACTGCCTTCTCCTGCCTTCCGGATAACCCCTTCCTAACTCAACGATATATTATTTTTTCCCATGACCATAAACGTCCCGAACCCTCAACATCAGGTCCCAAACTAACCACATCAAACCCTTTTACCTTTTAAGGCAGTTTTTTCTCCTAAACTTTTTTTGAACTCGGTGGCCCGCTGAACTCATCCACCGATCTAGGAGTTTTTTTTTACTGCCGATGACAATTATTTATAAGAGTTCACTGCTTATCATTATTATTTTTATTTTCACGATAGCACTAAGTTTGTAACGACAGGGCCCCTTGGGCCTTAAATATACAAATTATTATTATTATTAGAAGGTAATAGCTACTCGACGCCTCATCCAATCATCAATGGTGTTGTTCAAAGCACGGGCATCAGTTTCCATCGCTTTATTTTTTACATCAATGAAATTTCAGTAATACTCAAAACATAGGCTCATTTTCCGGACCAAAATTGCAAAATGTACCCAGCACATCAACCACTCCTAGTGGGTATGCTAAGGCTGCATACAAATTACAGAAGGAAACCACAAATGTAGAAGGGGGCAGCACGAAGCCAGACCTGATCAGTGCCATCCCAGCCTCCAATAGAAGCCTATCTCTGGTGATGGTAACGGAAACACAAAGTCAAAAACTATTCCTAACATCATCTCGGGGTCTTCCGATAGCAGTAAGACTAAAAATACATCAAGGGTTTCCCTTGACCGACAAAACTGCATAGTTGTTCAAGATGAGTCAAGCGGAACTACAGGTGAGGTATTACAGAAGTCGTTCATAAATCGGAAAAGCAACATTATCATACAGGGTGCTCCTGAGTCCACGTTTGCCAGTACAACGGAATGAGTTGCACATGACTTTGATCGAATACACGAAAACGTCAGCGCTGTCCTAAAGAATGATGAAATCTTTACCGTAAATAAAGCCTTCCGTCTGGGTAAAGCAGGCCTAGGCCGCGACCTAAAAACAAACCCAAGCCTCTCAAAGTTATATTCAATAACGAAGGCTTAGCATCCAAACTGCTAAAAGGAAAAACGGCTTTGCGAAATTCGCACAAGCAAGTGTGTTTTTAAGCCAGAGTACGAGCCGAGGGAGCTTATGAAAATGAGGCAACTAAGGACAGAATTCAGAGAAAGAGGACCGAAAGCAGGGCAAAGGGCCTGAAAATAAAAGATGGGCAAATAATACAATTCAAGGAGCCCTTCCTCTGGCCAAAACCTATAACGATGAGGGTTGGGCCTCACGGAGTAAATTATCGCTAAAGATCCTAACCGTAAATGTACAAAGCTTGTTTAACAAGCTGGATGAACTAAAGAACTGGGTCGATGAGGTAAAACCAGACATCATGGCTTTAACTGAAACCTGGCTTTCAAAAGATATCGCTGATTCTGAATTATCGCTTAGAGGATATCAGCTTTTCAGGAAGTAGTGGAGGAGGGCTTATATTCTTTGTCACTTGCAAGCTGACAGCCACGGCTGAAGTACTGTTCCCAGCACGAAATGTGGAAATGCTAAATATAACTATATCTGCTAAGTACGCCAGGCAACTGACGCTTTCGGTGACATACCGCTCGCCAAACCATACTCCTGACCAAGACACTATCATCATAGCAGAATTGTATAGGTTTAGTGAGAAAGCAGACATCCTCATCGTTGGGGACTTTAACGCTCCTGGTCATGACTGGCAGACATGGACTGCACAGGGTCTTCAATCACAAATTACTACACTGGGCCACAGACAAACTGCTCTGCCAAACCGTCGCGTTTGGAACGCGGGCTAGGGAAGGATAACAGTGGAACTGTCTCAACCTTATCTTTACCCGAGAGGCGGAAACTGTGATTGACCTGTAGGATCGACCCCCATTAGGGTCAAGCGAACATATTATGCTGTATTTCGAGCATTCGCTGTTCTCCAAACCCTACTCCTCCAACACATGGGAAAGTAACATTTGTAAGGACGACTAACCACTTATGAGAAGAGAAATGTCAGAAATATCATGGGAAACAGATCTCCAAAGTGGGGCAAATGAACAGTGGATAACCTTAAGCTCGACGTTGAAAAGGACTGTTTGTCACAACTATCCCTTCAGAGGAAAGACAAGTACGAATCGCCCGAAGTGGATGAGCTCAAACTTGCAGGCCGCTTTCATAAAAGAAACCGCTTCTGGAGGCGCTACAGATTAACCGGCTCCGATAAACACTTAAGGGAGTATAAGCAACAACGTACCATTTGTAAAAGAGAAGCTACTAAACTGCGCAAGAAATACGAGTTGAACATATTACACAAGTTGTTGGAACACCCCAAGATATTGTACGGTTACATACGAAGCACGAAGAGATCTCAGGAACTGATCTCTGCCCTAAGTTCAGCCGATGGACAACTGGTGACCGAAGACCCGATGAAAGCCTTCCTCCTCTCCGATTTCTTTGAATCTGTCTACAGCCAAGAACCTAAAACTTTTGCTTACGGTACGTCCGCTCATCGACCGATAACTGCACCATTACCCTCCTTCTCCTCATTTCCCAAAATAGAGGACCTAGAGTTTTTACACAACACTGCCAGGGCCGAATATCTCCAACTTAAGCCTGCCAAATCACCTAGGCCGGACAAAATTCCTGCACTAGCACTCAGAAAATTTGCTAACGAACTATGCAAACCCCTGGCTGCCATCTTCCAGAAATCTTTTGACGAAGGCGAACTCCCAGAAGAATGGAAGTGGGCAAACGTCACCCCGATCTATAAGGGAGGTTCACGACTTGATTGCACAAATTACCGTCCTGTCAGTCTAACTTGCATCGCGTGCAAAGTAATGGAGCGCATTATAAAGAAGCATTTAATTTATTTTCTCGAAAGCAACAAAATACTATGTGATGGACAGCACGGCTTTCGCCCAGGACGCTCTTGCCTCACGAGTGCTTTTTAATCACAGAAAAAATTGGACAAAGGCTGCGGATAAAGGCTATTCAATTGATGTCATATTCTTCGACTTCAAAAAGGCCTTTGATAGTGTACGACACAGGCTTCTTCTGCAGAAGATTTGGGACATGGGAATTCAAGGAAAAATGTATAAATGGATCAGTAGTTTCTTGTCCCTCAGAGAACAGAGGTTCGTTGTCAGAAACTTAACCTCAGAATAGACAGAGGTTGATAGTGGTGTACCACAAGGCTCAGTTTTGGGTCCACTGCTTTTTCTGATTTACGTAACCGACTGCCTCAATGAGCTTGATTGCGCAGCTGTCATGTTTGCGGATGACATAAAAATATGGGCTGAAATAAGTGGCACCGACGATGCAAAGAGATTACAGTCGAACATAGCTAAACTGGTTATCTGGTCGTCCACGTGGCTTTTTAACTTTAATGTATCTAAGTGCCTTGTTCTTCAGATAAGGCCAGGGCGAAAAGTGCCGCTGAAACACAGTTATTTTATCAATGGTACTGCATTAAAAGAGGTTGAGACGCACAAAGATCTGGGTATATGGACAACCGCAAACTTGATGCAAACAGAGCACTCTAAAAATTCCGTCCAGAAGGCAACTAGTACCCTGCACTGGATCAGACGAGCGTTCAAAATCTTTCCAGCTGAACTCTTCGGAAAAATATTTGGCGCCTTTGTGAGACCACATCTTGAATACGGAATGCCAGTTTGGACACCGTGGTTGAAGAAAGATATGGAGCTTCTTAAAAAAGTGCAGCGCAGGGCAACAAAGATGGTCGATGGTCTCAGAGACTTACCATATCAGGAGAGATTGATCAAACTTGACATTTTTCCTTGGTCTTACAGGAACGTTCAGTGCAGCCTGCTCTGGACATTCCAGATAATCCGGGGCCACATTTCTTCCCTAAAATTGGAGGATTTCTTCCAATTAGCCACGACTACTCACCTACGTGGCCATCCTTACAAGGTCAAAAACGAGTACACCCGATTAGACCTCCGAAAATACTCATTTAGTCAACGCGTGGTCCAGCCTTGGAACTTGCTACCAAGCGAGGCGGTTTCCGCTGACACAATTGTGGAATCTAAAAGAAGACTCGACGTGACTTTATTTGACAAAAGGCGACTTTTACAGCACGATTTCCTACTGTCAGTACTGTGAACAACTTTTCTGGCTTTAGACCGTCTTCATTCTTTTCCGTGAAAATTCCCTCGAAATTCTGTCATGATATCATGTGTGCTCCCCCAGACTGCACATTAACCGTAAGAACAACCTTGTTTACGTTACATTAATAGGGTTCTCAAGGGCATTTCTTGCATGTAACTCTTAAATATATCGATATGGATTTGAAAATTTCGCTTATACGGATGGTATTAAGTGCATTTCCTCATATTCTAAGGACAGGGCCAATATTTGCGCTGATAAAATCAGTATGAACCAGCTTACGTTCTCGCGTTGGATAGATAATGTTCGCTCAATCCAATTGTTTTTCATTTGTATGGCCCCGCCATGCTTTAAAGACCCCTAGTCCTTTAAAATGGTCCTTTTTAGAACAATCCATCATAAGGGACTTAAATCTAAGTCAAACGAATAATCTAGTATTATCACCTCACGCAGATCAATGTCCGCAAAGGCTGAACAGATATGTGATTTTCTATCACATAATATCTTCCTGCTGAAAATAGAGTTAAATCTGTACCACATATTTGTTCTTTTCATCCTAGAATATTGCTGTCCCCGCTTTGTTCCAATGAAAGCGTCTGACCGCAGTAAAACTGAATATGCACAGAGAGTTTTTGTTCAAGGGGTATTGCCTCATTCTGGGCCTAGAATCTCATATACTGAGAGATATCAGTTAGCGGAGTAAATGACCGCAGCCCTTAAAAACTCCATTTAAACAGTACAGGGTGCATAAAGTGTAGTGAAATATGCAAAAATTGTTACAGATTGCTTTTGTGGGGCTAAATTGTATACAAATATTTTTTATACATGAACGGTTGATAAGGTGAGGTGTTTGCAGAATCGCAGCGTACAAAAAGTTCACTGTATATCCAATATGAAATAGTCGTCTGGACAGCTTTAGTGTAAATAAAAACTCGATTTAAATCAAGTAAGCAGATTGTCTGTTTGTATTCATTTATGTTAGGTGAGTGTTAGGCTTTAACAGATGTGTATCCAGACGTCTCTTGAACACATTCGCAGTGGGTGAAAGCAAAGCAGACTCTGACAAGTTGAACAACTGTTGAATGACCCCTTGGGAGAAAAAAGGACGAAAGTTGGTTAGTGTGGCTCAGTTCCTTCTTTAGCTGGCAGTCATGTCTTCTGAGATTCCTTCTTAGGGCCATTTAAAAGAGATCCGTCCACTTGACATCCAGACCAGTTCCCCTTAGTAACTAAAACGTTGCTATAAGGTCACCTCTGTCTTGTCTGTAATGGAAGGGAAAGGGTTTGAAAGCTGTCAAACGTTGTTCGTTTGTGAACTGCTTAAGTTCAGGGACCAACTTAGTAGAACGTCGTTGGACACCTTCAAGAATCCCCATGTCTTTCTGAAGCTCAGGCCGCCAAGCCTGTATCGCATATTCCAGATGCGGCAGCACGAAAGTTCCATATACTTTGCCGAATATATCTGTATTCAGGTTAAAAAATTTTCTTCTTATGGCGCTCATGACCGACATTGCTCTCGCTGCGGCTTTAGAGCACTGTGTGGTTACACCTAGGTCGTCTTCAACAAGTATACCAAGGTCTCTTTGCACACTCACAGTTTCAAGTATTTGGTCTCCCAACATATATTTTCACAAGAGTGCAGTTTTACGGCGTCTTGCTGATAACATGTGCGTTACTACACATTTTTGGGGTTGAAGTTCATACACCAACTGTTGCTCCAAGCGTGCAGCCGGTTTATGTATATCCTCTTGTATTATTTGGGAGTCCCTTTCGTTTTTTATCTCCCTCCACAGTTTGAGATCATCAGCAAAGGGTATTATGTCAGATTTAACTTCTCGCACGGTGTCAGTTACGTAGGTGATGGACAGGAGCGGCACAAGAACTGACCATTGTGGAACTCTTCCTGACAGGTGCGCACACTGAATAGTAGCCACTTGCAATAACTTTTTGACTACGGTCTCCAAGGAAATCTTCAATCAAGTTCAGAAGATTCCCTTTTATCCCAAAGTTGGACAACTTAAGAATGAGGTGATGATGTTGAACGCGATCAACCGCCTTGGTAAAGTCAAAGTAGATAAAATCTACTATATATCCTTTATCCATGGCTTTTGTCTATTTTTCTAGTGTTGTGATAAGGTTTGTTAGATACGACCTCTCCTCATAGAAACCATGCTGGTCTGAGCTGATTTGGCGGCGAAATGTATCCGGTGATAATTTAAATTGTTAAATTATCCTTTCCATCAGCTAACAACAGATGCACGTCAAACTGACCAGTCGGTAGTTGGTGGGATTGAGTTGTGATTCTCCCTTATGGATGAGTAACACATTTGTCAACTTTCAGGTTTCAGGAAGTTTACCAGCTTCGAACGATTTTCGAAAGATTATACAGAGTCGCTCCGCTAATACTTCAGATAGTTCGCGTAGAAGTACACCGGGGATCTCATCAGGTCCAGGTGACTTGGCCAGATCCAAATTGTTTAAATCTGCCAAAATTATCTCCGATGCAAATAAAACTGTTTATAATCGAGTTTTGGATGACATACGACAGAGGATAAGGCTGAATAGGGGGCTCCATGTTATAGAAACTTTGGAAAAATTCTGAAAGGTAGCACTCCAACATGAGAAAGTAAGCAGGTCTGCGTTTATTTTATCAATGCATATATTGGCCGTGTCCTTAGAAAATGAGTATATGCCTTTGAGGTCGTCCGTATAAATGAGATTGTGTGAATTTTTCAGGATAGTCGAAATTTCAGTTATCTATAGAATGAAGAGTAAAGGACCCAAGACAGTGCCTCGAAAAACGCCACTCGTGATCAGCTGAGCAGTGGAGTAGCTGTTACCTACTAAGACATTCTGGCTGCGGTTAGACAAGTAGGAACCAATGAAGTCGAGGAGAGAGGGATGGATGCTGATGGCTTCCAGTTTTACCAAAAGCTGTCTGTGCGGTACCTTGTCGAAGGCTTTGCTTAGGTCAAAATAGATAACAATTGCGGATTGCCACTCGTTACGGAGGGAAGTTACGTGGTTAAGAAAAGCTAAGGGACACGTCTCGCATGATCGTCCAGGTAGAAAACCATGATACGAGTCGGTTAAAAGCTTGTTTTCAAGGCAAAAATCGAGAATTTGATTTAAAAGGTAAGCTAGGGCCGGAGTTTTATGAACGCCTTGGTAGTTATTCACGTCCGAACGAGATCCTGACTTAAGGACTGGAAGAATAATGGATGTATTCAATGAGTCAGGAAAGAAACCGTTTAAGAGGTATATTGAAAATATATGGCTAAGTAATTTGTGAAAGGTCGAAACTCTTTTGATAACTGAGTTTGGAATACCGTCAGGTCCCGGAGAGTGCGAGTTTTGTAGGCGAATTATATGCTTACGAATTAATTCTGTCGAGAAACCAATGTCTCCGAGAATATTGTCTGAGCATGTTTGTAACGACGGGACTGGTTCGGATTCCGTAATAAAATGCTTTGCAAAGACTGCATTAAACAATTTAGCCTTATCAGACTCATCGATTAGAAATTTTTTATTTTCATTTAGCAATGGAGGGATTTCATAACCTCGTTTAGCGTAGGACCTACGACGGAACACTTGGGCAACCGATTTCGCGGATTTTAACTCGCTGATTGCGCAAGATTCCCACTGTTGGTCACATGCAAAACGAATCTTGGAAGCGATCCCTAGATGCAATTCTTAGATGCACAGACAGCGAACTAGTTGATCGATCTTTCAGCTGCCTCTTCACTTTCTTTGGTCTTGGCAAAAGAAAGTGAGGGACCGTTGATTCAAGTGCGCAGACTTTCGCAATTTTATTGGGTACAAGTTCCAGCATTTCATTAGGGCACTATTGTTCGTTTTCTTCCCAAACACGCAACGTTTGGGCTTTATACTGTGTGCTTTTGTTATTTGAGATGCTTCCTTTGATATTAAATTGGTTTCTAAACTCGCTGATATTATCCTCTGCAGAGTCAATCTTCACAGTCGTTTTTGTTCCCTCCTCTTTTCAACCGTTAATGAAAGATTTTCATGACTTTGATAGGTTCCACCTTTTTGTAACACCGATCATAGTTTTCTCCGTAAAACATCAACTTTCATGCTCAGACACTGGTCTTCGCGATCTCTTCCATTCAAGCCAATGCGACCTGCGACAATTTCGTCAACCACCGTATCTTTTGGATAATAATATGATTATTTTGCCAGTTTACAGGCAATTGCAAAGAGTTGGTGATGCAACTCTTGGGCGCCTTCCGAAACCTCGAAGACCGGAAAAAACCCAAACAAACTCCCTATGTTGCAGCCAGTATTGGTTTTGTTTCAGGTTTTGTGTTTTGTCCAAACTGCGTGAGATAGGGAGTTTGTTTCAAGTGAAAAAACCTGACTTCAAAGGTATGATACAAACGGAATATATGTACAGTTCGTAAGCTGAGTTGACACATCAGCAGGAGAAAAGTTGCATCTCGTTTAAGGACATTAGTTTGAGACGGAGAGAATTGGCACAAGAACAGAGTGTTCTCAGTCTTCCTTCAATGGTTGTCGGCAAAAGTTGCGCGCTATCGGTTGAAGGATAAGCAGACTGTGGGCTGCTGCTTCAGCAGCATTATCTTCAGCATAAAGCCTGGCGGGGTTCAAGGTCCACGAACGCCATCAGAGTGAAAGAGAGATTCCACCGAGTCAGCACCCAAAATTCGTGAAAGTTTTCCTATGCTGAAGGAGGCCAATTTCAGAAGGAGTAGGTTATGATCGACCCGATCAAAGGCCTTAGAAAAAAAGTCGTCATAAATGGCAAAACTGCTGTCTCTAGATTGCAGCACATTATCAAAGAAAGAGAGCTGGCAGGTTTCACAATGTCGTTTCGCGAGAAATCCATGTTAAGCTGTATTAAGCAGGTTGTTCTCTGTCAAGTGACGCATCATCTTTTCTTTGATCAAGGTTTCCAAGATCTTAGAGGCTGCGGGAAGTGTATTTATTGGCCTAAAGTTGTCAAATGACGTCGGTCAGCCGTGCTTGCGAATAGGCATTATGTGCGATTCCTTCCACAACGAAGGAAAGGTTTCGCTCTCAAGAGCAAGATTAAATATTTCACAAAGAAGAGACGGAAAGATATCATTCGCTTCAGCTTTACGAAGGCTAACTGGGACGCAGTCTGGTCCTGGACTATAAGATTGACGATAACGACGAATGGCTACAGTCACGTCCCAGAGGGTAAAACTTATGGTTTCAAGTACGGCACCCGTCCAAGCCCGGATAGCCGGAGGTGCAGTGAACGAGCTTTCACTAAACGTTTTGGATAGGAACGCATTCAAGCTATCGGCTGTCAACTTAGCGTCAGCTATGGGGTTTCCGAAAGCATCTTGAAGTATGGGGTGTTGCGTTTTCCTCTGCGCTTTTACTGTACGCGAAAAGAGTTTCGCAACATTAAGGGAAGGATTTTCAGCGAAGTGGGCCTCATCGGCTATCTGCTTTTCTTCGGAGAGCTTCTTAGCCTGCTCAAAGATCAGTGTGATCAAGGGCAAAACGGAAGTGTCGTTCTGCCGATGTAAACGACGAGAGAGTTTACGCAGCCTACGACGGAAAGGCAGAGGAAGGTACACTTCATCCTTGACATGTATTACTTTCTTACGGGGGACAAAGTGGAGGATAAGGGGAAATAGCACTTTGTTCCGTGCATCGGTACAAACATTTACATCCAAACATTGGAAAAATTCAGACCAGTCGAGAGCGTTTAGATTTGCCGGTGGTCCGCCGTGTTTGCTAATCGGAAGTCATGATAAAGACTATACTTTTGGGAAAATGTTTCATTTGCCTCCAGTTCTATTTCCCTTACAACTGAGAGATGGTCTGAACTCCAAAGTGCGTCTAAGGATGACACTGAAAGTGGTTCGCATCTCCTACAAAAAATTAGGTCGAGTATGTTCGTTCGTCGAGTGGGAATATCGACTACCTGATCCCACATGCCGATATCTACTGCCTCAAGTAAGTTCTCGAACTTTGAAGGACCGGATAGTGGAAACCATTGCACGTCAGGAAGGTTAAAATCACCTGCAATCAAGCAATACTTAAGATTCAAGGCAGCTGCGGCATGAAATGCCTGCGAGAGACAAAGATCGTAGTCTGCATTGACATTAGGTGGGCGATAAACACAGCCAAAAAGTAAGGAGTATTTGTTTTTTAGAACAACTCGTAGCCAGCATCTCTCTCCCACCGCCGTGAATTATGGATAGTCCAACGGAAGAAATGCAAGTGGCTGTTTAATAAAGATTCAGCTTCCTCCGCCATGGCCATTGTTTCGATCGTTCCGAACGCATGCATAGCCTAGAACATAGAGTTCAGAGTCAGCTACAGAGGCCGATGCCCATGTCTCAGTTACCATAACAATGTCTGGGCGGTTGACGAAAACCAGAGTCTGGAGCAGAGGCATTTTATTTATCAGTGATCTGGCATTTGAAGCGACCAATTTAAGAGGGAATATCTTAGGTTTCGGTGGCGGGACAGCTGGGCTGTAACTGTTACCGGCTTCGACCAGAGAGATATCCTTTTGACTTGAACTATTTTTCCCTCCCTGATTTTGAGCTTTGTCTCGCCATTGGTTCTCCGTTTCCCCAGCTCTATTATTAGCTATCTCATGTTTCTCCGCTCTTCCTTCTGTTCTTCTGTTCTTGCTTATGTCGGCACGTAACTAATTGCTGACGATTTTGGCGGATACTTCTGTTTAAGCCAACTTGTTGGCGGACTCTGCAGTCCGCAAGGGCTTAGCATAGTCACATCTTCAGCATTTCTGTGATAATCTCGCAAGCTTTACCACCTCTCTCTCTTTCTCGTTGTGACCCTCTATGTACTGCTTTCTCCCACGATAAGAAGCATTTCGAACCCTCACATTCGTGTTAATAGAAAGGTCTTATCTCCCTATATCTCATTAATCTATCCTTCACTTCCAGATCCTTTTGTGGAACATGTTTTTATCCGACAGTTTTCTTGAAAATGGGGGATCGCTAAAGTCTGCCCACACTTTCATCATATAAGTTTTGCACTGTTCCTTTCCTGGTTAATCACATTCATAAAGATTGCTCAATATTTTAATAAATGTTAATAACTGGGAGGGCAAATATTCTGCATACCAAACTACTCTTTTTTCGATTTACCAGGCAGCTAATATAGAACACCAATGTGCGCATTGTCATTATTTCACCATGAAACGATGTTATTTCCTAGTGTACACTGGGTGCTTAAAATATAAACTTCTTTAGTCTATTAACTTGATTGCTAGCTTAACTCTCACTAAGTTTTGATATTCCGGAAAGAGTGGGCTACACATTCTCCTGACATAAATAAATTGTGTATTTAAGGCCCATGGGGCCCTTTTATGATAAACATAGTGCTGTGGCAGGCAAACGCAGCGTTAACTAATACGAATATCACGTTCACCATATGTCAAGACAGAAAGAGATGGTGGTCCTGTCTGTCACAGGGCATCAAGAACCATCGAAGGATCTTTATCTATGGGGATTCAATGCGCCGGTATTAACAGCGCATACGCCTTTCTCCAATGGCTATCCTATAGGGGATAACGAATTACTTGTAGAAGACATACACGTCCCCCACCGACTGTGCTCGGTTTTCGTGGGTTCGGCAGCTGTAACAGCAATTCTCACATCCTCCTGTACGTGTGCGTAGAGCAGAACCTCCTTCGGTCGCGGCAGGTGACAAGATGAATGCACCTATAGTGGCCTCTGCCGTCCGATGCCGTCCGATGCCCTCCATCGCTTTGTCCAGCGTCATTTTCTTAAGACCAGCTGCCTCAAGGTCATCCAATACCTCAATCAGCGCTTACAGTCGCGCTGGCCTGCAGAGACTTGACCTACTTCCACTTGGACACACACGTGCGTCTAGGTTCTTGCGGCCGCCCAAGCACCACTCGAACTAGTCCATTTTTCCTATCCTCGGCCGCCAGACGACACTTAGGATTACGGCGCTCTAGCTGAATGACGTGTGCTCCAAAGTCCAACTTCTTTCCATATATTTTTCGTTCCTTTGTGTACACAATAAACTATTCCTTCTACTCTGGCCTTCCCAAAACTTCTCCCATATCTTAAGGAACTGGGCCTGGGAGATTTTAGCTGTTAGGGTTAACCATCTTAGCCCTAAATCCTATAACTGGTGACCCCACTCGTGTTTTTGGTATCTGCTGGACTCCGGGACTGCGAGACTATTATAGTGTGCTAGTGACATAGACGATCCGAAATGCGGGCTGCTATACAAAACATTGCCATGTAATCTGCAAAATGAAAGCAGGAAGCCATTTCTGGCTTACTAGCCGTCATCAACTAGTCATACCCAAGTCAAAAGTGGCCGCAGAAATTGATGCCCCGCTCGAGTTTCGAACCCGCAACTTTGTTATTTGGAAATCCAATGCTCTAATCACTGCGCCACAGGCTCGCCTTGCGGCGTAGGTTCGAGTGTGAGCTCCAATGGCACCACGGGCGGACGAGTGTGTTCTCTAACTGATTGGCGTACGCCTAGTTGCAACAATATATGGTATATGGATGTGGTGTACAATATTCCGTATAACCTCAGCGCTGCTTAGCTGGTAGTTGGTGCTGTTTAGGGACTGAGGAAGAAGCTCCCGGTATGGACAAATAATATTTGTGTGCAGTACAGATAAATTGCAGAGCGAGGAAAAAGCAGTCGACCCATGAACAGACGGACCGATGGTATGATCTAGAAACCTGGATTGCCGGCTGTACACTAGGAGCTCAGACTCGGCTAGGAAGTCTGGGCCAAGGATAGCTGAAGGGTTCTTGGCTATCACAAAAAATCCAGGAGAAAGACTTCCGAAGGCCAATTATCAGAGAGAGGGAAAGACTAACAAATGTGAAACCGAATGAAGTGTTGACAGCTTAGATAGGGAACCCAGGGCTGGAGCAGCAACATTCGGTTGGTGTGGGTGCAACCACGCTGTTTTGGATGTCAGTGTCTGCGAGGAAACGTCTGCAAGTACAGGTGTCGTAAACATAAAAGGTGCGAGCAGCGGTAGGGACACAAGTTAGCTTGGTCGATCGAACCGTTAGGTGAACCCACTTTAGCTTTTTTCGCTAAATAAAGATGAAGAAACAGGGAGAGATACAGCCACGGGTTCTGACACCAAAAGTGGATTGGTACTAGCAAGTGCTGACTGAGTTGGAATTAAGGGAAAAAGTAGGCTGGACATGCGGGAAATATAACTTCAGCTAACTCTAAGGAGAGGAGGTTGCTTGCTGTTGAAAGGTAGCTAGCTGTTCGGCGAGTTGTGCAAACTTAGCCTCAGACATGGGTTAGAAGACACAGAAAATGCAGGATTTGGGAGTGCAGCAGGCAGTTGTTTGACGGAACCGTGTATCTCCATCATCCGTTCAGCCATTTTTGTGACTTTTACAGCAGTAAGAGAACCAGAAACAGGGACCAAGATACGCCGAATTTCAATTAGAAATATGTCCATGGCCAACGCTTATTGCAATGTAAATTCGGTGGATTTAGATACTCGTTTAGGATCACCAATAATCGAATTTGTATCGACAATACGAAGGTTTCATGATCCAAATTCAGAGAAGACAAAGTAGGTTGGAACAGTTTTTACTGTAAAAAACTTTACAATGACTCGATGACGCGCTAGCTCTCAGCTGTGTCTTTGTGCCCATTGTGTAAGCGTGTGTCCTTTGCTGAGAAGCGTTGACAGCGAGGTGTCTTCTTTGTCGTTTGCAGCCAATCAAATGCGCGTATCAAGCAACGAGTCGACGGTGATCGTAGGATGGACGGGACAACGTGGGTATTTTGCAGCAATTGACAAAAAAGGTGCGGTGGATTTTTTCATGCTCTTGCATATCAATGCTTGGCGATTGAAGATATTATGACTCAACACAGAGGACTGTCACAGAGGTTTCTGAAGCGGTACGATGAAATAAAAGGTAGGGCGCCTAAAAGGTGATTTATCAATAAAACTTATTAGAGGTACTGTTGGGAAGTTATGGTTTTTTTCTATTGTGGTATATGAATAGGTGGCCCAAAGGCGAACGCTTTATTCGCTCCATAAAGTGACTAACCAGGTGAGGTTATTACTCCAAACTCTCGTGGTGCTGATGACAGTCCCAAAAGCTCTGTGCATCGCTTGTAACAGTTCATGAGTTTACTTTCCCCGATTCCACCCTAACTCCGTCGATCAAGACTTATTTTGAAACTGTGTGCAGGTGTTTTTCAATGTTTCCGAGTGCGCAAACCACTGGAACCACTATACGAAGTTTCGTTCAGCATTATCTCCCGCAACACAAAAACCTGCCAGTTCCTCCATGGTGACAAGAAGGACATGGTCAGTATCAACCGGGTAAAATATGTTGTCATTTACATTATTTATGGATTAAATTAGTTAGTAAAAAGAAAATGATATGGTATGCATAATTATATTTCAAATATTTTGACTAACGAAGGCGTTTTTCAAAAGACATTTACCCAATCGATTGTTATATCAGTCTGCTGAGCCGACTCTTTGTTGCATATGGTAGAGGTCTTCAAAAGCGATGATTTAACACATACACAGCATTGACGGCGCCCAAGAGGCGTCTTACCAATAAACCTTATTATTAATATCTGCTGAACCATCAAACATCGCCTTGGCAAACACAAATTGCATAAACTAGCTGCCAGCGGAAACAACCTTAAAATATTTATTTGTGTGAAGTAAAGTCCCTCGCTCACTTACTGCTGAGGTTTTTAATAAATAAGGGACAAATAAGGAAATAAAGGGTAAAAGCCTATTTTCAGCCAAAATAATGAAATGAACTAGGCTGAAATACAACGGCACCCCCGACCCAGGGTCCACTCTGGACAACACACTGTCCTTAGAGGTAGTCAGTAACGCATATTCCACAACATGCAGGCAAAAATCAAGCTCAGTTGATTCATTCAACACACTTTTGGATATTTTGGTTGAAGCTGGAGCTTTGATGATTTCTTGGATCACATCCAATGAACCTATCTGCAAAAGAATAATTTTCCTGCACACCGCTGGCTGTGTATCGTTTTCAACCAAATAACGTTCAGTTGTAGTTCAATGTTATCAGTATTCACTACATTTCATGCTCCGTAGTGTCTCTGTTTAAGCTTGAGCTCAATAAAATCTTCCATATTACGCTGGAGCGTCCGATGTGTAGCGTTTGTACGGTAATGCTTACCATCAGATATCGTAAGACACGTCCTAAACCTACCATTACTTTGAACGCAGACACGCGGAACAGTTCTTAGAAAAATTCCATGGTTTGTTGTCGGAGCCTCTGTAAAGGTTAAAAAACTCCCACAAAGTATACCCCGAAATACGTTTAAATGAATGTTAACGGCCACTAAGCCGGTCCTTTCAATATCTATAGTCTGACCTATTAGGAGTCGACGATTGGTTGCTCTTGTTAGCCTTCGGAGACCTTAAATAATTACGATTAGTCGTTCGAGAGATTTATATCGTTAAAAAAATGCCACAGTTTACAGACTCAGTTCTCCATAACAAGATTAGGCCGACATCTCTTCACGAATCTGTCGTTCAGGGTAATTGGAAAATACTTGTGTATTCTATACAGATTCCCATATATGCCAGTCTGATTTACTTCAGCTTTATGGGCAGATACCTGACCTCTGCAGAACCTGTTCCTCTGATTTTCCCGACGGGATGCCGTTGGATAATCGTAACAGCTTGTCCCATTCTGCCTATCAAACAAAGGTACTTAGTGTGAAACCATCGTCTAAAATTCTGCTCTCAGGTTGATCAAGGCGAGCCTTTCGGCAACCCAGGCGCGAGCAGTGGGATGTCTGGTGATAATTACTTTTTGGAAGGATTCATTATTGTTTATTAAGGCATGACACCGGATCTCCTTGGACATCGGATGGCTTATAATGATCCCCCTTACGCCGGCCTTTCATCCGACGCATTCTCTAGGTATAAAGACCGCAGTTGTGCGTTTCTGTATTTACTTCGCCTAGCTTCTTAGGCATCGTCAAGTTATGATCATAAAAAGGTCTTCAACGCTTGCATGACTATTCTTCAGCGTTAGTTCATTAGTAATGCATCCTAACTACTTTTTCAGCTCACCATGACAGTGCCCCAATAGCTTTCGAGTGCTCATCCTTCGAAGACTTCGGCATGATTTCCAACTGTCGCTGATTATACTTTCGTTATGTTTAACACAGCAATTTTACTTCGATCTGAGTCAGTTTGGCTTTATTTGTCGGGCTCCAACATCATTATCTTTGCCTTAATACAGTCGGTTATTAGATATGATCGACCTGTCTCGCAGCACTTTCTGACGAATTTTCTCACTAAGAGGATGCAACGGTCCTTCAAGTTGTACTCTCATAAGTTATCCACTTCACCATGTCCTGTAATACGAAGTAAATCCCGAATGTAATTATCATCTGATGTCCTTAGCTGAAGTTTGTGTAAATGTCACTACTCTTTGTACTTAGTCAGATGTTAAAAAGGACATTTTATTTTTATAGCAGTTGGAAGAGCGCTTTTTCGGATACGCGTGGACGTAATCAGTTCACTCCCTTCAATCAGGCCTCTTCGCGTCCCGGCGGTCTCCAGAGTGCTCCCTTCGGTAATCGAATAAGCACCAATTACGGTTTTTATGGGGCAAACTCCACACCGTCTGTCAACAACAGCAGTTCAGAGCCTGCTATAGAGGGCATATTTCCCGAAGAAGGCACAGGTCCCGCCTGGTGTGCTGCCCCATGGTCGGAGAATTTGGTTACAAATTCGAATGCGCACGCTTGGGATAAGCCACTTGCTTCTCCGCGTTGTCGCGAAGGCGATCGTGAACCTATTCTCCCGGCCAATGATTCTGAGCGTGCTTGGCGTTATAGGACCTCTAGCGACAGTGGCCGCGTGTCCCCGCATAAAAGAAATTCTGTACGTCATTAGCCTGACTGTATCCTGCAAATGTAGTCGCTTATCTACTTTGAATTATTACCTTGAATGCCTTGACACACATTTTGACGTTAATCACCCGAGGAGCTGTTAGTTAAAGCGTTTGGCTCTGCCTAGGTTATTTTATCCTTTACTTAATTAAACCTTTCATAGACTCATTTGCGTCTGACTGAATAAATAATTATTGAATGTGGGGCTAATTGTGCTGAGAATTTTCAAGAATTTGATGGTTATCTCCTTTCGATGTCCCTATTTCTTCTAGGGCACAACTCGCTCTATTCAAGGAAGCCAGAGACAGAGAGGACGAACCATATCGGGTGGCAGTTTCAGTTCAATCGACGGATTTAATGGAATAAATCTACCATCTGGCCAAGCGCTTGATGCGGGAGACTTTGATATGCCCACAAAGGACCCCAAGCCTTCTACAACTGTTACGTCTACTTCCGTACAGCCTCACGATATAGGACATCCAGATTCTTCGCCGATGAATGACCCCACCTACCAGCCTTTTGGGACTTCGTCAGAGAAGTTGCGCGAGGCCAATTATCGTAATCCGTCCCATGACTCTTCCCTCTCCAAACAGGCTACTGATTTGAGTCAATCACAATTGGGTGTGCTGGGTCAAGTTAGTTCTTAATCAATTTTTCTTTGTTGGTTAAAATTGCTCCACCTTTTTTCTGATCGTAGACGCTGCATACTTCTCGCGACAGTTACCTATCTGTCGCTACCCACCTGGCATACCAGCGGGACTGTGAAAATGTCCTCTGCATTTAACTATGTTTTTTTTCAATGATAATTGTGGTTATAGTTAAATGGCCGACGGGCTTTCACCAGTGTGCTGATCGTCACACCCTAAGTGACTGCACAGCAAGTCCACTTACCCAAAGAGGCCGATAGGCTCTCGGCGAATGTTAGCGCACCTTTTCGCAATACAAGAACACCACGACTGTTTTTTAAAATTAATATAATTCGCAAAATGCTACTGTATGCGCACGAATTCGTGCAAGGTATATTGCCGTTTGACGTGGATGTATGTTGTTGACCTTCACAGAACCAACCTAAGGTATTTAAGATCAAACCTAGCGCGTGAAATTTTTTTCTCAAATCATTGTAAAAACACTGGGATAGTCTAGGTAAAGCTCCGTAGGCTGCGTCTGTAACCCTGCCGGTTCAAAAAGAGTGAGATCAAGTTCGTGTCTGCCGTTTCCTTTAGATATAATTGCAAGCTTCCAATAACTGGGTTTTGTTGGTAAGCCCTTCTACCCAACACAAATATCTATTCAAAATGAGACCTTGCATGCGTGGAAGTCAATCAGTGAAGCATGTGTACGATTAAAAGGACACCATCCTAGCACCTCTGTCATTGTTCTGGACTCCTTCAGCTGCAGACCAGTGCAATAAAGAGCTGGCAAGAGTCGGTTTACAAACTCGCCCGCTGTAAGTTATAATTTATTATCGGTGGCTGCCGTGGCCAGACAATGCAACACCAGGCTTCAATTAGTAACTGTCGGACTACTCCATACGACAGTAATGAATTACCTCCTTCCATGCAGTTTCGATGCCAAGAGCGTCAGTGCTATAAAGAAGTGCTTCCAACATTTGGAGATAGCTGCTGACCTGGTTTTCCAAAGATGATTCTCCAGTATGCGAGATGAACTGATTGATTTTATGTTCCATGACTGGGTGCATGAAATCAGATAGACGCCTGGCTCTGAAACCGACACAACTTAAATGACCGTATACGCATGGGGGTTCATTTCTCCATCCATTTTCAGCATACACGCTACTGTTTAACCGTCCCTCTCTTAAAAATACCCTTATCCATTACGGGCTGTGTTGTAACGTTAAACCAAGGCTCGGTATACACGCATGACTCGTTAGGCTGAGACCTTACTCCGCGTCTGTCGCTGCAGATAATCTCATATCCAGATAGTTTGAATGTAATCTACCGCTGGTAAATCTTATACGAATGACTGAACACGACTCAATGCAGATCCAGTGTTTATCATCCTGTCTATAATGAGCCTACGTTGTTTCTACCTGTTGTGACGCGTCAATAATCGTGGCGTTTTAGGTCTCCAGCAGAAGAGTTACCTAAAATTCTCCCTCTCCTTACGCCTTGCGGAAAAATGGTAAACTGCGGTGACGTCTTCTAATACGTCGATAATGACAATTTGTTTCAATGCAATTAGTTTGACGTACCTCAGCTGCGCTCTAACCGCCACGTCCCTGTGCATATCTACGTCGACTACGTCTCGCCATCGTAACACTTGGTGCAACAAAACCGTTAGATGTTTCACAACTGTATCTCATTAAAATACAGTTTAATATCGAGTCAGAACCACACTCTCGGGACTGAACTTCACTGGGAGCGATAAACAAACTGAGAAGTAGATGCGATCGTTAGAACAGTGACTTCATTCGCCTGACGTTTCGGCCTCATTATCGAAGCCATCACCAGAGACAGTGTCAAATACGGGTAATTCATACGCAGGGTTACAGCATTTATAGCACGCACATCTATGATAAATAGGCTTTCCCTTCATCGAAGATGACTACCCTCTGGTGCAATAACTACTTGAAAAGACTGTCTGCAAGGAATTCATAAGGGCAGTAATGGGATCTCTTAATAGCACGACTATAGACGACATCGCTGCTGAAGTCAAATCCTGTGTCTGGTCTGACGTCTTGGACTCTATGCTCTGGCTGTACCATAATGGGAATTTGAGGGTCTTCCTGATATCGGTGGCTCGCATATGCTTCTGTCCGCCTTCGACCTCAGACGACGTTCCGGAACAAAACTCATGGGCACTCTAGCAGAGCCCGCTGACGTCCTTCAAGCAGTTCCAACGTGTATGGATTGCAACGACGAGACTCAGTTTATTCAGGCTAGGAATTGATTTTTAATGACCTGACCAGATATTTGCACTACCGCGTAGAGGGTTGCGCCATAGCTGTTGAAACCCAACTGATATTTACTTCGTCGATTCCACCGCCGCGTTCGTTCCTGCTGTTCCCGAGTCCTTATCGATATGGTCATAGCCTACTATACATAACTGATCAGCATGCCCGCAACAGTTACATACTCGACCCGACACCAACAGGGATACCCTTTAAAAATGCTTAACTTAGTCATTGAAGTAGGATGGAAGAATCAGGATTAATAAAATGCCCTACAATTGGCCCTACCTAATCTTACAATTGACATATTGGAACTAAAATGAGAAACAAACCAATAGTCCGGGTAATAAGTTAGTATGACATACGACGAGGAAAGTTTGTGATCTATTACACCTGGCTGCTTTAACGAAGAATAAAGGTGTCATCATTTGATTAAATTTCATCTGATGTTAGTAAAGTCGATGTTTCAGTGGTCGTTGCCTTCTTTAGCCCTCCTCCCCCGTGGATGAGAACTTGCGGCAGAATTCATCTCGTCACTGGTCCAGTTCCGCTCCTATGGATTCTAATGCTGCTGGTGACGGCCATAGTACCAATTCTGGGGACCGTTTTGTCTATTCGGAAGAGCCCCTATTCAATCAGTTTAGGCCCTTGACCTCTGATCAGTGCACGCAGCACGATGTTCTGTTGGGAGCCGGGGGGCTCGGGCAGGCACAAACCTTCGGAAGAGAACAGGTCCGTACCTACTCTGTCCACCAGATGTTGTAAAACCGATTTTTGGGCCTTTGTTGTTGGGTTGTTCGTGCTTCCTTCCGTTGCATGGCTTGTCCGAGTCAGCATGCCTTTCTTTCCTACTATGTCATTATTTCAAATTTCTGCCTTTCTTTTCCAAACACAAATGTCTTCTTTTTTGGTCTGCGAATCTCATTCCTTACATCCATCGTTAGACTGGCAGTTCTTTTTAGTATAAATGTTTGCAACCCGTATTCTGCATATCGAAGTGTTGAAGTTATAAGTTTCATTAGTACACGAGGTTGCCTTCTACTAGAGAGTAATTAAATACAAGTTATTTAGAAGTCCTTCCACTACTTTCATCCCTCTTCGTACTGTGTTTTTTCGCTACCATGCGCAATAATTGGCGGCTGCCACCGAGGTGTCCTCCCTCGATATCACTTCCATGTTTGGAACCGTATCGATTGCATTTTCACAGTTTTCTAGTGTCCTATTAGAGGGGCACATTTCCTTATTCGGTACCAGGTCTATGAAATAATATAGTTGCCTACACAGATTGGGTTTTTATTCGCCAAATGTAGCCTGCGAGCTGAACGCAAAGGCGAGTAAGAGTTACAGAGCATTCCTGATTTGCGAATGTGTCGTTATACATTCTCTTCGTCTTCTTAATCTTTCTGACTGAGTGTGAAGGGAGTTTCGCTGCTGTCTTATCTGCACAAAAACTGGACGTTAAATGTCTTTTATGAAAGTATTGTCGTGAAAGGCTGCTAGGACTGCAGTTCTCTGTGATTATGATTAACACAAGTGGAATTTTAAAGTCCTTTCTTTGCATTGCCAGTATTGTTCTAGTATATCGTATAAGGTTGTTGATCCTCTTCTAAATTCTACTGGGAGAGAGCATATATTTCGGTCTTGAAACACTTTCAATTAGAGCTGCAAACATCCCAGTGGAAGGGTTCGAAAGACTATTTGGTAAGCATAGATTTGCTTTCGATCGATTCTCGTCAGGCCAGTTCATTCATACGGGCATGGAGCTGAGTAAAACACTTCATTGATTAGAGAGGTTAATTAAAGTTCGTCTGAAAAGATACTCTGAGTAATAACATAAGAATAGGATATGAAGAGGTAATGAGGAACATGCAGATTCATGTTACACAGAAAGCGAGAGCGCGTGTAGGGTCCGAAACATTTTGAACCCAACCCACAATTGCACATACGTTTACCCTTTCCGAACTAAATTCTGTGTACTTTCCGTGTAAGGAAAATCATACGTTTCTGTGCACCCTTGGAGGGATGTCATCGTAGTACTCAGACATTTTTGGACTGAACACGATGCTGCAGCCTTCATAAATGGTATTAATAAATTGCCAACTTCGATGTTCTATGAGTGAATGTTTTGTGATCTTCAAGAATGTCATAGTTACAAATTGAAAGCTACTCCTCAATTATTAACTTTAAAGCACAGTTTGTTAAAAAAATGAGTAAAAAGGAATATTGTTATGCATGTTTTCTGTAAACTACTTGAATTTACAAGAGATTTGAAAAATACACACAACTTGAGTATTCATTCGACCATGTGATTTTGCAGGCGCTCGGAAATAATTTCATTAGAAATCGGTCCATCACCTCTCCATTTTTTTGAAGTATACAAAACTACCTATTGTGTATTGCTGTTTTTAAGGTTTGCTAAACATTTTTAGCCAATTAGGTGTGGCCTTTCACACCCTTGCTCCATTTTCTCTGTTCTTGCCTTCGCCAGCTAAACACCGAGTTAAGTATGCGCTTTTTTTCATTTTAACGATTTAGAGGTTTACTTCTTAAGCTCTGATGAATCCTGCCCACTCTCGAGCAATCAGCTCATCAGTTACGAAGGGCATCGATGCTGAAGAGCATTTTGTAGGAAGTAACAACCACTTGTTACTCCGTGACTGACAGCTAATTAGGTTTATTTGTTGATCCGCAGAGAATGAGCACTACAATAACGCAGAGTCTTGTCGAATCGTAGAGTGAGTTTGGGCGCTTCTCGCTTCAACAATATCTGTGCTTTTCTAGCGTCTGACCTTCTCTCGAGCCCGTCATCAAGGACGGCCGTAGACGTAAGGCACAGACTCGAAGGTGTGGTTTTCGTCATGCGATTCCGTTCATATTGCCACGTGTACTATTCATTACGCCCCCGCACCTATTGTAAATGCCAGCACGTTTTGCGACATTAGCTTGCTCGCTCGCATTTGAGGCGTCGATAGCCGTGATTTCGTCACTTTCTATTAGTTTCTGTCGTGCCAATTACTTGTTCATTTGAGTCCTCAGTACTCTCACTGGAATCAATATTCGCTCGAGTGCTGTCTGCGAGGCAAATGGTTTTACCAAGACCGCCTTAACTTTGAAGAGGAAGGGGTGGGGTGGGGTTGTATTTCATATCAGGCTGCGGGCCGGAGTATCATGACCCGGGCAACTGTCGACTCACGCGGTTTTCGGTATTGTCAAGTTGTGTGGCCAGGTCCCGTCGAGTAATCTGCGACCTAAAATCGGAAGCACAGTTTTTAATTGTTGGTATATTTTCAGTCATTTGGGTCGGAAGTAACCTTCCAGTTTTTGCATATAGTTTCTTTGCCCGAATTTGGGCTGCTATGGCAGATAGCTTAAAACGTTTCCTGTTACAGCAGCAGATCTGCTGTTTTCTGTTTTCTTACTAAACTAATAGATAATTAAAGCTGTTAAAAATAATCCACTGCCCATCCCTTGTCAGTTGACTTCCCTGGAGTCTGTGGTATTTCTTAACCCCCTTTGATTATTATTCCCATCATACCGAACTGGGACGTGGGTCCGGTTTAAAGACTAACATTTTATTTTTAGACCGGCTTTGCCTATGGATTAGACTTTCCACCCGATGAAAAAACTGAAAGCCATTCAGACGAACACCTCTGGCTCTATGAAGATCCCCAAGGCCGTGTTCAAGGGGAATTTGGTGACGCTCAAATGCAGAGTTGGTTGCTTGCCGGCCGCTACTTCACAACATCCCTTCGCATAAGACGGAAATGTGACGACACCTTTTCAACCTTGGGTAAATTTATTGATTCTACCATTTATTGTGGTTTCAAATCACTGCAGCTGACAGGCCACATGTATCCTGATTTTATAGAGGCCTTTTCTTAGCTTGTTTCTCTGTCTCAAAATTTGAATTATTTTTACTATTATCATAAGAGGTGCACAGAAATTTTGGGCAAAATGTGACTAGCGTCAACAATGAAATGCGCCTTTATAGCCACCTGTTATTTCTATACTGAGTGTGTGTGTCGAGTCAGATCTTAAGTCATGCCGAACGCGAAAAGTGCAAAACACGCCCTCCGGCAGTATAGATTAGGTCATCACATGAGCGCGAAGATCGCACGGCTCTGACTTAGTTGTGGGACGGTGCACGCCTTCTTCGCCCTGGAGCTTCGGTCCGTCTTCGGTGTCACTAGGCGTTAATACTTGCCAAAAAAGGTTGCATAGATTTTTCTGATTTTTTTTGCTCCAGTTAGCCGGAGTTGGGCTTGGTTGGCTTCAGAGTTGGCGACGGAGCATTCCAAAGTTAAATCGTGCTCTGCACCTGAGGTATAAAATAATTAATCTATTGAACACTAATTTACCAGTATTTTCAAGGTAGACGGTATGCATTGCGCTAACAGGGAGAAAACTGAAAAAATTTCATGAAGGTACCGGGTGACGATGAATAGTTGTGGATATTATAAAGATGGTGGAGCATCGTGAAGTTGTTCAGAAAAAGCTACAAGTAAGCTCGGAATTGGTTAACCCTGATAGCAGTTTGCATATATTTAACTCCTTTGCCCAGTAGGAAAGCAGTTCATTCGAGCAAAGACGCTGGGAAATTTATACGTTGCGGTTGACAGCCACGGTCCATTAGACACCAGATAGGGTAACCACCCACACTTCTAATAGGCAAAAAAATAATAATAAATCGTGTTATCCATCGCGTTGTGGCTCTGCTTGGGGTATTTTAAAGATAGCAGTAGTCAATTATGCAATACATCAAATAGCGGGAGTCATTCCTTTCCATTTAGTGTTGTCATAAAGAGTCAAGGTCTTGACAGTCACAATCCTATTTTAAAGATTGTGGAGGAATTGCCTTTTTGTCTGTGCGGTAGGACACAGACTAAACAGAAAAAGGACAGAATTTGAGTCCTTTGCTTTGGCATTTTAGATAGCACCCCCGGTGATTTTGCACTCTAAAGACAACAATACCAGTATGCTCAGGAAAGTTATGTTTGAGGTTACTCAGGTGAGCCAGTATCTGGTTTTAGTCTATCACTGGTTAATGACGGCTAATAGGCCAAACCAACCATTTCAGTATCGATCTTACTATGTAGGTTACGCCGCAATCCTTGAAAATGTCGACAGGGAGGTCATGTGACTTTGAATGCTCTGTTGGGGGGTAGGTCGTCACCAGCAATCACGAGCAAATTTTAAGATCGTAATAACAGGCATGAAGTGCTGCAACATTTGGAAAAAGTCGTATAGCTAGTTTTTATGTGCTTGCAGACGTTACAGTCTTCCGCCTATCATAGATAGGCAGTTTTCAGGCCATCGACCCGTATAAAGCGTTTTCCACCGAAATACATTAAGCTAATTTTTGGCAAGATAACGGAACATAGTGAACTCAGTATATTACCTCGAAGGTACTCCGTTCACCCGTGGAACTGAACAAGGCATGGGAAGTCTTGACTCGCCTACACTATCACTTTGTTTCCATAAATGATTAATAACTCCGCGTTAAATTGTGTTCTTGTCTGCTGTAGTGCAAATAGGAATTCTGATTTAAGTCAATTAAAATTTTAGTAAGACTTTGCTTTAGCTCATAGTAGTGAACTATTTAACTCTGCTGTTCCACAGCCATTTTACAGTTACTTCGTTCGGCGTCTAACATCCTGTTAAAAAAATCACAAATATGGTTGCTTTCACCGTTCTCTTGCTATGTGTAATGTGGGTATCTCCAACCCCCATTTCGAATTCCTTACCAGCTAGGAAAAAGTAATTTTGTCGCAAACCTGCGTTGTGTGGATTTGGATTCTTCATAACAAAGCGTCTGCTTTCTTGAAATTTCAGCCGACTACATTAAACTTTTTGGTCGAACTCCGTTTGTTCCTGGTCCCCGAATACCTCCGCTCAGAGGAGCTATTACTCAAGAAATGATCATCCAGGTTCGGGCGTTGCTTGCAATTCAACAGCAAGCGGTCCTGACTGCGGCGAACGGTCCGCTTGACATGGGGCACCAAATTCCCTCTAGTGTCCCGGTGTCAACCAGATTCGGTTCAGCAACCTCCGCGATAGTTGATTCTGTAAGTTTAAATACGGACAATATCAGTGCATAGCTGAATTCTAGACGAAATATTTCGTCTCCTTCAATTGGGGCTATAATGCGACCGGTACTTCCCCGCATCAGCGTTTTCTCCATCGACTTATCTTGGACCTCTTGTGCACCCTTCAGTTACACGAGGATAGAAGATGTAGCTTGTCTTTTTAGACACAGCCATTGACGGCTCACATGGGCTTTTTGACTGACCTATCCCCCCCCCGGATTTTTCGTTCAATTTGGTGTCTTCACAGCGGCTAGACGAGTGCAATTTTAAAGGCCTAGGCCTAGGTGTCAGGCCCTTTGTCAAGGAAATCTTGTAGGAAATGTGCTCAATCCTGAACTCAACTCCAGAAGTATTACCGATAAAGATAGACTAGAAGAGTCATCGTCGAACTACCATATTCCGAACCCCATGCCGCGCTGACCCGCTCTCTAAATACGAGTATTACGTCAAACACTGTGTAATAGAGTTCCGGGCTTGCTTTTTTCCGGCCGTCATTATTAAGCACATGACATCAGAAATATTCCTTTTTCAATCACCCGAGAGCATTTATTTGTGTGCATTATCGATGTTTTGCTACGCATATTATTCAGGATTAGCGGGTTTTAGTTCTTAGAGATCGGTGAACTGAAACAAATGTGCCATCTAAGGCTAAAGTGTACTCGTTACTGATGCCACCCCTCCTCCCCGAAGCTGCGGATTGTGGAATTCTAATTCTCTCAAAGGTCGTGTGCTAACGTGCCTCAGATTTTTCCCGGTAATTCTTCACACTCACTGTAATTTGACATGGCCTTCTTTGTCAGCGCTGAATCCCAATATATGAAAGAGGTAGCCTGAGCGCATATTTTATCTCAATGACTCGGTTAGTACGTCCTTCGTCCTAGGAGAGGTACAGACGGCTGAACTCACCGGGCTTGTCCTTAATTGTTCGCAACAACGACCTCGTCTGCAGTTAAAATCAAGTGTCCTCTTACTCTGAGCCTTCTGATCCGGAAGAGAACGTCATTCTGTTTAAGTTTGGCACAGGCTTTTGTGACCAAAGTCCAAAGTGCATTCTTGATGGGATGGCTTCTTCCAAATGACAGACACAGGCGATGCATGCGCCAGACTGCACTCTGTCAGCATTGATTCTTGGTCTAGTTCTTGTACTATTTCTTTCTGTTTATCTAGTCGGTTGGAGATAAATACCCCAAAATGAACGTTCCTGGTAGCCTCGGGGGCAATACACCGATGGATCTCAAGAATGGTCTCACCTCTCTATGCGGAATGCAGAGTCTTAATCCTGGTGCTGTCGGCGGCGGCAATAGTGGTGCTCCATTGCCTTCCCTCGCAGTTTTGAATGCAATTTCGGAAATCTTGGCCAAGTCTAAAGTTAGTCGGTTTCGAATGGTCACTGTTCTAGAATGCTGTATCTTGGTCGCTGTTTCCGTCATTTTTGATACTGCACTTTGAATCCATCCAGGTTGCAGCTAGTCCGCATTTACTTTTACTAAAAAAGTATTGCATTTTTTCTCCGTGGAATATTTAGATTCATATTTTGACATTTCATGACACCTCATTAATTCTTCAAGTTCTGACGTGTAAACTTCAAATGCACACTTTGTAGCCGGAGTCACGCGATGCTGCGTTGTCTGGGGCCACACGACCCCTAAACTACAATACCGCTTTCTCTGCTCCAGTTCAGTTCGCGGGCATGTGCAATGGCCTCCAGCAATCCCAAGCTCTTGCTTTGGCTCAGCTGCTTTCTGCCACTGTAAGTGCGCTTCTGCCGTCCCTCCCCGCCCCTTTAAAAAACTTATGTCTAGTGAATATTACATTTCTTTCACGTTTTATTTGACCGCTGATACACTGATTTTTTAACAGCCCATTGGGCCAGCGTGCGCCCAGAAACCAGTTAATGATTTTGTTTTGATAATACCAAATAGTGTATCATATCTTAGTCAGAGTAAGTTTGGTTCTACTATCTCTAAGCGATTAAAAATCTGCAAGTTTGGTAATACTAATCCTCATGTACCCCACATAGTTTGGAACACGGAACATTATCCTTTCCATACTATCTTTGCGGCAATTCTACTATCTTGTAGCACTGCACATGATTGTTACATCAAGAATCCAATGCAGCTGCTCACAAAGCGAGCAGCCCCATTTTCTGTCGATACGATTTGTGTACCACTTTCTCCAGCAAACCACTTGTAAAGACATGTGGACTTAGTTTGAAGGAGTCCTAGGATATTTTTCCAGCGCTCTCTGTCTGTAGAGTGATATCCACTCGGAAATTAACTGAATATTAGGAAACATATGAATAGAAGATCAGTCTTTCTCCCTCATCGCATCTGCCCTTCCCTTGTTTACAGTATGCATGCAGGTAATTTGATTAACAAAAGCGCATCAATGCAAGTTTTGTAGGTCACCA
Source organism: Ligula intestinalis (assembly GCA_036362985.1). Classification (NCBI taxonomy): domain Eukaryota; kingdom Metazoa; phylum Platyhelminthes; class Cestoda; order Diphyllobothriidea; family Diphyllobothriidae; genus Ligula; species Ligula intestinalis. The sequence continues at coordinate 12,257,223 of JAYGXS010000004.1, read as the reverse complement.
GTATTTCAGCGGAGAACTAACTTTCTAACCAGACTATGCTGGCATGTTGAAATGTTTTTTTTTTCAAAAAAATCGGAAGCCGTTAACCGTCACTTTGGCTTGGGTCGACAAATGCAACCTTGCTGTTACCACTTTAATCAGGTGACAGAGCACTTGTAAATCATCCTAGCAAAAAATACATCCTGTGAATTAGTTATTCCTTTTTCAGACCTCCGTGACTTGCGAGTGGAAGTTTCTAGTTTCTCTTTCCTTGCCCAGCCTTCCAACTCGTGACATATATTATCCTATCTATAATTAACTCTAAGGGCAACGACCTAGCGTATCCTACCACGTCTCTCCATTGAAATCTACTTGATTCCTTATCTGAAAGTAAATCAACCACAATCTCCGATTACGACGGAGGAAAAATTTCTGTTCCACTTGTCTGCTGTTTATGTTGACCACGTAGCAGTCTCTCTCTCTTGGTAATTGATCTTGTATAAGCGAACTCTCTCCAAAGTCTGCTTGTGTCTGACATTTTATCCCGTGGTATGCAGTCGTTGAATGCCCCGAGCTGTTTCGGCTGGCCGCAAGGTACTCCTCAAGCCGATTTAGCTGCAAGCGTCACTCAGCCACCAATGAGTTTTGGTGGTCTGCCTACGCTAAACATAGCCGATGGCATTCCCAACGACGGCTTCCAACCTTCGGCGGCCCCTTCTGTCGGTGTGGATCCCCAAAAAACGTATGTTTCCACAACCAATTTATCTCCCGCTTAGGCTTCTGTTATCCCTTTAAAATTTTAGTAGCTCACTTCCGCTTCTTAAAGTTCTTCCTCCCAGTAGTGTCCTTTGATTAATTACTTTAATCTTTTACTTTTCCTTAAATTCCACAATCTGCATAGTTATTACTATATTTTCCCCATAGTGTAACCCGGTTTAAGTATAATCGAATTTTTATGCTACCTAGTACTACTTTTTATAATGTTCTTTTTTGTCAAATGTGGATCCCTTACGTCTCAAATGTTATTACCTTGATAGATGAGAGTTAAAATGGCCAATTTCTTTTTTTAAATTACCGTACCTTACCTGTGCAGCTTACGCCACAATAACGACACGTTTCTTTATAGTGCTAGCAGCGTCGGCGCAGGACTGCAGCCGTTTGATCCAGATGACACTCCAACAAGTGGTACAGTCGTTAAGGCTAGCGGCACCGCCAAGCAGAATGGCAAGCCTTCAAGAAAGGCTTTGAGAAAACAGCGGCAAAACGGAGCACCGTCGGCTTCTGAAAAACTCGATCCGGACGCTGATGACAAGCCGACCTCCTCACAGTCATCGTCAGCGGCCACACGGTCGGTCTCCCAGTCTGGCAGCACCTCTTCACAATCCTCTCTCTGGGCAAGTTCTGCGGAGTTTCCCATGGATGGGGTGGCTGCTACTGCTGCGGCCACTGGTAGTAGCAGTCGACAACCGCTCGCGGCCAGCGCCAACAAGCTATCGCATGTCTCCACTAAGTCCGCCGCCGCCACGAGCGGCAAGAGTGGAAATCCGGGAGCAAATTGCTCGACAGCAAAGTCGGCAGCCAAGACCTCGGGCCAGCAGCCCCAAGGGCGACCATCCAAACAGCAGCCAACTGCGTCGCACCCTGAAACGGCAAAGGCGAAAAAACAGCCCATACCATTCGCCAAATCCTCGGCAAGTTAAACCTCTCCTACTGTTTTAATTCTCATTGGTATTCCGGTCGACTTAACCACCGGGTAACAAAAACCAGCGGTAGTTTTCCTAGTAGTGTTTCACGAGAATAACATCTGACTGACGGACGGTAGAGTTGCTCCTAAGGTAGATTATCGTGGGAATAGACGTGCACACGCGTTCCTCTGCCGATTACGAAAACTGAAAGTCCGCCTGGGTGCAATGATGGGCTAGGGGCTCAGGTTCCGCTTTACGCGTGTTCCATACGCTGTTACACTTACCGCCAAAATTCACCAATGGATACTGGAGTTGATAATATAGGCTTATTTTAAGACAGAATAATATTTATGGAGTGTAGGGACGTAAACTGTCAACTCGCATTATTATTATTATTTATATTGTATAAGTGAATACATGGAAATTAAACGATTATGACTTCGTGTAAGTATTAGAGGCCGGGTTTTGTTCCCGTGTTTCAGCTATGGATCATACTGCAGCACCCGTTTCGTTTCCTACGAAGCAACTAAACAGTGACTGCCCACACTGACGATTGTTTTTCATCCCCATAGGATGATTTTGTTATCGACCACTGACAGTCAATTCTTCCATTTTTAGAACGCTCTGGGGAGTGGTTCGAGAAGGAAGGGTAAAGCGCAGCAACCAGAAACGACTGAGTCAGCTCCCGAGCGATCTACTCCTCGGAAGAAGGTATCCAAAAAATCTGGTGGCTCAACTACCCAGAGTTCGGGAGACAACGCCAACTCGGAAGAGCTGACGGCTCTCATTCAGTGGGTGCAGTCCATGCTGGCGGGTATTGAGCTACGTGAGAAGGTGGATATACCAACTTTTGTTGAGCTGCTGACAACCATCGACGCTCCCTACGAGGTATCCTCAAATTTTTCCAAGATATACATCCTACCCCACCCCCTCTTCCACGATCATTATTCTAGTTCGTTTCTGAATATTTAAACTATTCTGTATACTCTCAAGGTACGTATTTTCCGCAAGCAGTAACCCGGGTTAATTTATTGGGATTAACTGAGACCTTATAATCAAAGTGATAAGAGCTTGTGTCTGGGCGATCGGCAGTGTGCCCTCCGTTTGATTGAAATTCCGGTAAGGAAACTGGATCTGTACCTACCACACAGATTACAGGGCTAGTAAGACTAAGTCGGGATGACTGAAGCTATGCATGATTTCAGAAGGTGACTCACTCTCTCCCGCGCCTACGCGTCGATGTGGATTTGTTTTGACAAAATGGCCCCCTTAAAGGGTGCTGGCAACGTAATAGAGTTGCATCTCCCTCCGAACAGGTAGCTTGGAAGCTCGCTTTGACTGACTATGCATTTCGCTTTAGCCTTATTTGTTCACGGCCAGACAGCTTCACCCGTGGTGGGACTAGTAAAGGTTTTGTGGTCATTCTGCGCATCGAGTCTCAAGACTAACTTGTCTGTGTCCAGCCTCGCCCATCTTAATCTATTTTTTGTTATATATTTTTTCGAACTACTCGAAAGTAGTATTTCGGTAAACAATTCATGTCTAATAAATAGTTGAGTATGGTTCAAATGCCCAATGTTTAAGAATAATCAGGATTTTAAACTTATTCTCTACAGTGTCTTTTGCAGGGTCAAACAATACCACAGCTTGAAGTAAATTTACCAATATTTTCCTACTCCTGCGAGTGAGCGCTTGTGGTATCGTCAATGTTCCTTGTGCGATTGCTGTCAACCATCTCGAGAATGTCAAACTACGCAAGCGGTTTTACAACGATTTACCGACATCGGCCTCTCTCTTGACCATAATTTCATTTCCCGGGCGAATTTGAATGTACAATTGTTTTTTCATCAAGCACCCAACTGGGGCCTAGAAGTTAAAAAACAAATTAACAACTGCGGTTAGCATCAGTCAAATCCACATCGAACTGTTGCCTACGGAGCGTTCAGCGAACTGTTGTTTACTCTAATACTGCCCATGAAACACTAAGGCTATCATTTTAGCCACAGGCGCTTTTGAAGGGGCTTCATGCACAACTTGGTGATACGGTATTCTGTTTAAAGTAATGGTGGGAAACTTTCGAAAAGGAGACATAGGCATGTAATGCAATACCTTACTTGGAAAAAACTTTGTGATGCTGTCGTTTCATGTCGAGAGAACTTTCTCGGACGATTTTGCGTCCTCCATTCCACAGAATTCATACTGCTAAAATCAGCTCAGTAGTGAGCATTTATTCATTGTAATTTGTTTAGAGGGACTTAGAGATGATTGCATCCATAAATAACAAAACATACTCTTAAGAACTGACTATATGCAGTCGAATTTGTAAGGTATCCACTAGTACACCTGGCCGTTGCCTAAGACAAACGACTATATCATGCCAGTCTGAGACTAAGCAAGGAAAAGGCGACACAAAGTAATGGAGGTGATTGTTTAGCCTGTCACGCGGATTTTGCTGATAGCGTCTCTCCCCCGCGACCCTTACTAAAATCCATAAACTACCAACTCCCTTCTGAAGCAATTACTTCCGTTTTGGCAAACTAGAGTGGTTGTCCTATTGTAGAAAACCGGTTATGAATTATCCAGAAGGCAACCTGAAGTCTCGCCGCATAAGTGGCTTCTTTTCGAATTCCCTGCGTTTGTTCAACATACCGTGCTAAGGTCGATGTCCGTTTGCTTTTCTATTACGGACTGGTTTCTGACAGCCTATCTTTGTATTAAAATGTGTTCGACCTTTTGCGATTTCGTTTGACCTTATCTTCATCCACGCTTATTCATCAGGCTAATAAATGAAGCATAAATTTCACTTCGGAAAGTACGCGCTCTTCGCGTACTCTTTGCTCTATAACTGATGTGTGACCATTGTCCTCTGTTCACTAGGTCGAGAGCATGCTGCTTGCCTATATTGGCAACTCAAGTAGATCTGCGCAGTTTGTCAAGGAGTTCCTGGACCGGAGACACAGTTGCTGGCAGTTACACCGCAAGCAACTCGAAACGGCGGAAGCGAAGGCCTCCACCAAGAAGAATTCCTCCCAATGTACAGGCAGTTCGAGAGCCGTGGAAGGGAGTGTGAAGGACAGCTACACCAAGACTAATGCAGACAGTAGCGAGCCTCAGACTGAGAGTCCCGTAAGTTGTTTTTCTTCTGCTGTAGACAGATTCTTCTCATCCCAACCCCAGCTATTCCGGTAGAAGCAAATATCAGGGTCTTGCAAGCTTTTTGCGCTTTTGAATGTTGCAACGTAATTATCTACCATACTGCGTCAGCGCACGTACTAATTATTGTTTTTTTACCGTTTTCGTTCGTAGTGGCAACAAATCAAACCCAAAGGTGGTTCAAATCGCAAAGCAAAGAAGGCCAAGCAACTGTCATAAGGCGTCCCAGCCAACGGCCCGGTCTCAGCGCCTTCTCTTGCTTTGACTTTGTCTTTCCTATACTTTGCGCTAATATTACTTGACGCCTCTTAGGAAAGAGAGTGAGAACTCGAGAGGTGTGCCTCTTATTGCGGCTGTTTCTCTTCTTGCCTGATCTCTATTCGCTTGCCCGCACTTCCGCTTTTGGTCTATATTTTTTGATTTGCACTGTCTTGTCTGCCAAAACTTTGCGGTTGGCAAAAAGTTATCCTTTTAGCCTGGAGCATCCTTCTTTAACTCTGGTCACGCTGCTACTAGATCTCGATTCATCTCTGTCACCCTGCCTATCCTGTTTACTTCCCGTCTCGGCCTCCAGATATCCTTCCTTCCTGCCGTTCGCTGCAGCTCCCTAACTCTCCCGACACGTGTACAAAATGCCTTGGTCGCACGCCCCATCGCTGGCGGCTATGTGTCCATTGCATAGGCTAACACATGTGCATGTGTAAATATACTTTTCTGACCGTTCTTTCAAATTGTGTCTTTTTGATTCTTGTCGAGGGAGACAGATTGCCGCGCCTGTTTCTCGCTGTCTCGATTGCGTAGGCGAACTGTTGTCGGTGTGTCGATTAAGATCATTACTTTTGAAGTCGCGGCAATTTTGATCCACCGTGCTGATCCACCTTAGTGGAGACGCGGGATCCGTTGGAAATTGTTGGTAGTTGGGCTCCTCACTTACCGTGCAACTGAACTTTGGAACTGTAGGCTGCTATCTCATTTGTTCGCAAAAGTCACTGTCTGGGTTCTCGACACCTCACTCAACTGTCGCCCGTCCCTACATCTGTTTGCAGCATTGTTTATCACTGGCCGTACGAGGTGTCAGTCGGCATGTGGTCCGTCGTGAGACTCTGCCTTCTGGAAGCTGGAACCTACTGAAACTCTTATGGTGGGACTTTATTCGTAGCAGACCTGCTCGTGCAACGATTGAATTCTGACACGGCAGAGGTTTTACGTATCCTGAAAGTACCTGCGAAGGTGGATAAGCGGTCAGTTATTTGTTTCTTTGTTGTCTTGGCGGGCGAGTGCTTATAATCCTGGAGCGCTTTTGTTTGCTTTTCTCAGTGAGGCGAAAGCGGTCCCGCTCGTGTTTCTGTTGGAAGACCGAATGGGATCAAACAGACGTCTCTGATGGGTTGTGCGCATAGACCTTCACCAGCCTATGAAGTGTCCTGTGGGCTCGCCATTGTTCTTTTTCGTCGTCATTCGGTTGAGGGAACGTTTACACCATAGTACGCCTGCGCAGCCTTTGCTTTCCCGGTACTCGAAAATAGTCAGTCCATGAAGTTCCCTGTTATTCTCTGTCGTTGGATGGGACTTTTTCGTGATGTTCTAGTATTTCGCCCGCCCAAGCAATGCGGCACAAAATAACAGTCTGAGCGACGGGTGAAATCCTTTGAGAGGCTAGTCTTAAGAGTCTGTCGCTCATGTACTTTCTGTAGCAGAAGCTCTGTGTAAACTAAAACCAGCTGTTTTGCCCCATAACAGGTTTCATTCTACAAGTTTTAGGCGCTGCTTTTAGAAACCTTGATAATTCTGCCGGCGGTACCATTACCGTTAAATTTGCCTTGTGATTGGACAATTTTACAATTTGACCTCCTGGAACTGGAGTTTTCCGCCAATTTAAGTGAAACGTGGTGAGCAGCAGAAAATGGAAGGTTCCCTCTATCCAATTTTCCACAATGGGTACGTCCTGTTTGGAAACTAATTCGCAAGCCACGACAACGAGACCTCCGAATGCCACCCTACCGCTGGCTCAGTTGGCCTTGTATTACCGGTTATATAAACTGGCTACTTTGAGGGCTCGAGTAGGCAGTTACGTTTACTAATATTAGTTGGCTTGCGTTCGTGGCGCTTCTGTATACGCCAATGTTGCCTGTGACGCTGCTTGCCGTCACTGTTTCACCTTAACTCTTGGGGGTTGCATATTTTGAAATGAGGCTCGTCCAGGAAGCACTTTTGATTACCAGTGTCATGTGAGATTAAGGGGCTGTCTTGATAATACTTTTTGATTCGCGTCGTGCTCTTTCAGTAGCGGATGCGTTGATCCATCGGATGATCCGTGTCAACGTTATCCTGCCTAACCCAGAAACCAGGACAGTTTTATGACGCGCTTGCCACCAGTGTCATCCCTAGCAACCACAGACCGGTGCACCATCGCAGATGACTGCCGCTCTTCCAAGGGCGCAGTTTGATTTTAATGTGCACTCGTTTATACTGAGGGATCTTTGTTGCACCTACCTTTCCTTTTGTTGCACCGGCAAAATTTCAATAATAAAAATGGCCAGTGCGAGTGGAGAATAGCATTGGTGCAATGTGAATGAATTTTGTATGCTTCCCGCGTGGCGATCTCCAACCTAACATGAACAAGACTTCCATTAGCTTCTGTCCACTCTATGAAAAGGATTAACACATAGACTGCATGTAAGACACCAGGTTTAACTTTTACCTCGGTCTGTAGAAGGATCGATGTAGATGACTTTCAGTGGGTGTTGGTAATTTAGGAAAAATTCATCCCTGAACCGGGACTGGAAAGGGTTCCTCGCCTGGATCCCAGCGGCGAGTCTTAATCGAGCTGCCTGGAGACTAAATTTGGCGCAAAGACTACCTTGAAGTAAAACTTCCCAGTGCTCGCTACAGGCCTATATGGCCCCGCGGTTTCACCTCACACAACAGCGAAACTTGTTTTGAATCTGGTTTTATGTTGATCGAGACTTGTAACACCTGAAAGAACGGAGACGCCCCAGCGAAATCAACGATTGAAGTTCCTCGTTTATAAATAAATTGCATTATATGGAGCACTCACGAGGAATGTGCTGATTACTGTATTTTCTCGCCTTTCCTTTCAGAGCTGGGTGGATCAAGATTGTGTGGGTATAGTAAATATCGTTTGCCTGTGGTGAAATAACAAAACGATGGAATTGCGGTGCGATGAATATGATAGGTGGAAAAATATTACGCATGAAGTCAACAGAGACTGGACCGACTATTTCGGGCTTATTAGCCGTCATCAGCCAGCCATTAAAAAAACGGGTTTCGCAAACTTCGAAACTCGAATCTGTCACCTGTTGGCTAGAACTCCACCGCTGAGCCACGGGTTGACTATGGCTGGCTGGGGGAAGGGTAATTAGCCAGAAATGGTCACTACAGTCTTTCTGGTCTCTGTCGGTAATGCTCTTCTGCCCGTGAAATTAGTGGCTGGTGGAGCTCGAGAGAGGAACCCAGGGCAAAACGGGACGAGTGAGTTTCCTAACGCGATCGATGAATGCTAGTCTAACATTATAGATATTAGTTTTGCCTAAATCGGACGCACATTCAGCGTGTTGACTGATACCCAGGATTTGCTTGGTGTACTTAAGAAGCCTGACATACTATAATGTTACTTGCGCATTCGTTGATAGCTAATTTGACGGCTTTAAAATCATTTTCGCGACGATTGTGTGAAATCTTTTGCCATTCTTGTTTTATATCGTTCACACTTGCTTTAACTTCGAATAAATAGGTTGTAGACTTTTTTTCGGCAAGACCATCTTTAGAGGTCCTTTTGCCTTTGACGTATAACAATAACCCACTTTTACAATTTAAGTAACCTGACTTTCCCTCTCTTCGTCATATTCCACCACTATAAGGTCTAGTTTCCCTTTTTGTTAAATTCTCTAAGATAAGGTCGAATTTCCATTAAAAAACCTCAGGTGCCTGAGCACCGGAGTTTATTTTAATGGACGCGCTTCTATTTAGCACACTAAAACAAATACAATCTTCCTTAATTTAATATTTTTTGATCACTTCCAAATATTCACTTACACTCGCTAACCAAGAATTAAATGTTTGACCACAAAATACTTCAGGCAGTTGGATGGGGTAATGCATATTTAGGGGCCCTACGAGAAGGTTTTGCCCATTTAAAAAAATGACGATACTAGTTTTCCTGTGGCCTGCAGAAGGCTTTGAGTAATGTGAGGGTACGGATTTTTCGGTGGGAATTTAAGCGCTACGGAAATGGCAAATAAAAAATCCTTTGCTAACGTCTCCAAATTTCTGGACATATATATGTACTTTGGGATAGTGCTATGGAGACGAATTAGGATAGATACAGTGCATAGGTTGCAATTGTGTTGGAGAATGGGCATCCATAATAATTAAGAAATGGTCAGGAATTCACGGCCTTCTTGGCCCCTTTGCATTTACGTCCTACGACCCTCCTATATATATCCCCTAAAAACTCTGGTCTCTACAATATTTGAAACTCAAATCAACGTCAGAGCACGGCCATGTACGCCTAAACGTCAGGCAGTTACGCCCGAAATGCAACATTCCATGGTTTTGAGGAAGAAATTGCACTGGTCCCAGGTTGCAGGCTGCCGGAAGTCTCGGCAGCTATGGCGATTCTTCTTAAAATTCCACACAAAGTTTTGTTCTTTGCTAGTGATGAGTCTTCCCGGGTAAGTGAACTCATCCGTTGAGATGCTGGCACCATTTAATACACAATCAATATATTTTTCCTGCTAATGATAATTCCGAAGTGACGAAGATGTCCACGCTCCGCTTAATGTTCACACCCATTTTTAAAGGCAGCGCACAGTCGTTTGGAGGAAGGATGTTGTGCACTCTGGGCTTGAATACTTTTTAGGCAGCTTTTCTTTGATTGGGAGTCAATGCTGAGTTCAGGTGGAAGTCCATCCGTACGATGGAGAACATGTGGTCTTCGTGTTCCCTGCTCTAGACTGTCGATGATGCTGGCGGCTAAAGATGTCTTCGCGAATTTGACGGTGGACTCTACAATTAGCAAGGGGCTTACCCGCCGCATCTTCCACAATTCGGTGATGATAGCCATGACCTCCGCAATCTCTTCCCGCTTCGACCTAGCGTATTGCCCTCTCATGATCGACAGTTTTCTCTCCTAAAAATCCTAAGAAGTTTTTCACTGTCTGCTGCTTTATTCCTTTGTTTCACCTAACTGGCCAGTGTCATTTGGCATCGCCAATAAGCTGAAGTGCTATTTTTATCATTGCACTGTGCATGTACGCAAATAAGGAGCTCACCTGCATTTCCCACAAATAAACTGAGCACACCTGAACACAGCGAGAACATGCCCATCTCCATGAAGTCTAACGGTGTTCGTGTTCCTTTCTACAACTCCTCAAGCAAAGAAAGCCATCTGTTCAGAAAATTATGGACATTGCTTTAGTAGACTTTGCTGCAGAGCCCTTTTATCGGACATCTGCCGCACGTAAGCGAGTAAATCCGGCACTTGAGGCAACTTTTGGCAGTCTGTTTTTGGCTACTTTGCAGATCACCAACGATCCGTTGAGGATTCTTCTACAATGCCAAAATTGGCACTCAAAATTGGCGACACTGCAAAAGTAGGGTATGCTCCTTTGAACCGATCAGCGGCATAGTTTTCTTCGTTTGCGTATAGTTGAAGACCTTAATTGTCGCAAAGAAGTTCTCCCCCTCACTGTAGTATGCGTACTTGTGAGTTTATCGAGGAATTAAGGTTACTAGAGTAAACCTTTGTCACTACGATCTTTAGGTCCGGTTCCTAAGGAGAAGAGGAGTCATGGGAGGACATAGTGAAAGGAAGAGTTTATATTTTGTACAGAAGGAGTGGAGATTAAGTAGAAGGCATATAACTGTTAGGCGAGCGCACGACCGCACGCCAATGGGCTGCCTCTGGAGTAAGAGCGTGGGACCGTCATGGGCGCCAACGTCACTGGCGTTGTGCATTCCGGTGTCCATCACGGGAATTGTCACAAGCGCCCAGTGGCTTTTGTGTGAGTCAGCCTCAGGATGATGATTGGCCCGACCAGTCTGGATTACGCATGTGCGCCCCAGTCGCACGAATGCAAGGGTTGAGCGTCGCATGCGGCTTGCGCCACTGCGTGGGATCGAGCGCTTACGCAGTTGCGAAAAGAGAGGCCGGGCGACCAAGATTGCCATCACTTGACCTCATGTTTTGCGGGACACGTTAAAAGAAAGAAGGGCTACCGAGCCACTGCAAGTTCCTTCTGTCATTCCAGTCCGCCAATCACTGTACAGCCTGACAACCTCTGTTGCGGTTCACTTCGGTGCCAGAAGTAGTACGCGGCTTTGATCGTACAGCTTTTTAATTTCCTCAGAAATTAATTTATCTGTTCGGTATATATCAGTTTATATAAAGTCTATGAGCATAGACCGACATCTGATGTCTTTATTTGGACCGATACCCATCAGCTACTGCGGGTTAAGCACGTAATATACACACGCAAACAGGAAATGCTGACGGACCCACTGATGAGCCGGATTACTCGCAGCTGTGTCAAGCAGCGACAGAGTACCGGTGAATCACACGTGTCTGGGCCTTTTAGCTACTATCTGTACTGCCAGTATGGTAAATTACAACATCGGTTTTAATGGTATCGAGCTCGCTGCTAGCATAGGTCTCCAGTTCGCTATCTTACTTCCAAGACGACCGTCAGAAATGTGTGCTTTATTTCAAATGCGAAAATTAAACATTTTTACTTTGCACACAAATATAAATTTGCTGGTACACCTATATTTCCTTCTCATCCCTACCGTAGGAATCCCCCCTCCCTTCTATTTTTGACTCTAGCATCCGTTATCGCATTTTTGCGCACAGTTTTTATGGGGTGAACTGAAACAAACACGTGGCACGTGAAATTTGAAGTTGATCCATAATTGGTTAATGACTCTGCGAAACGTCAGCATAACCCAAAAGCTTTTCCGTTGAGCAATTTTATGTCCTCAAATTCCCAGCCCGGAGCTCTCATCTTTGCAAATCTGAGGTCATTTTTCGAGTCCTTAGTACTCCACGTTGTGCGCCGTAGGGAGAGATTTGCCCTTCAAGTGCGACTGCAATTTCTTCATTGCTGTGTGAACCAAAGTGTGTCGCTCACAAAACGCCTGTCAAGTCTGCTTTAGCAAGGGAGACTTTCGAGTGGTTTAGCAGACGCCTGACACCGCTGAAAGGTAAGCTGTATTCTTGTTTTCGTTTTCTTATCGCAGAGGGTTCAGTGAGTTAAACCGTGCAACTGCGATCTTCAGACCATGGCTACTAAGTGCAGAAGAAAAGTCGTTAAAGGCCAGCGTAATAGGAAGAATGTATTGTGTACTTAAGTGAGAGGAGAATAGATGAGAGTAGATTGACTCGGGAGAGCCCGTAAGCTTAGGAGATCGACCGGATCCCAAGTGCCAAGTTGAGCGCCGTTAGGCCAGGAGACAGAGAGAGAGTGGGTTCATTGGCTAGGTCGGCCTGTGATTGGTTGGACAGCGTGTGGACAGACAGTGTGTGTGTGGTCTACGTCACGACCTTGAGCTCCAGACAGATTGAGGCCACGTAGGGAAAGCCAGACATAGACAGGCGATGACCGACTACATTCTTTCTGGTTTTCTCTCGGGGTTTTCTTTGTTTCTCTTTCTCTCTCTCCCTCTAACTCTTCTTAATTTTTTTCTTCCCTTGCACAAATTGCTCACCTCCAGCGCGTTTTGCTTTTTAGCACTGCCAACTGACGCATTACGCGACACACTGTCAGCCAGTGTGTGTTGCATGTAAAGTGGCTGATGAGTGACACTGGGAGTCAGGACGTGCCGGCTCCTTCTAATCGCCTGAGCATGTACGTCCTGGTGTGTGAGTGTGTATCAAGGGTCCAGGTCGTGCAGTGGCGTGCGTAGACGGGTCGGCCAGCACCGGCAGCAAATGTACCCATTCCACCTCACGCGATCGCTCAGCTAGGTGGTGGTGTGTTGCTAGCGCTGGGGGGGGAGATTAAGGTCGACACTCAGCGCAATTCTTTCCTCACTAAAAGCGATCTGATGCGCTTGAAGCTATTACGGTGCGCTAAAAGCCATGACTTAGAGGGTTGCCAACTGATGGGATAACTCGGATACCGCAGTCAGCCCACTGTGTCTTGTTATGCGGAATGAGAGTCAGGCTGCAATAACTCCTTTTTAATGTGGCCCTTATGGCGCTTTCGCGCACGGGGGAGCCTACCTAGCAAGGTGGTGTTGTTATGGCGCGTGGTGAAGTGTGTTCGGGCAAACCACCTGCGCTCTTCTCCATCTCCGGTCTTCTCGACCATTATCTTTGTTGTAACTGTGACTTCTCTGTGGTGTCACCGTCTAATTACGCCCGTTACAGTCCCCAAAAAGAACACAATAAGAAAGGCGTAACTTTGGAATCCACCTGGAGGAGGGTTTATTGTGTACGAAACCCGGAGTTGTTTTCTCGGGTGGCAGTTGCAGCTGGTTAATCTCCAGCGCGCTGAATATCCCTGCTTTCGGACTCGCCCCACAATGGCATATGACCTCGGAGGCAGTCCACTTTTGCCAAAGGAATCATTGTGACTGTCGGCGGCAGGCACGACGCCTCAGGAGAGCCCGCAAGGCTGCTAGCCTTTGGTCAGATTACAATTCTAACAGTCTGGACATCGGATACAGGTGTGGGAGTGCTGAGAGAATGGGGTAGATCCTGCGAGTCTATTTTCAGCATAATGCAGTTAAAGTTACCGCGTCTATCTTCAGATTTCTGAAGCTCACAGTGGACATTGTTCAAAACGACGGTCGAATTATGGAACTTATTCAAGATTGTCACCAAAGGCTGCAACTTTACGTCAAAGAAATTGCCCAATGCAAATCATGTTTCTTGATAATTGCTGGTGAAAAAGCGAGGCATGATGAGGCGATCATTCGCAAGCATGCGCAAAAGGTCCGTACCAAAAAGACAAGAATTACCGTAAAAATTGGTCAAACTGAGACCACCCCATACTATCAACTCTCCGGGCGACCTCGTACATAACTTTACCTCTTAACCCCTCATTAGCACACAATTTGCAGGCCTAAAACGTGGAGTGACTCTTACCAGAGCAGAGGTCACGCCTACTGAGTTCATTGCTTCTTTGGAAACAGTTCTTCAATTAACAAAGGCATCGGAAAAAGCGAAATAGTTAATCTATCACAGGGGGCTATGTTAATAGGTAAAACCGTTGCCACTACGATCTACAGGCCCGGTTCCGTATGAGAAGGGGAAGAAGTAAGCGGTCAACGTGGTGGGAATAGTTTATTCTGTACAGAAGGAATGTAACATAGATAGGAAGATGTTGACTGTCAGACGAGTGTGCTCCGGCTGCTAACGCACCAGGTCCGAAGGGGTGAGAACGTAAGCAGTCATCGCAGTGAGGTCCCTTGCGAATCGGCCTAGAAAATGATTGGCCAGCCGGACCGGGTCAGCCAAGGAGTGCACGCGAGAGACAAGCGTTCGCAGCGGAGCATGCGGCCGGCCCAAAGGAAGGCCGAGGCTTGCAATCATGTGACATCATGGTTGACGTGTCGCCGGAGTTGGAGTCAATACAAATCTGTCACAAAACATCATGTGACAGCGAAGGTGTAAAACTCTTGGCCGCGAAGGAGGGAAAGCAGTGAAAAGTCCAAGGGCGGATGAGTATAAAGTCATTCTGCGGACTGAGAAAGGTCGTTCTACAGCAGTGTTCAACAAATCTGACTACCGAAAAAAAGCCCAGAACCTACTCAATGAACATCAATCTTAAAAAACGATATCCAGCCGGTGAAATGAAACCTCTGCTAACCCAAATAAGCGAAAGTCTGGCAAAACTCAAAGCAGCCGATGCAATTACGCCCAGTTTGATCACCTTAAGTTCCTGACAGTAGGCTAACCAACAACCTTAGCTTCTACCGAACAGTTCCACGAACGGATAAAAGGTTTGAAGTCCATGATGCTGTGTCCGTCTTTACCTCCATCCTACAGTAACTAGAGATTGATGTTGTGAGACAACTTCTAACTGAACGCTACGATGACAGCGACAAGCTCCTAAAGTGTGAATCTTTGCTCGAAATCCTACGGCACTGCTTTAAAACCTATTTAATATTTCGTGGACAAATGTTTGAACAAGTTAAAAGCACTATCATGGGTTCTCCCTGTCAGGCCGGATTTCCGACGTGGTCCTTCAACGGACTGAAAATCTCATCTTTACAAAGTGTCAACCAAAGGTTTGGACTCGTCATGTAGATAACGCTTTCGTCAATGTCAAGTCATTTTACTTTGAGCATCTCAAAAAATTACTCGACTCGGTTGACTCAAACATCCAATTCATCATAGAATGTGAAGTAATAGAAAACAAATTTTCGTTCTCGATGTCCTCGTACGTCGGAGTTAAATTGAACAATTGCAAACCACAGTACTCAGAAAAGCCAACACAACTAAGCAAATATTACACTTAAATAACAAGCACCTGTCTCACAAACGTAGATGTGTTCATACTTTTTTCAAGTAGTTGAAATAACTGGAAAAGGAAGCAGGCTTACCAGTAACCTGCACCGAGGGTGACGAAGTGCAAAACCAGCAGCCAACATACTGCGCAAACATCAATACGAGGGCCGAGGCAGCGAACGCTTTGAAAATGGCAAACCGGCCAAGCTGCCCGTAACGTCAGCATGAACCACTTTCTGTTCCGATGAGCTCAAATAACTTCTCTATCATTTCTGAAAAACAGATGGTGATGCCGCACGAAATAGCAAGTCTAATGATAGCATTTCAACCCCCCCCCCCATTGTATAGGTTAAGAACGGTGAACAGACATTCGCCGACCAAAGTCTAAGGCATGTACTTCCCCTTAATATTACTGATGAGGATCAGGGGAGACTGAGGTGACAAAGTTGGAATCATTGGCTGTCGTCAATGCATGACACTCTTGTCACTGATGGCGAAGGTGGGTAGTTTCCAACCCAATGTGGATCTATTTGTGGGTTTGTGGCAGTCCACTCCTGCTACCAGAGCCTTTACCGCTGACTCATGCTGCCTTCGCTTATCAAGCCTCCTGTATTCGAACTTGAAAACATGCACCCACGCAAGTGACTTGATCTCAGGCTTGCGCCGCCGATCGATATTTCTCTCTCTTCCTCAGCTGATCGCAGCAGCCCGCACTTCGCGTCTGGACGAACAATAAAGACGGCTGACAGGGCTAGCGACAAGACTGGCGGGAGGAGACAGATCGCGGCAACTGATCGCAGAGACTCTGGTCAGACTTTTCTGTCAGTGAAAGCTGCTCCAACCTGTCAGTCTTCCCCGACTTTTGGAACCTTCGTTTTGGTGACCACTATAGTAATCGTCTTAAATCACGCAAAATGCCGACATATGCGAATTATTGATACTCTTTCGCTACTCGGCATTGACACAGGTTGTGATATTGATTATCGTGTAGTCTATTCTGAAGTTATTTCAATTATGATAGGATGCGGGCTTTTTAACGAGCTTCGTTCTGACCACTAGCAAAACGTATCTATTATTTGAAGGTGTTGCCGCTTTGTGCGTCATTTCACAGCGCGTCAGGAGTTTAAGAAGTCAATTATTCCAGCACTACGGTAGCTTGAAAGCTAAAACCAACTAGCTGACTATGTTCATCTTAAATAAATTGTCACTACAAGCGAACATGTGAGTCCCTGGATGTAAATGACAAGAAGAGGACTTGATGGCTGGATCAACACTTTTATTTGCCAGACGTTTCGAGATCCGTCGCGGCTTCATCATCAGAGACATAAGCAGGAAGCAGACGGGTCTGCTACCGTTAGCTAGCATTGAGAAGGTGAGGCCATCCGTCCAAAATACCGATGTAAATAGAAAGCATAGCACACTCATGGTAGAGAGCGAGCACCGATTATTAACTCGGGACTGGAGAAGACCAGCTAATGACGGCTAATTAGCCAGAAGTGATCTTTCGTTCTCCCTTGCATACATTACTAGTTGATGTGTGATTGCCTACGGGAATCTAGATGGGGTTTTAAGCCAAAAGGAGGTAAGAAGATCCAACGATGCAATCAGTCAGTGTCCTTCATCATAGCTTATATATAAGCAGTGCATGTTATAATTTAAGTTACTTTGGTTGGTGGCGCTTCAGGACTAGAATCAGCGAACTAATGCAGATCTGTGGGGCATGCACGACAACCACTCTCTGATAGCAGGACAGAGTAAGGGCGAGGGGGGAAAGGTATGGTAATCATGGCTACTAACGCCATCCACCACGACTAAGCCTGCTTCACACGAACTGAACCTTAGCTCCAAAGACAACGTACTTCTTTCATGCCTGACCGCCCTTTACTGAGACTGTCGCAGAAGTTACATTAACAGAGTGAAAAGATGGCAGTTTTTTCAACCATGGGTAGACCGAAGTCATCGCACAAATCGCAACTTCATGCCAGCGGTCTTCCAGTCTGAATTATCTTCTGGCTTGCGAATTCTAATTGCAGTCTGTTAAGTCTGGCAACCCGAGGCTCGGGTGATGCATCACCTGGAGTTGGGTATGGCTAGCTGATTACGGCACATAAGCCAGAAAGGGCCAGTCACCTCTCATCTGTCTCTGTCGGTAATGCATTTCTGCCTCTGAGTAAGTGCTGGTGAGGCTGGAGAGCGAGACCTAAAGCAAAGTAATTTTTAGTTTTGTCAGGGCAAACGTGTGCTAGTATTTCCTAGGCTCTTTCGGCTATCCAAGCATCTTAAACTTAATGCACTCATTCTTGCGCCAAACAATAACATCTGAAGGTGGCCGTCCACATTGCGTTGGTTCAGCGGTTGGAGAAGGCTTTGTGATGTTTATCCTTCTTGGCAAGCACATTGGCCAATGCCTACAGGAATGTTTGATTAGACGTTTCGCAGTTTGCGCTGTAGTGGTCGCTGCCTGCCCGATGCTTGGCCTTCCTATCGTGACCTCAATCCACCTAGACGTCAAGGTCGTGGCGGCCGCCAAACTTACTGGCGTGCGAGACACGGGCCGCCCACGTCGATTTCTACCCACACGCTGTCCAACCAATCACAGGCCGACCCAGCCAATGAACGCTCTCTCTGTCTTCTGGCCTGACTGCTGTCAAACCAGCACTTGGACTCGACTGGCTCTCCTGGCCGGTTTTATGCTCTCCAAGTCAAATTTCTTTCCATCTATTCTTTGTTTCTCTGTGTACGCAATATACTATCCCTACCATTCTAGTCTTAACCGATTTCTCATGCACTAAGTAACCATAGTCTGAAGATCGCAGTTGCCAGGGTTTAACTTACTTAACCCCCTGCGATAAGCTCAGAAAAATAAATAAACCATTCCGGTGCTCGTCCAGTCTTCTCATTTACTAATTTTGCACCAACATATAAAAAATGGAAGTATTTCGATGGCCAAATTGACTACTCATTCTGCGAAGAATTCGGACTAGAAGATAGGATCAAAGACTACATCGCGTAGGTCGTAGCATACTGTGCACAGAGAAGACCCGAGCACCAACAGCAGCAAAGGGGTTAGACGCGAATTAACGAACAGTTGGGAACAGTTGTCGATTTAACAGGGCCGGACTTCAAGATTTTCACAGTCGGTGTGGTGACTAGAACAACGATTATGTTGGCATAGTAGTTGCAATCAGCGCGGTCGTCACACACAGCTTTCCGTGGCCTACGAGAAATCAATTCATTACCCTATAAAAAATAAATCCATGAAAAATTAGGCAAGGCGCTATTCGCTATAGACACAAGTATTTTATTTTGTTCCAAAGATAAAATTCTAACAGCATTTCCAGTTCAGCAGGTAAAGTTCGAAGATCAGAAAGTCCCTCCAGCAAACAAAACCTAGAAAAAGACGGTTGCGGACAGTGAGGGGAAACATTAAAAGGCTTGGCACTTTACGCATGTTTAAGTACTTTGCACTGGTCATGTTATTTTCCACCGTATATAAAACTTTTAAAAATGTATGAGCAAGCCGTACACGATTCAAGACTCGGTACTTCGGAGTTGGGTCAGCAGTTTCCACTACTTAGGTGGCTTTTCATGAAAGAATAACGTGGTGCCTTGTTCTATGGCCCCACAAGCCATTTAGACAGATTTCTTACTGCAAAGACTATGAAAGCACCATCACTGGGATAGTTTATGTACCTGTCTGAGCTTTCGGTCTTGCACAAGACTGTGGTGTCGCTACACCCCGACGCCTTCCTAACTCGTGACGCAACAGACGACCTCACCCAGAGCATAAGATCTCGCGCGAAAGCAATTTTTTCGGCGTGCGTCAGACCAAGCGCAAACGTGCGCACCGCACCTTTCATCCTGGCCTCAATCCACAATGGCCTGATCTCAATCTGGCCAATGAGATTCCCGCGTTAGTAGACTTACCTCAATTAGTAGGTTGGCCTCAATCCGTGTGGACTTAGACCACAATGCGGCCTCTGCTTATGCATCACTTCGGATCCTCCTCGATTAAGGAACGGTCTACACTTGTCTGAGTCAAAGCTCCTACAACCTATTCTTCAACCCCTCTCTACAGACTGTACTGTTCCCACCAATCTGGTCTTCCCGTGAATTCTCTTTTCGCCTGAGAAACCGGGCCTGGAAGATCGTAGCCCTTAGGGTTAACTAAATGAGCCTTAACACTTCCTCGAGAAGACTGCAAAAGCCGCTCACTTGTTTTTGCACGTTCACAGTCCCTGATGATGGGCTCCAATACGAGACCGAAACCTCAGACTACTACACGTACTGCCGCTTCATTGACTGCGCAATCCTCTTCTTTACAAATTCATTAATCATTTGCGCTTCCACTCCACCCCACGCTGTAGGTTTTATTCTAGGACATACGGATGTACCTTATTCCGCACAAAATTCTTCCTCGCAAATAGTGTCTTACGCAGTCGTTTGATAAGCATCTAGTTATTTCTTTAACGATCAATAGTCACGGGCCTAGTCCCATTCTTGTGTCTCACTCATTGCCGCTTACACGCCTGCTGATAAGTGCATGACTAATAAATTTATCTCGCTTGGGTTTAACTGCGCACGACCTGCCTCCTATGGCCCGGCACTTCACGCTCATCCCACGCACCGCACTTGTCGTTGACAAACTACACATGATGGCAGCTTCTGCCTTCTGTCATCTTCAAAGGACTGTAAGGCTTACCTTTAGGAAAATCGAAGTCCTTCTTGTCATTGAAGGGGTAGACTTGCCTTATACCTGCAAATTGCAACAACAGGGTGCATTTTCTACTATTCAAATTATGGATACTCTTATAGGAATTACTAAGATTCCTTGTCTAGTTGATTATGGAGAAGGCAGCTGCCTAGGTAGACAGATGATGATCTGTAAATTTTTAGCTAGAGTTAGGTACTGTAGACAGTCAATGCTTACCTGGAAAAATGGCAAATGCCTCTTTATTATGACAAGAATGCATGGTAGATCTTCAGCTATTATTAAATACATGTTTCTTTAACCCTTCAGTTTACTATAGTCTCGATAAAGGTAGCGACTGCGTATTAGGTTCAAAATTCCTAAATGCACGTTCAGGCCGCATTCTAGTATACTAATTACTAGCCTTAGCAGGTCTGATTACTAGAATTAGCACTCCGGATATGGGAATACTACTTCTAGCAGCAGTATCCTAGCTCTCGTAGTCCACGCGTTAGGAAAAAACTGACATAAATTTGGCAGGAAGTAAAAACCAAGGCAATCATTGAAGTGCTACGATCCTCAATCATCTACTTTACTCGGAATAGCATAAATCCAGGTCCCTACTTGTAGCTGACATCGAGGGAACCCGAGCCCAGTGCTGACTCTAATCTTTGGCTTTTCTGCCCAATTATTGGCGTCAGTAATAACGCCAGCATTAATATCACTCAGCTACACTGATAGTAAGCTGCAGTATAAATGGTAGTAGCAGTAGCAGTAATATCAAACTCAGTCTCCTTGAGTCGTTCTGGACACCTGCTTGAGGTGAGTGAGGGTAGTTAGTGCAGTAGTATCAGCATAAAAGGCTATTATTACTTCAGACTTAGTTAGGCACTGTTTCTGGCCTGCATTGGAGAAAGCAGCTTACGCCTGATTCCTACTCGGTTATCTTGAATCCGTCTTGCCACCGGTTCAAGCGGGGAGAGATTTTAGCTTATGGTAGATTGCTGCTCATCTACTTTCACTATACCTGATTACGGTCGATATCTCTGCTCTTGGGCATATGGTGGACGCAATCGAAATCGATAGTCGAGCTATCACCTAATCTTCGGACTCGGGAGAAATCAAATAGGGACATTTTCCTCGGAGCAGTCCGCCTGTTTCCGTTATTTTGACTTTCAGAATCTGAATTCACTGGTGGCTGACTTCCCTAATTTTTTTGTTACTTTCCAGACAGCTAATTGCTTTTTAAATTCTCAGGGTTCAGCTGGTTCATCAGTCACTTGCACCTAAATGATCCGGTTTGACTGATGTCTCTTACACTGTAAGGTTCACTTAAACAAGAAATTACGCCTAATACTGGCTTTCTCGATGAAGACTGCGACTTCTGTCTCTGAAAAAATGCCCTAATTATGTACACTACGCACGCTTTACTTAAAATTTCTTTCGAGGTTTTGCTAATACCCATGGATAGGTGACGGATGCAAAACCAGAAAATATAGTTCCAATGAGATCAGGAAACCACCATGCATGGAAAATTCCACGAACACCATTCATGCACAATTATATTTCGCTTCATGACTGAACAGCTTACCATTCAATGACGTCAACTGCGCTTGGGAAATCCTTGTGTCACTGATTATCGGTACTTACGCAAATCAACCACCTTTAAAGCAAAAGTGTAAAAAATAGCTTTCATATGCTCGTTTCGTATGAAGCTGCACATTCTTCCACTTATGGACTTTAAACAAATAGAGAAATTGCCGTTTTGAGAAGGTTTGCTAATTTTGGCATGTGCTAAAGAAGAAAACTTGCTTTTTATTGAACCTAAACATCTAAACTCATCGGACATACTTGTTACCTGATACACTTCTATGTAAACGCTGTCACTACCCACGTTTTATCAACCCAAGCCCCTATTCCCAAGACTAAGTTGATAAAAACGATAATTAATTGATTTTTTTTTCACCCTGTACCTTCCCCTTCCACATAAATGTAATGGCCCGAAGAGAATTTATCGAAAGTATACGTATGCTCGCCTACTGGCCTTTTGCATATAAAAATTACCGAAAAAGAGAAGCAATATTGGAATGACAATCTCTGACTTATGAGCCGTCATACCCAATTCCAGGTGGTGACCACCCAAGGCTCGAACCCATGGCTTGTTAATAAGAAGTCCAACGCTCTAACCTATTGAGCTACGGGCTCCTTTTCTTGTCGGTTTCTGTCGGGATGGACCCTCACTAATGGGAAACGGACCTCACAAGTACCAAAGATAACATATCCTATCGAAAGCGGCAACACAACGAAGTCATAGATTAGGGTGTTGGACTTCTAATCAGCAGATCGCGGGTTCGAGGCTAGCATTGTGAACTGCCTGAGATCTGGTGTGACCGGGCGACCACGGCTAATAAGCCCGAAATGGTCATTCCGTTCTCCGTTGTCTTTGGCGGCAGTATTCATCTATTTAACCAACTAATCGCTGTGTGCGGCTGCTGACGTGGCTCGCGAGTGAGTCCCAAGGCAGAACGGGACGAGTGAGTTCCGTTAGCGATCGGTGAACGTCCATCAACCAATCAGTAAGACAACTGGCCAGAGGCTCAATGTTTAGAGCGTTAGGTTACTGACAAAAAGGTCGCGGGTTCGAGCCTCGGGGGGGGGGGGCACTGCTTGGACCTGGGTGTAACAGGCTGATGACGTCTAATGAGCCAGAAGGGGCCATTCCACTCACACTTGCCTTGACCGCCAATGACATCTGCTCAGACTATAAGCCGCTGTGTGCGGCTGCTCACGTGACTCGCGAGTGAGTCCCAAGTCAGAACGGGACGAGTGAGTTCCGTTAGCGATCGGTGAACGTTCAGCCACCAACAAGTTTATTTACTTCCAAGGTTGCGAAAAGTCCCATCACAGAAATCCGAAGAGTAATTGGCGAGCATACGTATACTTTCATTAAATTCTCATCAGGCCATTACATTTATATGGGAGGGGGGAGGGGTAAAGCGTAAAAGGTAAAATTGTAGGCAAATTACGTTCAACGTTACAGGCAAATTAGTCCGGGGGATAGAGTAGGGGGTGGGGTAGTAACAAGAGGCTAATTAAGCGGTAATTAGGGAGAAGGGGAGGGGGGTGGAAGAGGCGAGAAGAGACTTGGGGAAAATGCCGGTAGCTAGGTGGCCGTTGGCCATGCTAGGCTTGGGGCTTGCAGCAGGTTCTTCTGCGCGCACAAAATTGGCTTCCTCAACCGGATAGCAGTTGCTTCTGCTGTTGCCAACAGGCGCTGATCCAGTGACTTAGGGTAGCTTGGTGGGACCTTGTAGATCACCCTGAAGGCTTCGTTGGGGTCCACCTAATGTCCGGAATCCACCATGTGCTCTAGGATAGAGCTGTTGATGGTTCTGTTGGTATTGAAATCACCCTTCCTTAGCCATTGTGGGAGATGTTCCTTTATTCTTTTGGATAGGCGCCGACTCCTGCGACTAATATAACTTGCTCCACAGGAGCAAGCAAAGGAGTAGGTACACATGGAGGTGGTCTGAGTCGGTAACCTGTCCTTACCTTCCCCATGGGAGAATGGGTTAGTTGAGAATAGTACCCGAACTCTCGCTGCTAGTCAAGTTCGTGACTGACACGGCATCCTCAAGGCGTCTTTTCAGGAGTTTACCTGTCGTGTCTCCTCGAAAGGGCACTTTGAGAAATAATGTTTTCTTCTCCACAGTGAGTGTTGTGTGTTTCATTTCTTTAGTAGCCATATTCTTGGTAATGAATTTCTCAGGATATCCGTTCTTACGGAGTAAGTCCTGGATTTTCTTGAGTTCCTCTTCAATAGTGTCTTCAGAGCAAATTTTCCTAGCTCTTCGCGTTAAGCAGCGAACTAGATTTCGCTTCTGTTGGAGACGTACGAAACTGTTGAAGTTCGTATATTGTCCTTCACTTCCTTTACTTCCTTTTAGTATCATTGCGAGATGTTTTGGTGCTTATTAAATACTGCAGTTCTGTTGAATCAAGGTGTATCTTTTGATGAGAGTAGTGTGTCGAGCTCTACAGATACTGCAGTGTGCAAAAGGTTAATGCAATTTTTTGAAGGAGTCTTATAATAACACAGTTTGCAGGATGGGGACGTCTTTTTCTTCACATGCATCATCTAGAGATGCGGTTTCGGATACAAGTAGCATGGAGTACTATTCTTGTGCATTCTTCCAATTAAATGTTATTTGAAGACTGGAAGACTGCGTGGCTCAGAGATTTTTTTCGAAATGTGGTTTGCCATCTCGTAGCTAAGCACTACGAATAGTGTATTCTGCTATGCAGGGCTGAGAAATTAGTCGATTAATTCTTTTCAGTTTAAATATAGGTCGAAATATTATGGCCCCTCTATCAAGCGTTTTCGCGCGTGTGCCACGCTGATAAAAATAGGAAATTCTGGTTTTATTTTTTGCTAGAGATAATTTAGAATAGTTGCAGTCGGCCTTACTTTTCAATAAACTCATTTTACAATTGCAAATTCTTGCCCTTTTCGCCCAGAAGTCCAGCAAAAATTATTTACGGTACACTGCAATCAGATGACTTCTGAACTGCTTCCTTGAACTCGTATATGCACTTCTGTCGGCAATCGTATGACTGAAATCACTGATGGCTTCTTGAAGGGGTCTGAAGTGACGAGGATTAGTCGTAACGGACCACCAATTTGGCAGAGTTGTTTTAATGTGATGAGTTCATATCTCGCGCGGATCCTCTATAAGAAACGTGTGCCCGTTTGTCAGCGAAGTTGACTTATGTTTCTTCCTTTCCCCTCCCTACAGCTGACACAGCTCCACCCCTCCCCACTGTTACTATCACCTCACTGCTTGTGACCTTTACTGTCAGCATTTCCACTACCTTAACCCACAGTTGCCGACAACGCTGCAATCTCCAACGGTATCTAACTGACATTGCGCGACAAACCCTCTCTCCAAATGGATCATTTCTACAGTTCATCACTAATCCTTCGCATCGTTATATCTCCCCTTCTGCTACTCAACCATTTACATACTAAAACAGGCTTCCTACGTTAAAAACCAATGTTATTACTCTGTCCACATTTGCATGCTTCAGGTGGCGTTTTACGACTCTGTCCAACGTGACAAAACCGGAGAGCTATCTAGGTGATTTATTCAATCGTGTGTATTGCCTTGAAATCCTCGGTCGCTATACAGTTGCTGTGAGATCAGCATTTAAAGTTGGTTTACTGTAATTTCTCGGTCGGTGGCGCTTCGCTGGGAGTACACCTTCCTATCGTAGAGCCTTCATTCACATCCACTTAGGCAAGTGAACGCAAGCAAGCTAAAGTTTTGCCTTTTCGTAAAATTCCTCATAGGCTAACGATAGAGGACCGTAATTCTCTACGCGCAATCGGGCTGCAAATAACTGTAGGTGTTCATGCGGTTGTATGAATCCAAAAAAGTCTGACCAAGGAATTCCTAGGTGGACTCCAAAATTGATTTATGAAGCGAGGGAAGTAGCAGTTCATGGCGGTCGTAGCCAAATTCCAGTCTTCTCTGGATGTAAGGGAATTCAGTAAATGATATTCCCATTGTAAAGTGGGCGGTTACGGGAATCACGCGACCTGTTCTGCCTTGGGGTCCACTATCGGGCCACGCCAGCAACTGCACAGTAATTATTGGTATAAGTAGAAGAATACTACCAACGAAGACCAGGGAGACTGGAATGACCGTTTCTGGCTTATTAGCAGTTATCAGCCAGCCGTACCTAATCCCAGGCGCTGCGGCACCCGAGGCTCGAACCCATGAGCTGTTGGCTGTCAGTCCAATGCTCTAACTACGGCACTCCGGACTCGATAACTGGCCGGTTTCGATCTAGATAGGCGCTTACCGGTCGGATAATGTGGATAATGATATTCTCTTGCAAAAAATTGACATAATTCGATTCCCTCAAGTTTATGCTTCTCTATGAAAACCTAGGGAGTTAAGAAAAACACAACTTTCCATGTGTCTACTTAAGCTTCTTTTACGCTGATTAGTTGTCATGCATATTGATTTTAGTTCGAATATTTAATGGGCTTTCCAAACCGCTAGGAACCATTGATGGTAGCTTTAGAAATGTTCCACCGTAAATGTTTGCGTCGGCACCGCTGGGGATATCGGAGTAATTTTTGACAGATAGCTCCTTAAGCGATTTTACGGGGCACTACGCTAGCAGTTTTGAAGCCTTCTACAGCAGTTGAAGGCATTACAGTTTGAAAACACACATGGATGGATAGAGCATCTATGGTCGTGTTCGGTGCGAGTACTGAACAGGGCCGATAAGAAGCACCCCAAATCCACATATGCAGACGTTATGAGAAAAAGTAGTAGGAGCATATGCCAACTAATCTACTTGCAAGATGAATCTAAATACATATAATATATAAGACATAGAATATATAATAATGCATTATAAGTGAACATTAAACGACAAGAAAAGGCGTGTTACATAGACAATGGTCCCATCTGGATTGTCAGTTGGATTGCTGTTGCGAAACGCAGCGCTGTAGGCCACCGTAGGGGTGAGCCATGGGGATGCTGACGATGAGCCAGAGGAAGCAAGACGGTCTGCTGCGACGATAGTTGTGGGACGGGAGTCAGCAATTGAGGGAGGCAGGGGCACCGGCATCTTCATCGACCTCATCGCGGGCTCGCGCCAAAGTGAATATTCCCACTCCACTTAAACAACTCATTATGCCTTGCAGAGTGTTACGCTACGGCATAGCTAGCTGCTGATTTTATTTCCCATGTGGTCACAACTGTGAGCTTCACGTCGATCGATAAGTTCGCTTTCGCTGACTGGTCTACTCAACTAAACAGCCCCAATACCGGTCTATGTACAGGTTTGCGAATTCTGGTTGTCCAAGAGCGCGGTTATGGGCATTGCTCCAAGTATTTTTGGAAAGTGGCAATCCTCGTCTAGCATGGGCAATACCGACACCAGAAATAGGTAACGGGCTTGTCTTCAAACCGTTTAAGAGAATTGCAACTGAATCAACTAATTAAGACAGGGATTAACTTAATGTAGTACTTTTGAGGCAGGTAGTACGTCGACCTATTGGAAGCACGTTTTGAAAAATAACGTTTCCGGATAAACAACACAGAATATTATAAGTGCTTTTTCCTACGGCTTTGGAATCATTTTGGTTCGCTGCGTCACCAGATAATCCACTTTCTAACAACAGGACCCTTTCATCATGAGGGAATGGATACTGCAGTAGCCTCTCAATGCACAACCAGTTTGATTTCAGGAGGCCTGAAAACCAGTCGTGTCGGATATTTACCATTTGGCCCACACTTGCAGGAAAAGCAAATTGGAATTTACTCTAAATCAGATCGGGGCTTTTCAAAACAATATACTTCTCGTGGGGTGATAAATTCCGCTCCTGAATCGACTGTACTGTCCGCATCTGTTTTTAGAAATTAAATATAACTTTATCTGCTTAGACTGGTGGTAGCTAATGCATTTCACTCATGTAAAGGAGGTCCAGCCTTGGAAATCTTCTGCAACAAAATGAAACAAGTTCACGAAATTTTAATAATTTGTTGCGTGACAGAATTGAGAGTACTGTAACTAATAGTTTTAAACGTGAGATTTAACATGTGAGGTTTTGCACGAAGTCACCCCGACTGAAGAGGTTAGTAGATTTGAAGAGAGAACTATCTGTCCTTTTTGAACTAACTAAGTAGGCTTTAGCCCTTCTCCTAAGGATTGCTAAGTCAGCGTCTAAAAACGGTAATTTGGATAATTTTGGACTTTCGTAGGTCAATAAGATCTGGATATTCAAATTTCAGACAGTGTCCATGTTGGCCGATGGAAGGTGATGGATCAGATGAGACTTGTAGTCCTGCCCAGGACGTGCAAAACTTTCTTTGAAGGTTAATTTCGAAGAACACTTACCAGTCAGTTAGCTATTTCATTCATATCCATTCTTGGCGCAATTACTTCGAAAAACCTAGCCACAGCAAGACTGATAGCTTTGCCAGAATACTGCTCTGAGTGTGAAAAAAGTGACAAAGTTCTACACCTTCTTATAAATGATATCGTATGGAAGATATAATGAATGCAGGTGTGTGTGCCCACTCAAGGTTATTGTATAAGTATGGAGGAAGAAGACTATTTGAGGGCCGCAACTATTTCTTTATTCAACAGAGCTTTTGGGTGCATGGCTTTGCGCCTAGGTGTTGGACACGAACACCGGTCCAAAGATACTAAGCACGGCAGAGTTATGCAAATCATGGACCGGATAAATCCCAGTTAGCTGTGTAATCTCGTGCTTAAGTTGTACTTGCAGCTACACAGTTCAGACTGACTGCATGCTCGGCTCACACATGTAAAACATAAGTTGTTTGTACGACAGAGTGATTGATTACTACTGGTAGCTGCCCATATCTCCAAAACGGGTCATGGGTTAAACTTCGCAGCCACAAAGATAACGGTCCACACCAGAAGAAAGACTGGTCGCAAATGGATCGAAGCCTTAGTCTCCGATGCGAAATCAGTCAATCGATGTATCGATCTGGCTTCGGCATACAGAGCTGTGCGCAATTATCTGCAGACTGATGATAATGACCCTCGATCGACTCCTATTCCCTATAACTGATGGTTTATCTGTTGTCATTCTTATTTGCGAAGATTGACCTCTGTACGATTTCGAAAGGTCAAATGGATGAAGAAATGATTCTAACGATTGAATAGCCTTCCTCTTCCCTACTTATGGAGAACACTGTAGCTAAATTACGTGAAAATAAGCAGAGAAGATACTTTCACTATCTCGAAGCTATACCTTTATAAATCTGAGAGGTTTGGCGTAGAAAAAGAGTCCGATGGTAGGTATAAAATATCGTACTTAAGCACATTTTAGGGCTTACTTCTTATGTCTCGTTATAAACGCAATCCAAGGAATATTGCAGTGCTCAAAAGGGTAATTATTAATAATTTCGTATTTCAAAAAGGAACATCAAGGCATAGTACTAATATAAAGGAAGGTTTTGAGACGATCTGACTTACCATGGGTTCTGCCTTTCCAAACGGGTCTAGAAGTCCCGAATAAAGAAGTCTAGCTTCGGAAGCTATGATGCCCAAACACATATCTTGGTGGTCAGCAGGAAGCGACAGCGATCGTCAAGAAATGCGAATGGACAATCAGAGCGAACCGTCGCAGATAGAGAGAGATAGAGAGAGAAAAAAGTCACCGTTTAAGATGCTTTCCTTCGTCTTGCAGGTAGCCTCTTGATGCTGCTTCTGGTACCCTTGAACGCACGGCCCCAATTTATTGCCGCGGCGAAATGCGCGGCTCTCTTGAGTGGTCCTCTCGTTTGCCGGTAGCTCTGCTCTGCGGTCTCCTGGATACGCACACATGCGCACAGACGGGGGCGTCGCTCCTCCGGACTGGCGAGAGTACGCGAGCGAGCGCGCGTGAGCTTTCTGTGCTGACAGGTACATACTCGCTTTCGCCTTGGTCACACAGCCGTTTCAACGACAATAAGGTGAACGCTTCGCCGTCTGGTCTCTGGTGTGCACACACGCACATCAGCTCACGGTAAAAATCGATATTGATAACTAGCGTGCGTGCGCCGACGCACGTGTGACATCGCAGGCCTCAGGCTTAGCTGGGTCCAGGTCCCGATTCTCCCACTGCCTCCACTTTCATCTCTTCTCATCCTCCATCCTCCCCCCTTCCCTTATCTCCGCCCCTCTCTGCCCCCATCACCGCCGCCGCCACCACCACCTGCCGCTATCTATCTACCTGTTGTACTTTACATGTGAAACAAAAGCGGTGGTTGCAACAACAGCCGCGGTAACTAACCTGAATTGTAGTACCTGGCGCGGGTTGAAACGCGCAAAGCACACAGTAATAAAGTACGTGATACCATGGTTGTTGATGGCGGCGGCATCACCACATGCGCTGCTGTTAAGAAACTGGTCTTTTCTTCTGGGCTGAGGCAAACTCTTCTTGCTTCGATAGACTGACTGAGTTAGAAGACAGCAAGGAGCTTCTACGCAATGAAAAGGCCTCTTAGAAAAATCAGTTTTGAGCTCTAGAAACTCATTGGCCATGCGTTTGACAATTTTCTTCTCAGCACAGGGGCGTGATGGAGCTTGCTATCGGGTTGTGTAGAAAAGCAGTGTGCATGTGTGTGGAAATCCTTGAAGGGCTAATTAAACTTTTCAGCGTATTATCAAATAGAAACCACTGTTTAAGAGAAACCGGGAAAAGCAACCAAAGGGAAACCTGGTCCTTAATTCGTTCCTACTAAGCATCATGCTAACTCCTGAATAAACATACTAGCATTCGCCTTTGGAAATTACAATCGGGTAGTCAGCATTACTGAAATAGGGTTTATTTATTTTAAGTTGACCCAATTGTGAAAAAACTCGCGGCCTTCGACAGAATTTGAGCCCGCATAGTAAAGACATAGTAAATCATAGTAAAGGCTTTACCCGAAGCCCATGCTCTCCCAGTTGAGCTACAAACGCCACACCTGCGCCGTGAATTTAATCACACTTGGATTTGTTGATTTTCAAGCACTGTATGAATTAAGCCATATTCTATGGGAAAAAATGCACACACATCAGTCGTTTATACTCAGTTGATCGCAGATAAGTCCTCGTAACGTTTTCATTTTAAAAGAAGATTATGTTTCACTGTTGAAGATGAGTGAGTAATACCTGTATGCTTTAAACCGAACCGGCGTTTTAAAACTTGTGGTGTGCATATCCTTACAAAATAGTATTCTACTAGTATACCATCTATGTCCGTTAGGACAGGTCCGACCACGGTCGTAGCAGGTCCTTGTGAGCTGTGCACTGACGGGCCCCACAACAACCATCAGTGAGCCTGGTAGACGTTTCGCCCGGAATCGGCATACAGCGCTCTTCTGTGACATCATGAGGCTGTCCCTGGCACTGCGAAAACTCTTCCAAAAAGCTTAGAACACCGGCCTGCTTCATGCCAAGGGTTATAAACAGGGGGCTCTCAAACTCATAAATATTCTAGCTTCTCTGTTCGGGGAGATAAGACTAAAAAGACAAGTCTTCCCTACTTCAAAAATGCCCCCGTTGTGCACCTATCCCAATTAAGTGGTACCAATATTTCCAAAATAACTACCCAGAACTCTTCCAAAACGGAGGGCATGATCCTTGACTAGGTCCTGGTCAATCGGACGATCGTGCGTTCGGAGGACGGAATCCTATCAGAAACAAGATGCGAATTCCGGGTATACCAACTCAGGCACTGGAGACTATCAATCGCATTAGATCCAACTGAAACTTTCGTCACAGTTAATCACGATAAGGAATAATGTGAAATTCGAATTTCTCCATCGATTAATGCGAATGGGGATATAACTAAACGAGGCGATGATGAGGCCAGTCACGGAAAACAGGGCAGTCGTCCAAAGTCTGAGTACCCAGGGGCAACGAAGTTTTTTTATGTGCATCTTAGCTGCGATATTAAGCTCGCAGTCGTTTGCGAACAAAAGATCATAGACACTGGCACTGGGTAGTTTGTTTTCTAGGAGTTTGGCAGATTTCAATTATCCAAATGGTCCAATTGTGAAAAATTCGCAGCCTCAGTTGGACGGTTAAATCGACCCAAGTGTGGCTGAATTCACGGCTCACGGTGAGCCTCAATTGTAGCTCAATTGTAGAGTGTTTACTGCGCAGAAGCCTTCCCTATTGTATGGATTTGACTCCGACAGAGGCCGCGAATTTTTCAAAATTGGTCCAATCGAACTTTGTTTTCTGTCTGTATACGTTGAAGGTTGAGTGGCCTCCGGATGGTTTGGAACTACTTACTGAGTATGGGGCGTTTATCAACGGGGCGGCGAACATGGGACTAAAGAAGTTGGGACTGAGTACCTTAACCAGCATCAAACCATTGTTCGCTGCAACTGTTTCCTAAACTGAACCGGTATTTCAGTTGCCGGGAGCCAGGCTGTTTGCGATGAAAACGGGACTGCGTAGTATCTATCCTACTCTAACTAGGTTCCGATGGCAACACGATGCTATGGTGACCGAAAGTGAACACGAACGCAACGGATGATAAAGCTACTCTGTCTATCTACGCATGCCACACACGATTTGAATCCCACTACATTTATAGGCTACAGTAAGCACACATCGAATTTCACATGGTTGAAGATGCTATAAAGCCCAAATTACGATGGAGCTATTGCAACTTGACTATCCTGGCTATTACGCTTATCCCGTCGTAATAGACTCAGACGGGTCAGATTTATTATTTTTAGGGATGAGTGGATGTGTCGAGGTGATGAAGTCTACCATTTCGGTCTCCCCCTCCCCCACCCGTTAGTCGACTGTTCGAGGCTGTGAGCATCAGGGCACACTAAGTGACTCCGTCTACAGGCCTGAGTCCATCACAACCCTCAAGTCTTGGCACAGTTCGTTCCATTGGTGGCTGAACGGGTGGCAAAAATCATGCTCCTTGTTCCATTCTGATTGTGGAGTCCAGTTGTGTTGTCTGGCTAGAACAGGTGAGCAGGCGTGCTGCCGTAAGACAGATTACACGTTTCTTGGGTCAAACCTGGCACGGGCCTATCTACGTTCATAGAAGCGGACATGCGTAGAGTCTTCTGGCGTCCCCTTCAACTACTTTAACGGCACTCAAAGCTGTCCAGTCGAAGATGTATCACACCGGTCTGATTGTTAATTGCGAGCTAAAGACTTGTTGGCTACCTTGCAAATGGCTGACGATCACTTGATGATGCGTCTAAAATCTGTTCCAAAATCGGCGGCACTTTCGAAAGTAGGGCTGGTCCCCCTGCATTTTCTATCAGCGTGGTCTCTTCGCTGGTGAATCTCATGGGCGGGCAGCGTCACTTCAGCTGCATTTTGGATTTTTTTTGGTTTGTTCGTCAGCCAGTAATCTTGCATCCGTGTCTGTACTTGACTTCCGCATCAGAAGTATGCGGCCCTTTTGGCGTTCACCCTACTGGTGGCGTAGGTCTCAGACCGTCTGCTTTGCTAGTGAAGCAGACGCCAGATACCTTTGTTCCTGTCTTCGACCCGGTCTTCGTACTGCCAGTGTATGCGTCAAAGAACTTTCAAATTCGTGGCTCATATGCTGTTCCACAGTCTCCGTCAACTTTGGTCCCTTCCTCCGGGACCTATATGCACTCCAGAGTAATGTTCATGTGGTAAGTAGAATTCCACTTGGCTCTCGCGCCCTAATGTTATTTCGCATATGTCTGTCTGCTCCTTAGCTCAGCAAAGTCGAAATCCTGCTTTCTGTTCTAATCTCGGTATTTCATGTTAGATTTTTGCACATATCGTTCATGGATAAATTAAAGCTGACCCCGATTCGCAATTGCCTCATTCTGTCAGAATATACTTTTTCTCGAGAAGGAAACATTGTTTATACCCTTCCCAAAAACCAGTTGGTGATCGATTACGAGACAGCAAGCCTCGTGGTAGAATTTCCACCCCTTAATACGTGGGTAGCAAACGCGGAAGGAATATTCACTGAAAGAGCTTGAACGGAAAACGACCTCTTTCTGCAATGCTGACAAGGCCTAGGTAAAGTGGCATGGTATCTTCCGACTCGTCTGCTATCAAAAACTAATTTCATCTCAATTTCTGGTTACAAAGGACTGTGAGTTCAAATCTCATGCTTAAGATCAGTTGAATACACCGTCATTTTTTGCGCAAAGAGGTTCTGACTGGACGCACCAAGACAAAAAGAAAGCTCGTATTCTCTCCTAAATTCCAACCAGCTCGGTGACTGCCACTCCCCCATAATAAAACTTCTGTTTCATCGAACACAAACGCGTGGTCATCTCAGTGTAGGAGATCGTGGGATTTTGGTTCTCATTCTCGGTAAGTTAAGTCCTGCATACTTCCTGCCCATTTTCCTGCGTACCTTGTATCGCAAACGATGTATGGAGTTTGAAGCAAGCGAAAACGGAAGAAGTTGTACTTATGAAAAAATGCTTTGAATGTATGGAATACTACTGGCCACAGGTCAGTTGTCAGTCGCCTAAACCACTTTCTCTGGTAGTATCCATGCTATGGCAGTTCAAAATGCAAACCCGCGAAACCTACCAAATAATCATTGCTGGTCGTTACGTATCTGTCTCTGGTTGTTTTAACTAGGCCTTACGAAGCCAATGGGGGCGCGTTTTACCTCTTATATGCTGGTATGATAGTATTATTACTTCGACTTTTCTTTCTTCAAATACAAAGGCGTAATCCTTCCATTTGACGTTCTATAAGCTCAAGGAGGGCCAACCCTCAGTTTGGAGTGTACACAAAACTTAGTCCTGGACACCTTTCTCGGTTTTCCCGCATACACACCGCTGCGAGCACTGCATGGGATACTGTAGATGGCAACTCATTTTAGCTCCTCATAACGGTTCTGTTTGCCATATATTTTGTTTTGCCAACGTGAAATGCAGATGAGTGGCCTTGCAGTGTAGTGGTTTCAGGTCAATGCTCATAAAAAGCTATCAGTTGTAAATAAACTATGGAGTCATGTTGCACCTTAAGATAAAACATTTCTGCAAGCGATTCCCAACCAAAGGTTTGCCTGTCAGCCTAAGTGTCGCGAAGCTGAGCTTGATGAAAGGTGGTGTCACTTCAGAGACATTTGGTGCACTGAAGTAATGTCATGATAAAACTGCGCTTATCGTGATAGGGGGTTGGCTATTTGGAAGTGTTGACCTCTTGTAGTGGTTTTCAATTTTCTATAGAATTTGTTTAGTTTAGTTTTGGGACTTACTATATTACAGGCTCTGTTCCTCCCGCTGCGCCTTCAGGCTCAATATTGAGTCCTCGTATAGTGAGCAGTAATGATGCAAAAGTAATAATAACAAAGGAAAAGGGGACTTGGATGACCATAAACCAGTCCAAACTCAGTTTATTTGTTCATTTAATCTTTTTAAGTCCAGTGCCTTACCATAAAGCCACGAGCTAGTTCTCCTATCAGACCAGAACGGGACCATTCGCCATGAAGAGATACGAACGCTGAAACAAGAGGCTTGATAGCCTGACTCACTGGCTTCCAGTAAGCGCTCAAAACGTCCGGCCAATAATTCGCCTATACCCAGCTATCGCATTATCTTCTATGCTGAAAACACTCTGTTCTTTAGAATGCCAAAATTCAGCAACAGCTTATTGAACTGGCACTAAAAAAATTGGGACACATCAAGACGTTCCTCCTTTTATGTTTTCCGCGCACGTTTTTGTCATTTTGCTGAAAAATCCTTGACCCGCTCTTTTTATCTGCCATAAATGTAACATTGCTGAAAAGAAGGGCGGCACGTGATGAGCTTAGAAGGCAGCAAATACCTACCGAGCCATTATGTTTTGCCACTACAAAACGGTAGGTTTGAGAAGAGAGTAGGGGGTCATCGCTATGGAAACGTCTCACACTCCTATCCTACCTTACCCAAATCCGACCTTGCCACCGCAAGCAGTAGAGTTTGTGGCCGACTAAATTAGGTGAGCCATCTATTGAAATAGTTCAAACTCGTATAGCATCCTTTGGACGCCTCTGTAGGGAGATAGGTCAGATCCATACCATGACACTTAGCATCAGGCAAGGAAAGTAACGGTCCTCTATAAATCGTAGGAAGTTGCAAGTTCTTCTGGTCAGGCATGCCACTGTTAAAAAACTGTTTAAGCTCTCTTTTTCGCATCGGTATGTGGGCCACCGGCTTTGTCGCCTACGGATTCAAAACTCCTTTTAGAGTGGTAGGCTACTGGTGTACGTCTAATTCTTTATAGCCAGACGCACATGCAGGTGTCGGTGGTATGGATCGTTTATGGGGTTCCATCCCAGCAGGAGAAGGGAAGCCGAACGTCTCCCAGAATGCCCGTGGCTCTATATTAAATTCAAGAGAAAGTAGAGCTAGGAACGAAGTTAGGCCTGGGGGTTAGGTCTGGAGTTTTATTAAATATCTTAGATTTTCGCCCACCGATAGCGCGCTTGTGTCTTGAAGCTCACTATTAAGCTCCTGATAGCAGCCGCACAATGGCTAGTATTATAGACAGAAGAGAATTACCGAATTGGCCAAGGTATACTGGAGTGGCCGTTCCTGACTAATTAGCCATCACCAATCGACTGTAACCTATCCTAGATGTTGCAAAGGTTAAAGCTCGAACCCAGGACCCGCTGGCGAGGAGTACAATGCCCTTACC
Organism: Ligula intestinalis; assembly: GCA_036362985.1. Classification (NCBI taxonomy): domain Eukaryota; kingdom Metazoa; phylum Platyhelminthes; class Cestoda; order Diphyllobothriidea; family Diphyllobothriidae; genus Ligula; species Ligula intestinalis. Next base: position 12,221,063 of record JAYGXS010000004.1, on the reverse strand, counting down.
ATTAAGTCGCAGGCTCGAGGCTATTAACAGTCATGGTTGATCGTTTCCCGATGATGTTACGGGACATTCTCGTCCCTTTGTGCCTTGGAGTTCGCGCTCGAGACGCGCCAGTAGCCGCACAGCGGTTTCGACCTTGTACGAACCTTGCAGGCGTGTCTTCTAGTTTAGTAGGCATCCGAGAGTGGTTCAGCCGTCCCACAAGAGCATAAAAATCGATAAAATCGATCACCTTAAGTAACCATGCTCTTGGCGCCACACTGTTGTCTGTCATACTATCAATCGCTCATCGCCACACATGGTACCACAGGACTCATCGGTGGACGTTTTGCCCCGAGAACAGGTCTTAAATAACTTCTTTTTAATACAAGATTTGGAACAAATTTTAGCTGTTTTATTCGGAGAAAAGGTCATAATGTAATGCGTAAATAGCAAATAACCATGTCCTACGAGAGCAAAAACGCAACTTTTGTGAAGTTTTTATATGCCACGAACTTAATAACTCGCTCCTGTTTTTATAATCTGTTCACTTAAACTAAAATAAAATTAACCACATTTTGATTTGTAAGTAAGTATATAAGTAAGCAATGTGGCGAACGCCGTTAGAACAAAACGTTTTCATCTTGCGTTCCAAAATTAGGGCTGTACAACAGAATTGCGCCACATTCTAACTATATTGTCATAAATTTGATTAATCTAGCTTTGGATAAGTGAAGTTAGTTGCATTCCGAGATGATATGATGAAAAGAAAGAAGATCTTCGGAAAACCGAGTTGTACTCGTGAATTTTCTAAATATAGGAGCAACGTTTTGGAACAAAAGAATTTTTGCTTAGTGCATCTGGATTCAATGGGGGTTGACCAAGACCTGGATATGAATAGCCTCTGCCTATTTAGGTTATCCATCTGACACGCGATTAGCACTACCCCATTGTCGCATTAGCATACCATTAATACAAGTTTAAACGGATATACACAAGTAAAATTTAAATAGGACAACAGTTCCCTCGCTAAATGAGTCAAAATATCCTTTATCTTTCAAATAGGCTATAGATTCTGTTAATCACGAGAAATATCTCCGCAGTAGACCGTGCAAGAGGGTCATGGCCTTAAATATAGCTACTCTTCTTTTAAAACACTTTCGCCAATTTTAAAATTATTAGAGTCACAGATTAGCGAGACTTTATGAAACTTTCTGTTTACGTTTCCCTAATTTGATAGGCGTTATCCAACAGCAGACAGAGAGATCATACAGGGAAAAGCATGACCAACAAAGATCAGGACGACTGGAATGATTAGAAGACACCCGGCGCACAAACGAGTCCATGGCTCAGTAGTCAGAGCGTTGGAATTCTAACAAATCAGTGACGAGTTTGAGCCTACGGAGTTAAACCACCTGGTCTGTGTATTGTTAGCTGATGACAGCCAAATAGGCCAGAAACTTTCATCGTAGTCTCCTTTTTGTTGCTGCCTGTAGTGGTGTTATGCCTATAATACTTACCGGTGTGCGGCTGCTAGAGGGTCTCTAAACTTAACCACAAAACAGAACGGAACGAGTATCTCCCGTGCCGCAAGCAGCGAGTACCCCTCTACCACTGATCATGTGATATGAAACCAAACGGTGTTGACTGCTGAACCTTCAAATCACGAGTTCAAGCCCTGTCGATCGTTAATTGGACTATAAAAAGTATTCAAAACTTACAATTAACCTGCACATGTTTCGTCAGCTGTGTGCTATTTTGATGTAGTAACCTTTGTGTTTGTCTATGAGCTCGCAAGGAACATAAAACTACAGTCTCTGGATCACTCATTCTTGATTATTATGAGGACAAGCACCCTTCTCCCAAAATAAGAAAATTCGCGTTTCATGCTCTGTTTTAGGTCACATTGATGCCATTTTTACGCCTCATATTTAAGGTATTTTCCAAGAAGACTTCTTCTAGGACTGTAACTTTTCTGATATGTTCGGATCTCTGTAAATTTCAGAAGTATATATAAAGGAAGAATGAATAATCATTACCGTAAGGGTGAAAAGTCTTATAAAACACACTACCTGGAATTGATTTATGTTTAGGAATCAACAGAAGTTTAAATTCGGGAACTGTGGGTTTTGATCTCACTGGTGGCAATGTCTGCAGGATTGTATTCAAGTAAGCGTACCTACAGTGCTCTGCAAGCCTTGTATTCAGTTTCTAGTGGCCTCGCACGGTAGCAAAGCTCTGAAGCAGAATTATTAAGTCGATCATTACCATCTTCTCATTATAATTACGGACGAGCATTCACCAAAAAGGACACATCCATTGGTTGATTTTCAAACATTTATCCGTCTTATACTGTTTTTTTTCGATCGTTCCGAACTTGGAATTCTTGGAAATTTCATGGCACAATTCAGCTGTCAGGTAGTGAGGATTGTATCTTTTTCAGAATACGGAAATTTAGCCATTCTTGCAGTTGGGGACCTGTTCTATTGGATGACCCTTGCGAAAAAGAAACTAGTGCCAACCGAACCTAGTCCTGGAGGTGGAATGAGGCCCTCCCAAGGGGTTTACATGCCGCCTACATGGACACCTTCGGAAATCCTTAGAGGAAAGTTCGACACGTAGGCAAATGTTCGCAGCGATGACAGGTCTTTCAAGTATCTCAGGAATGTTGGGGCGGACAGTTTGTCGATATAGCATATCAGGCTTTTTTCAAGGGTCAGAAAAGGGACATTCTGCCCTTTTTCTTTACAGAAAAATAATTCAGACCGCCAAGAGCTCTGTTTGCGTCCTTCTGAACCGTTTATTGGCCTTCAAAACTGAACGAGTTAACAAAGTGTGGAAGTTTCATTCCGAGAGAGGCCTGTACCATTTAAATTCTTTTCGATGAAAACGCTATTCCTTGGTTTGGCTGCGATCTTCTACTCACTTGCTGGCGATACACTCTGGGGTAAGGGGCTAAAATTTGCTCATGCATCTATGAAGTTGTTGAACTTACGTAAAGTTATTCATCAACTTATACGCACAAAGATTCAAAATTACAATGAAAACTGTAAGCGCAGTGCCTTCGATCACGACTGGCAGTCGATGGGGCGCTGTCCCATGTTATCATACATAAACCACACGCAGTAATTTCTTTCATCGATTACTTTGCGCACAGGACTGAACGCAGACCGATTTTAAGGGTTAATCCGCATTCTGTATCCACTTCGACCTTCTGCTTGTACTTGAAAGCTGACGGCTCCATAATACAACGGCCAACGGCTGAAGTTCTATGGATGGGAGACGCTTCCGACTGCTAACACAGAGAAGGGATCATCAAATTTCGAGCTTCGTTCAGGTTATCCCTAGACTTCAGGGAGGATCTATTGATAAGCCATGGTAGACAACTGCGCACGGGTAGGTTATTTAAACCCCTTAGCCATCACTGACCCCAGACTCGCGTAAACGAGGCGGGCTTTGAGGGTGGGGGTCCACTGTGTACAAGAAACCAAAGAATCAGTATAATTCCGCAAATATAAGGCGACAAAATTGGGATTTATATAAAACTAAACAAAAACACCATTTCAATAAATAAAAGGAATTTGAATGACAAAAAAACACAATAAAACAACACTGTGCACGTCGTTATATGAATATAGAAGTTAGCCGACGGAGGATTACATCCGACAGCTATGAAACAACAAACCAAACCAGACTAGGCTATGTATTTCAACACTGAACATAATGTGTTGGCAGATAATAGAGCCGGCAAACACAAGGGAGACTAGGATGGCCATTTCTGGCTTATAAGCCGTCTTCAGACAGTCAAACTTCGACCCAAGTTGTGTCCCACTCGAACCTCGAGCCTCGAACTCGCGACCTCTTTGATCAGAGTCAAACGCCCTAATTATTGAGCCACAAGGTCGTTGTCTTGCCGGTATTCATACCGACAACTGAAGAAATTGGCAAATTCGGATCTTACTCCGGCTGTTTTCATCTTTCAAGACGGGAGCACTTGAGAAAGCATTATTGCCGAAAGACGGACCGTCATATTTCGAGAAATCGTGGAAATGTGTATCAACTCCCCGTCACCATCTCACTGATCTGCAAGACTGAGCGTAGAACAAAAAAGAAAACTTCCCTCAGCAGAAAAGTATTGTGATCTAGGTGTATAAAGTTTTAAAACGAAGATTGAGAGACGCCAACCAGCCTTCTTTTATTTTTTTACCTTCGTGAAATTATTAGGAAACGTGGCAAGCGTTTTGGCCTTTTTCTGCCCACCGATGAAAGCACATAAGCACAAGAGGGGATGAAACCTGCTTTGTCTAAAGACTATTTGATCCGTGGTCACCTTTTAACAGCTCCAACTCTTCAGTGCTCTCTAAACCGTTACTTATATTGTTAAGTAAACCTACACAGTGCTAGAAAACATAAATAGTGAAGCTTAACGTCATCTGAATACTGTTCGATGTCTTTATCACTGCATGTTTGCAAACTTGACTTGGTTATTACTCAACCAACGCCTTCCATCGCCATTGTAATGACGGTAGGCGTGGGTGGTGTCGATGAAACACACGTTTTCTAAAAAAAAAGTCTATGAGTCAAATGCGATGATGTAAGTGTGGGAATGCCACTATCAAACTTCCCAGCAGGGGGCTGTCAGGGCCTCTGACCTACTGTTATACGTAGCTACAGGAAGTGCTGCTATCGTTAAATCTGAATCAGCTGCTTGCTCTTACCACTTATTGTAATATTACCTGCTTAGAGGTATAAGGTCTAAGAATTGCATCCTATAATTCAACCCAGCACAAATTAATAGTGAGCATCACGCCTGGGTTGTGCCGCGAGAGAGAAAAAATCACATAATTTACACACAATTTTAAGCGCTAATATTAGACCTGTTGGCTCTTTCACGCTGACTCTTACATTCCAATGAGGCTGTTTGAGGGATACGGCATCCTAGGCTAGTTGTAGCTCCATTAGGCACCTTTTACGGACGTTCCCTAATTTGGAATCCTCAGGGATATGACATAAATACTTTGAGCCAGAGATTAGGTGCACACCTATGCTGGTATAAGAGAGTGTGCGTAAAATGAGCTGAACGTTTTAACGAAGGAAATCAACCTGAAGCCGAGTTTTGCACATAAACGTTGCCCACAGGAACCTCATTGGAAGTGAAAGTGGTGGTTTTACTAGTCATCTGCACTGTGTTGAGCGGTCAAAAGGTCATAATCAAAACAGAAAGGCAAAAAGCTGTCAGTCGTAGACAGCCTGGAATATTCTTCAGAATTCTCGATTTTTTCTTTCTGTAACCTATTTGAACTTGCATAAAAGGTTGGGCATCGACGAGCTATTTAGAAAATGCTGGTGGATCTACGATGTATCTGCGCATATAATGTGTTACTTAGTCTTATTTATCCTACAATATCGTTTAAAAGGTACTGAAGTATGACAAAACCCCAGAAGTAACTGACCCTTTTGATTTGCCAATAAAACGAAAACTATTAACGCTAGGATATTGAAACTTGTTTTGTTCGAAAGAAAAACCTGTTTATGCTTTATTAGAACTAGGTTTTGAATATAGTGTCTTTTAACTGATGGCCATGGTTGTTTTGACAACTTTGGGTTCGCTTCTTCGTCGTTCACATAACGCTCGTTAGTGTATCAGGCGAAAGTTGTCTTATTTCAAAACAAATGTTGTTTTTAAGTTCTTGCAGATTTGTTGGATTTGTTACATAAACCCTTGACTTCATGTAGCCCCATAAGAAGAAATCGCATGGGGTCAAATCTGGAGATCGAGGGGGCCAAGGAATGTTACCAAATCGTGCAATCAAATAATTTGGAAAGCAATCATTTAACGATGTCATCGTTTCTCTTACTGTATGGGCCGTGGCTCCATCCTGTTGAAACCAGGTATTGCGTAGGCCATGTCATTCAATTTCAGGAATAAGAAATTCGCTAATCATAGTTCGGTATCTTCCACCATTAACTGTTACTGTTGCGCCATAATTACTTTCAAAAAAGTATGGACCAATCACATTGGAAGCAGTTATTCCGCACCACACCGTCACACGAAGAGAATGCAGCGGCCTTTCTGGAATTTCTTTTGGATTTTCATCGCACCAAATTCTAGAAAGGGTTTTCTTTCGAATAAAACAAGTTTCTATATCCAAGCGTTAACAGTTTTCGTTTTATTAGCAAATCAAAAGGGCCAGTTACTTCTGGGACACACTCTTATTTTCTACAGTGGTAAGAGAAACTGATAAACTTACGAGTTCGAAAAATGGATTTTGTACTGTTACCGTGTAGAGTGTACCACACGGTCTCCGGATCTGAACTAACCCCACTTGTTTCTTTTGCACTATATGTTATCAGACATACTCGTCTACATGTGTAAATGTTGTGGTCACCCTGTAGGTTGAGTGAGATGAACGTTGTCTGTGATGCTCGTTGGTGAAAGTTCATCCGAGCGCAGATGGAGCTCATATGTCCCGCTCCGCCTAGAGTCTCGACAGAGTATCTGACAGTCGTAGCAGTAGGTAGTATAGGCAGAGAGTATTGCCGACAACGACAAGGGAGACTGGAATGGCCTTTTCTGGCTTATTAACCGCCGTCAGCCAGTCATACCCAGACCCAAGTGGCACACCACCCGAACCTCCAACTCACCTCCTCTTTGAGCAGAGTCAAACGCCCTAACCAGTGAGCCACGAGCTCGTTGTCTTGTCCGTTTTAGATCGGGTATAGGAATATTCGTTGATGAACGTTCATTAGAGTCGTTTCAGTGATATTTAGCAGAGTGGGAGACAGTTATAGTTACTCCTCCTCCGGGTATTGTAAGTGACCTAACGTTAAAGTCCAGAAGAATTTCCGTTAGAGTTAGGAAGGTGCGAGGGGGATAGTTTCGGGAATGGGTTTAGAGCTATGGTTAAAGTTAAAATATGGGAATACGTATCATGCTGGAATTCAGCACAATGCTACCTGTAGCAGATAAGGTGGCTCACAACCGTGTCCAACATTTATCAGTCTTGTCCATACTGCTTTTCAACCTTCAATTCCCAGTTAAAACCCAAAACATCAACTAACCTTTGACATATCATTACCGCGTGTATTCGGAGTTCCATCTGGTTCGTAATTTCCGAGGTGAATCTCTGCGCTTCCTCGATAAACTATACTTTTAAAAGTCCTTGGTGCATAAAATAGGGAGGACGGGAATGGAATCCACGTTACTCGGATCCATCGCTTAGCCCTTTACTCACACTCTGTCGTTTTGACTTCGTCGTGTTAACGGAGCGCAAGAGGTGTACGAAGAAGGGATGAGTTATTTTTGGTACAGGTGTGTCTAACTATACGCAAATTCCCTCGCACGCTTTGTTCCTAAATTCAAACTTTAACTTTAAGCCTACACTCTGCAACTGTCATCACCCCTAACAACCGTGATTTGAACGGTTGTCAACTGACGGGATAAATTCATTTTCCTGAAAACTGAAGGTCAAGTGACGGTGTCTTATTCTCCATGCAGCCTTCATTAGATCGCGGTACTTCTGTATGAATTCCACTATGCATCTATCTAGGGACCACGTGGCGCGTGGTAGGTGTATGTGGGCTATTTATATGTCTCAGAAACCACGCCAAATCCGGCTTTGATCGTCGTGACTTTTTCTTGTTAACCGAACACAAAAGGTTCGGGAAGAGAGGGTGCATTTGTTGGGGAAGGTGGGTGCAACCGGTAACGAATTCATTCCGTATTCACGTCTGTCCTTTATCTCCTAGGCCCGGGGACGGCAACCCCTGGCTCGTGAGCCGTATAGGGCTCTTTTGATGATCGCGTATGGCTTTTTCATAGAACTTCAGATTTTATGATTTTGGTTACTCTTTAGGGGTCTACGTAGTGGGTTGTACTCGGGTCACTACAATCACCAGGCCAAATCCCAGGTTGAAAGTTAAAAGACACAAGTCATCAGAAGGCGTGATTTGTTATGTTCAGCTGTCCCAGGTGGCATTGGCCACTGGTGAAGCCAGGGCTAGTGTTGATTGCGTCTAGCCAGACCTGAGACAGCTTGGGACAGTGGTGACAGCTGATTCAGTAGGATTGCGGCGCAGGTTCGATTGTTCTGTTATTGATGTCTTGCAGTTGCCCGAGGGGATTTCGCCTGCAGAGATCCTTGCTGCATCGATTTAATGACGTCATGAGATTTCGTGACCTCTCAATCAGCTGCAAACGGTCGTTCGCCTTCGCCTTGTTCAAATTTCCTCCGGGAAAACAATGTTTCAATTTGCTGCATCGGCCGAGGGGTGGAGTATTTAAATGGCCCTTAGATATTTGGACGTGCGTCTAACGGATGAAAGCCTCAACGCTTGCATGAAGCTTAACCTCACTAACTACCAACCAGACTATAAAACCCTCAGCGAATCCATACAACGCCAGAAGTCACATTAACGATGAGTAGTATCCGAACATTATTTAAAATAATAAATTCAGAGGCTTATTATACTCGCATTTAATAGAATTTCATTTTAAAGTATACTATAGGACTTTTTCAGAAATATATTTCCAAATATTGACTTTCATGGCTCTTTGAGTTTAAAATGTTGCCTATCCCTGTCCTAGGGCGTCGATGAAGTCATTATTTCCTTTAAAGATACATACAGTAGACTTTTAAGCTCTCCTGTAACTATAGGATGACTTCTAGAACCACCTAAACAGTGCACGGAAACAGGAACTGCCCACAATACCGGTGGCTTTGTGCCAAATTCTGGGGAAGTTAGATTTACAAATGAAGGAAAGGCCAGGGTTAAGTCTAGGGGAAGGTTTGAGTTAATGGGTTAGTGTCAGAATTGGAGCTAGGGTCAGGATTAGGCTTGGCGGTTTAAGGTTTGAGTTCGCGTTAACTGTAGAGTTTAGATTTAGGGTGGGTTACAGTTTAGTTTTATGTAAGGGTTAGCGTTAGGGCCAATGCACTGGGGCATTTACCCTTCTTGAAATTTATCATAAGGCTACCTATTTTACTTGGGTCGGGTTTTACTATGTCCTGTTTAGATGGTTATACAGGTCAGCCATGCTGAGGAATCCCCTGCTAGTAGGAAACTGGGGTTTTGTTTTTTCACCACCAAAATGCTGACGCTCGCCATCAGACTTGTGTCACATACGGCCACACACTCTGACAAAAGCTGAACACATAAGGCATTGTTCTAGTTGAGTGTACAGCGCTTGAAAAAGACATGACGTTAAAAGCACTGTCAGGTAACAAGGGGACATTCGAATAAACATTGGTTGTACGGGTAGACAGGCGATTGGGGTAAGTCATTAGTTTCATCTATTCAGACCCCTGATTTTCCCGTTCCCAGCTCAAGCCGATATGTCAATAAGGCCTGGTACGCGAAAACTTACTACAGCTCTACGGAATGTGTAGAACATGGACTTAAAGGAAAGCTTGTTAAATAAACCGTCTGCTGGCTCAAACACTGGCAAATCATGTTATACCCTTGACTTTTACCCAAGGTATCGGCCTTTTAGACAGAGAAGTAGAAGGCGTTGCGATCACTGGAATCATACTTTTACTTGTCTGAGCTTTCGGGCTCCTTCTTGATTCCATCGTCAGAGATAAAAGGCATGCATGAAAGACAAGCAACAGGGACCAATCAACCGTTATGAGGGGAGGGGGAGGTGAAAGGGGGGAGAACAGTCAACCTATAGAATTTAACATCGGACTTTTGTTCAGTTGGCATGGAACCATCGCAATAGAGTTAAGGCTGCTAAGGTTTAACCTTAACTAGTGCGATCTTCCAGGCCCGGTTCCTTAGGAGATGATAGAGAACTCTCGGAGAAGCAGAGTAAGAGAAGGTTATATGCTGTACAGAACAAGTAGGAGAATAGATAGGAGAAAGGTGGTTGACTCAGCCTGGCGTTGAGTTCGACCATCGGGACCGTGAGAGAGCACGGCTGTGTCGCGTCCGTCTCGAGCGGAGGCGGAATGCCGAGTGAATGGGCTTAGTGTGAAGTCTGTTCCTGCCAGCGCTGACAACAAATCCTGCGCGTATTAGCAATCAGCAGTACGCAAAATCGACTAAGTGATTAACTGATTTGATGAGGCGAGCCCATGGTGAACCAGTAATCAGCGATGCGCAATATCGATTAACTGATTAACTGACACATTGACAGAGCAGATAGATGAGTGCTCATGGCAGCGCTAGCAGGGCAGGCTCCTACAGAACAATCCCGAAAAAGGTTGAAAGTGAAAAGGGGGCTCATATTAATATTCCCAAATTATTTTCTCTCGTCAGATAGCCAACCCACAACCATGGACGCCGTAGGCTTGAGTTTTGAGCAGAATGCAGTGCATTGCAGGTCTGTCAGTGGACTCATATTCCCTTGGTGTAAAATGCTTACGGTGGCGTTCACTGACATATCTTGATCGCGGGACAGGCACTCCGTTTTTGTTCAGCCCGCAGTCCATAACCTTCGTAGATGGTCGCTTAGCGAACAGGAATACGAAATACCAATTTTCAATCCTGAAATAAAATTACTTTCATATAAGCATGAACTGGTGTGAGTGAATACTCATTCTTCAATAACGCCGTCCAGTAAGCATGCTAGCTACCTGTATGTCAAGGTTCGTCTTCAGGCCATCTTTCTGTGTGCATTTCCTTTGGTTTTATGAGAAGGAGTACTTATCTGGCCTTCTAAATAGAGCCCGGAAATAAGGACGGCTTGCTTAAATCCTGAAGATGGTCCTGTGTATCATTCCAGGAAGATTTAAAACTCCTGTATCCTAACTGTAGCATTAACCTTAATAGAAACCTAAACCGTATCCCTAATCCGAACACGAACTCTCCTGGAAACCCTAACGCTACAGGTAATCCTACGTTTAACCCTTACCCGAACCCTGATTTGCCTTGAATTTGGCGCAAAGCCATCTATATTGTGGGCCTTTCCTGTTCTCAGACCCTGTTTAAAGGGCCATATAAGTAATCATTACTACCTTATTGGTATGCCTCAGTGAGAAGGCTGATTCAGTCTCTGTTATGTTTGGCAGTTACGCTCTGCTATTGAGCAAACAACAGCTTTAACTGCCTGTGAGCGTTTCAGTTTGGGCTCCAAAGCACACCACACCGAGCACATTCCTTGACCTGATCGGAGAAAGCCCATCCACGTTTTTCGTTCGATTCGCCGTCTATAACTCGAGTAGATAGTCAGATAACGAACAGGAATACGGAAAGCTAACTTTTCCTTTCTAAAATCAGATTATTTTCGTACAATCATGAACCCTTTTTTTCTTTCTAACTGGTCTGATGGAATACTTATTCCTCGGTAAGCTCCTGGTAAGGCCATCTATTAAACACGATTGCGAACTGCACGTCAGGTTCCATCTTCAGGCCACTTCTTTGTGTATAACAGTTAGTTGTGGGACCAGTTCTACTTATATGGACTTCAAGCAGAGCCAAGAAATATGGCTATCTTGCCAAAGTCCTGAACTTGGCCCTGCGCATAAGTTCAGGAAGGGTAAATATTCCTGTAGTCTAACCTTAGCACAGAAACCTAAACTGCCGCTCTATTCTGAATCCCAACCCCACCTGAAACCCTAGCGCTACAGTTAACCCCAACCTTAACCCTTACCCTTACACTGATTTGCCTTGAATTTGGTTCAAAGCCACCTGTATTGTGCCCTGTTTAGAAGTTCAAATAAGTAATCTTGACTGCCTTTTTATGATGCCTGAATGAGAAGTTTGATTTAACATCTCTTACGTTTGGCGGTCATGTTTTGTTATTGAATAAACAACAGCTCTTTCACATTTCTCTCCTGAATGCTGGTGAGTGTTTCATTTTGGGCTCCAAGGCAAGCCACGTTCAGTTACTTGATTGGTGAACGTCCATCTCTCAGTAAAGAAGACTTTTTCTAGTTTTTTTGACGTACAGATATGATTACGTTCACTAACCAGTTTTCTTCTTAAGTGCTGCTGCTTCCTACTTAAGTGGCACCGACTGATTCTACGAAGACCAGCACGACCGGCACGTTGGGTTCCCTATTAAGCCATCTCTGTGTTTATCTTAGTTGGATTTGGCATAAGGCGTACTTATATGGCCCTCTAAACAGAACCCGGAAATAGAAACGTCTTGTCAAAATCCTGAAAGTTGCCCTGCATATATCTCAAGGAAGGTTAAACATTCCTTTGTCCTAACCATAACATTAGCCCTGACAGAAACCTAAACAGCATCCCTAATCTGAACCAAAACGCAACCTCTACAGTTAATCGTAAATTTGAGCCTAACCCTAACCCTGACTTGCCTTAAATTTGGCGTAAAGCCATCTGTATTGTGGGTTGTTCCTGTTCACAGACCCTACTTAAAGGGCTTAATAAGTAATCTTTACTATCTTGTTGGTATGCCTTAAGGAGAAGGCTAATTCAGTCTCTCCTATGTTTGGTAGTCACACTCTGCTATTGAACAAATGACAGCTATTTAATTACCTGTGAGCGTTTCAATTTGGGCCTCAAAGCACACCACAGCGAGCACATTCCTTGACCTGATCGGTGCATGCCCATTTATCAGTAAAGAGGAATGTTCAGACCTTGTAGCGCAGGTGTGGTTACATGCAATAGTTAACTTTTTTCTTAGGTTCCATCTAGGATACCTCCAGAGGCGCTACTGCTTCCTAATTAACCGATACAGATCGGTTCTGAGAAAAGCATTTAAATTAATCTCCTCTTAAACTGTGAAGAAATCCACATATGTAGCTGAATTTCCTCCTTTGAGAGTACAACCGGTTTAACGGTTTGATTATTGGCAGTGCTGTGTCACTGGGAGGACGCGGGTGCTGAGTTCACTCTAGTTCGTTCTATCTATGATCCGAGAACGATCGATATCGAGAAACATGCTATATTGCCATATATTGTCAACATATGAGGGACTGAATGTACATTTATCTTCGCCAATTGCAAATAAACATACTTCTTATCAAAAAGGTTTCTCTTTAAGGACTGCACTCTGTATTGACACATACAGTTTATGAGACACTTCATCGCTTCTATTTTTGAAGAGCCAGTTAGCGGAAAGAACAGTGACTGAAGCTCTGTCATGCCCTATGTACTGGAAGTTACAGATACTGTAGAATTACAACCAATCATTTATAGCACGTTTCGTCCACCATCTAGTGTCCAGCACTCGGTAGCGGTGTACCCGGACATGTAGCACACTTAGTGAGACGAGTCTGCACCTCAGTCCGTAGGCAAAAGTGTTGGTGCTTCATCTCCTGTGGTGAAGAAAACCACAAAACCACTTGCATCCGGCTATATCAACAGCCATACACTGCGCACTCGTTGCCAGCTGGCATGACCTCGTTCTCAGCCAAGCGGACAAAACGAAGTGAAGCTCTACGGCAAGTAATGCTCATTTATTGCACCCTGGTTCGCCGTTTCTGACGCAGGCCCACCTAGGGATATGGGACTTGACCTCTCGTCTTTTACTGTGAACCCAGAACGCACATCTTCGCCACCTATCTGGGCCCACCTTTCATTACCTTCCCCCAGTTAACTTCTTAGCCTTGGGGTTGAAAAAAAGAAAGGATTCTCTTCACCCTGCCCCCCTCCCCTTGGTTTCAAATCATTGAAAAGGTTGGGTCTGCCCTTCAAACTTCGGCAGAGTCCGGTCGGAGGCAGTTCCTGCGCAGAAAGCAACGGCAACGGCATCAGCAGAAAACCCTGCTCGAGCCTGTTGCGTGGCACCACATCTTGCCACAGGCTCTGACACGTATGTGCATGAAGTGAAACTAATTGGTGCCAACACAGAGAGCTCAGCTCAGCAGCGGCAATTGGGCGTGCTGTGTCTTTCGTTTCTCTCTTTCTGCTCGTCGCGGCGCTAGTGGTGGTGGGGGTGGTGGTGGTTGACGCGTGCTCAAGAGCCACTGCTGCCAGTGCGCAGCGCAATTTTTGCTTCTTTCTCTGTGTGTGACTCGAGTGTGACAGCCAGAGTATAACGTGTTGAAGCAGGCGCCGAAGCCATTGGTCGCGCTAATTTACGTGTTTATTGAGGCCGCACCCCCCCCCCCCCCCCTCCTCTCTGCCTCGACATGTTCTGCGAGGGCTAACGCCCCATTACTCAGCCTCGTACCGTTCTGTCGCCGCAACAACGACGAAGACTCTGAGTTCTGCGGTCCATCAGCATGATTACCGCCGCCTACGCCGCTGCCGTCTCTCTCCAGCGCAGGCAGTGCGTGTGTAGGACTCAGGTGCATATCGCAGGTGCCGTGACGGTTGTCTTCCAGACCCGGTAAGCATATCCACTCTCCCGTGACGGCTATCGTCACTCAGTGTGCGCGTGTGTGCAAGGGCTCCTGTGCACATCGAGACTGCATTCGCGTTCAAAAGCACAGTTGAGAACGACAGCGCAGACCCACGCGGTATACACCACCACCGGTGAACCCTCTTGTCCTGCGCTGAGCACACACGTGCTGTGTAACCCCCCTCCCCTCTCCCCCAGTTGTGTGAAGTACACGAAGCGGAGCTTGGACGTTTGCCATAATCCTAGCTAACGCCATTATGCAATGGGCATTAAAACACCAACACAGTGCTGGGCTGATGATGTGACAAACGCCAGTGAGCAGCACTTGAACGACGGGTAGTTTGTCTGGAGTCTCGTCGGAAAATAAATGTCCGATTGCGTTTCAGTGTTGAGGATTGCTTATCTGGACCCCGAAGCAGGACACAGTAAGTAGGAGGGCTCCATCCAGAGCTGGTCCCGGGCGAAATTCCCGTGTGCGAATCCTAACAGTAGCCCTAACTTAAACGTCAACCGTGGTCCAACTTTTAACCCTAACACTTATCTAGAATTCACCTTATCATAAACTTTAACCCTTACCCTAACGCTAATTTTTTTCCGGAGTTGGCTGCAATTACGCCTGTATTGCAGGCATTTCACATTCTCATGTCTTGTTTGGGGGCACTTATAAGTCACCCTTACCCTCCCAGAGAGGCCTTAGAAACCTTTTGCTGCTAGAATTTGTAAAGTATGGCTTTGCCCAGCTAACTAACTTACGGAGGTAAGATTCTAAGAAGGTGCTTAGTGATCTCATTTAGCTTTATTTAAACACTTTCAAAAATAAGATTTAAAAAGGTAGGTTGTACTCCGTACCATGTCGTTAGCATGTGACATAAAGTGGCCTGAAAGCCACTTCCGTTGAATCGCAGTGAGCTGTTTGTAGTGTCCGGCAACTATTGGCCGGCTTATCTATGTACAACGTTTGCCATCAGAGAAATGGCCGTGTAAATTATCCAAACAATCGAAATAGCTGGTGACGGTCAGGGTAAAAAGTCAACTTGTGTTGGATATGCATTCCCCGATCGGGTTAGGGCACATGCGCAACTCGTTGGCTGCCGTTCGGAATCGAAGATATACCCCTAAAGTTCCCAGGTGCAGCAATTACATGTGGAGAGGCAGCTCATACTGTGCAGACTGATGGAGACTAACGTGTGCTAAGGCTTGCCTTCTCAATAGAGGCACCCAGTCGCTCTTTTACCTTTATGTGAATAACTGGGGTATTTGCATTGGGCAGGCGCTGTGACACGCGCAGAGGGTCTGTTTGGTCCTGTCAGCTTCCGACCCAGTTGGATAGTATCTCGACACTGGGTCCAGGAGGACAAGGGGGAGAGAGAGAGAGCGGTGGATGCTGCGCAAGCCTACTGTCAAAATTAACTAATCCACACGCAGGTCACCATCCCTGCGCCCCAATTGTTGTGGAGTTCACGGTGGACATTGGCGAGAACGACAGCCACTTTGGGTATGTGTGTGCTGAGCTTGCCACCGTGTACAGCCGTGTCAGTTCGCTTACTGCCAGTTGAAACTTGCATCTACCTGCCCTCTTTATGTGTCTGTTTTTTTTTCGGGAGGAGTGGGGGGCAGGGGGGGGGTAGTTTGGGACTAGTGCAGGGTTAATTACGATCGGGCATGTAGCTGCACCTAGGCTCCACTGCTATACAAACCCTTCCTATACCAGTTGGCTAGGTTTACTTTCCTCCCATTCATTCCCCCTTATGTCTCCCGCAAGCATTAGCATCAAGGTTAGTATTCGGATTAGGGTTAGCGGTTATCGGTTAGGACTAAAACGAAGGGATAGGATGGGATTGGGGATTGAAGTTAAGTCTGGAATTAGTCTTAGGGGTTAAAACTAGGGTTAGGTTTAGGCTTTATACACAGGTGTAGCGTTATGGTTTAGGTATTCATCTGTATAAACTATAATTGTATGTACATTCGCAGCCATTATGCGAGTCTGAGTTAACCATGTACTCTTCTTAGCATCTCTTGTAATATACTTGGTCAACATCGGTTGGGGTCAGTTGGCCTGGAATGTCTAAACAACGCCTTCGTTTTCCTCCTTTTTTCCATCCGATTGCATTCGATTTCCATTCAGATTGCGCGCTCATTCTGTAGGCTTTATTGGTATAGTTAAACGAGCCAATGACACTCATTTATTTCGTGCGCTCTTGTGCCCCAAAAATCACTATCTGTCATTTTCGGGTACGCTAACCCTTAAACCACCATTTCCGTATTATAGGAAATCTGGCTTTCCATTCTGTGACTGTGGCCATACATCCGAGTCTGAGTTTACCATGTACTCTTCTTAGCATCTCTTTTAATATACTTGGTCAACATCGGTTGGGGTCAGTTGGCCTGGAATGACTAAACAACGCCTTCGTTTTCCTCCTTTTTTCCATCCGATTGCATGCGATTTCCATTCAGATTGCGCGCTCATTCTGTAGGCTTTATTGGTATAGTTAAACGAGCCAATGAGACTCATTTATTTCGTGCGCTCTTGTGCCCCAAAAATCACTATCTGTCATTTTCGGGTACGCTAACCCTTAAACCACCATTTCCGTATTATAGGAAATCTGGCTTTCCATTCTGTGACTGTGGCCATACATCCGAATATCACTACAGGTGTGAAGACGTACAAATATGCCTGAAAACCTTATTTGGCTTAGTCTCCTACCCTTCTTCCCACCCCTCATCAAAGAACTTGGGCTGACCGTACAGTTGCAACATGGGTTACTGTTCACGATATCCAGACACTCCTTGCATCTACCCGTTTCTTTCATGAATGACTTGTGATAATTTTCCCTTAAAACTGCATCCACTGGGTCAAACAAGGCCATGGAAGTTAGTAGGTGGACTTCAGTGGGATTCTGGCGGAAAAAAGGCACGCAAACTGTGAAAACGTGAAAAGATGCTTTGGTGGCTGAGGCAAAGCGGTCGCTTTGAAGTATTGGTTAATGTTCTTGCGGTCCAGAAAGTGAATTCCAGGCCCACTTAATACCACGGTAATGAGTGCCCAAGTACCGCATGGAAGCAAAATGTGCACTTTTGAAATTAACGAAAACACCTCCAGAGTCCATAGGTTTTACCAATTAACACTTAAAACGCCGCGAAACAATGATGAGACAGCGGCATCAAGCATCCAAAGGCCACCGACACAGTCTCAAGACGTTGACACCTTGCGTCCTCACACAACCCAACAAAACCCGAGACGAGGACCACTGGATGACATTAACTAATTGTCTGACTCCTTCCCCTCTCCCCCCACCCCCATTTCTCTGTCCCCAATTAAGACTAGAATCTGATCCCCTTGATCCTCCCTTGATCCTTTTACACCTCTCTCCCCCTTGTTACTACTGATTGGTTTGCCTAAAACTTTCGTTAACTCTACCCTCCCTTATATTACTGCATTGCCTGATGATGAATTAATCGAAAACGTTCGTTCGCTTAACTTGACTTACTTAAAATAGACACGAAAGATCATTCGCGACCGATTTTTGGTCAGCATTCTTAAGAAAATTGCAAGCTCGGTACTCCAGGGTCTCGAGGCAGTGTCTCTTGTTCACTAGCTCACGGGCTATTGCCGAACTATGGTTCCACGCCATGTCGTCTGAAATTGGAAATAGTCACATCTGAACCCGTGAATTCCTTCAAGTACCGGGTTGTTAAACTGTCTAGGCGTTGGGTGGATGTTGTAAAAAACGGGTAGGTATAAATAACAGATTAATTCCGTGGATGAAACGTAATAACCTGATAAAGTATTGAATACTTGAAAACCAGATAAATTTACGGAACAGCCTGTTGACAAAGTTAAGACAGTGGACCATTTAGATCCCTGCCCACATCAAATCGTCGCAAAATTCGGTGTGGTTTAAAAGCAAAACCGAAACTTAGCCGTAATGCCTCGACAGTCAAACACCCCTCGATGATCCCAAACGCAGATTTGTGCGCTCACTCTTGTCATCCTCAACATCATTAGCATCATCATGGAGGCGACATTATATTCCTATCTCCGGTTCTGCCCATTTTGCTGGTGTGCGCAATCATTAGAGAATAAATGCACACTTCTGTGCTCCAGAGCTGTGAATGCTGTTTCCTTTGGAAACAGCCATATTGATGATTGTACACCCGTTCATATACTCTTCCATGCCGCTAGTTCTAGAAGTACACTTTTTTGCATGGCGACCACCTACACAACAGAAGACCACGGCGAGTCACATATCAAAGAGATCGTTTTAAGATCTGCGCGTGAGCGCGCCGTGCTTTGACACGTGTTCGTGTACCATACTCGCTCATCTGGAAAACCTTCGAAAGCTACTATCACTGAAGTTTGCTTTCAACTTGGAGACCGGTAAATGTGTGACGTGGATTATGAAACAGCTTGTATTGCGTAGAGGGGCCTGTACACACCCATCCAACGCTATGAGTTGGTTTTTGCAATCGGTATTTGTGAGTCTTTACACGGCGTAAGAAATACTCCGAGAAGAATGAAACCTTGGTTTAACCTAACTTAAATCTCCCACCTAAAGTAGATTGTATTGTTTAATTTTTTAGGTTATCAATAACTTGTCTTGAGTTATTCAGAAAAAAACTTAGGGAGTTATTCGGTAGGTTTACGAGTTTTAGATTGTAGGGAGAGAATGCAAGCGGCGGTGAAGAGACGCGGTTATCGCAGTGGGTTAAGTTAACAAATAACACCCTAGCCAATGCGAGCTTTAGACTCCGTCCTTGCGGAAAAAGAAGAAGGCAGTCGCCAGATGGAAGGAAAAGTGATTTCTGTACAGAAGAATTGGAGAATCGGTAGTAGAACGAGCGCAGGCCCGCACCCAAGCTGGACATAATTCGAAATGTCTGAGCCTGACAGTCGTCACAGCAAGGTCCCTTTTGAGTCAGCCACAGGGAGGCGATTGGCCAGGTTGGTTCATGCGCATTTGCGCGCGCGGCAAGTGTTCGCGCGGAGTTTGCGGCTAGCCCCAGAGGCACGCCGGGAACTGCACTCTGTGCGGAGGTTGAGGGGTTACGACACATCCACTGAAGCGGGTATTTTATTCGCCTACCACCTGGGATTCACACGCAAGCACAATAGTAGAGCCAGTAACAGATAGGAATGATCAGACCGAAAGACTCGCTGTCGCGGCAGGCAACGGCTAGAGTCGTCCATTTGATATAATGCCGTTGTAGACAAAGCCACTGTGTCGCAGAAGGGGAACAACTAGCGCATATATGGATGGGCAAAGACGCAGTAGCAGTGCGGGGACATGGAAATAGCTCCTAAACTGCGGCCCATTATCAGCTCTCGCGATCCATACAGAAGGTCTTATTTGATGCGATTATAGTCTGTTAGTCCACGATCATGAAGAAAAGTGAAGCTAGCTTTCAGGTCGCGGTTTCAGTTGACGGGACTCGGCCAAAATTTCAATTTTCACAGAGCCAAATTCCGCACAAGAAGTGAGAGTCCCGTGAGCCGCAAGCTGCTCGAGTCATAGCTCTTTGCCTCTCAGTCCACTGAAAAGCGCACTGACCTTCCGATCCCATATTCTGTGCTGAGACTTTGTCCGATCAAGAGAAACAGCCACGTGGGGAGGGCGCTAGCGATTAACAATTCTGGTGGCAGCGGGTCGAACTGCTGAGAAATCATCACACCAGCATTCAACATGGATGGTGAAATCACAACGATTAGCGGCTCGGGTGTGGGATGAAAAGCAATCATTGCATCGAATGCGACCCCCCCCCCGCCAGTGATGATCGCAAGAACTGCTAGGTAGAGTATGTATCTACGTCCTATAAATACTGCTCTCCTTGTGCCTTCAATATCCTTATTTGTGACCTTCTCTGATGATGGACTAGAATTAGAATCCGAAACGTCAGGCCAATACACTTTTTGTTCTATCGATTGCATCTCCTTCTGAATTGCTTCCTGGAAGTCGCTTTTTCCCTTCTACCGAGTATCAAGACCATACTTGCCTTAAGGGTCGTTGAGAGAGGAGGCCCCTATGCAGGTGGAAGCAAACGTCACGAAGACGGGTTTATCAGCTAGATCAAGCTGGGAACCGAGTTCCACCAGTGTCTGCGTATTTGTATCCTGAGCCATTGCAAGGACTTACTTTGTTGTATTTACAACGACATGCCTGCCATTATAGTGGAAGTGGCTAAGGTTAATCTCTTCACTTTTTTCATATCAAAAAATAAGGGGTTAATGCTGTCGCCAATACAAGCAAAAAGTTGAACCCCAGGAAGTAATTGGGAAGAAGCAGATGTGATCGGGGAGACAATAATTTTATTCGCCTGACGTTTCGAAATCCGTCGCGGATCCATCATCAGAGAAAATAGCAGAAGCGGGTCTGCTGGGATCTCTCCATAAAAGTTTGTTTTTAAATTTGCAGAAAGTAGCCGTCTACACAATATCAAAGGCCTTTGAGTTTGCTTTTTCACCATGTTCCGCAAGTTTTCGTTATCAAACTCGATCCCATCATTGTGAATCTGTGGAACTTGAGGTTTCATTTATTTTTGAAGTCTAAGTGTTAGTCCTCTTTTCAACTTATGGGATAGCCTTAAGTGATCTTACATCAATGTTTCGCTTATACCAGTCCGTGCTTGTTTTTCGGTTTCTCGGGGTTCGACCGATGTAGAACCTGGCATGTTCACGGCAGAGTACACCAGACATTTATACACTTTGACCTTTATGTGGTAGCTCGTGCCTTGACAAAAGTGTATATTTATTCAAATGAGACAAGTATCCGAAGCATAAGATGACTGATGAGGGGGCAGCTTGGCCTCTGGTTGATTTAAATTCTAATCCCATAGACACATTTAGTTGGTACGAAGTGGGTGTGTACCAGACACTCAGTTTTCGGTTACGTTAGATGATTCTGAACTGGGTGGTTGTACACTCGAGTGTGGATGGGGATCAACTTCAAAATGTTGCTTTACGCTGCTAAACTTTTGACGGACTAGCAGGTCTCCAAGGGCACTTAATGGTACCTATTTGCAAGCTAACGTTCGATCATGATACCAGAGTTTCCTCCCGGGTATGGAGAAACAAGCATAGAGTGGTGAGACTTTGGGAAAATCCAGTAGGAACCATTATGCTCTGGAAAGAATACTTCGTTCTTAGTTAACTAGGCCGATGACAGCTTCCGTACCCAGTGCATTAAAATTGATCAAATAATGCAGGTATTCCTTTAATCCATTTATATAAAGAAAAAAGCATTTCTAGTGAGGTAGACAGTGCCCCAGGATAGGATAAAATTTCCTTCTGACAGATAGCTGCAACTGGGGTGATGGCTTTCAAGTATGAAACTTTGGCTTAAAGAATTAGTCATGCATAGCATCATGATTAAAATTATATTTGTGTTGTTTGTCTACTAGCACCTTTATGCTGCTAATTGATGGCGAGTTTGGAGACATTCCTTTGAACTGAAAACACCGCGAATGGAAGTAGGGAAAATAAATCCAGGGCAGTTGACACGTTTATTGTGAAGCAGGTGGGTTAGATCACACTGCAAAGGTTGGAAACTATCTGCATCGATGCGGGCCATGGACTGTGGGGAGCGCGGGAAACTGGCAGAGTCGAAAAAAGGTCGGCCGCCAGACAGAGTGCACCTGCCGACTTTCGGTCCGTTCCCCTGCCTTTGAGCCGCGGACGCAGTTTTTCCAAAATAAGCGGGTAAATATTAGCAACTGACCTCTAATTCGCATTGCGAGTATAAAGTAGACTGAGTCGCGACCTTGCCTGAACAAGTTCTCTCTTTGCCATAGTATGCATAAAATATTACTACTTATTACTATTGCGTAGCATAACTAGATGTAGGTTGTATTTGTACTGTTGTCTACTATACTTGGTGAGTCCGAGAGGTCTCAGCAAGTGGTCTGCTTGTCGAAATTTGGAATGCAATAGGGGTGCCGCGGACTGGATGAATGTACGAACCGAAACTATCGGTTCGAAGAAACCTCAAATACTACTCCTGGTTATCTGTGTGTGTACTGGGAATTCAAGGAGTACCGGCGGCTGTTGTTTCGTACGTTTTTACATGTAAAGGATTAGTTGGACGAGGTTCTTAGTCCATTGTCCAAGTCGATCAGCCATCTGATGTAGCTGGGATTGGGAGCAAGTAGCTGACGTGGCGTGAAACTGTACCTAGGTATGCCATCACCCACCTCTCCATGTGTAACATTTATTTTGGGCGTGTAGCCCGACCGATGCGTGCGTTCTCTAATATAGCTTCAATATTTGTTCAGGGCATCTTCCGCGTAGGTGGCTGGATAAAAATCTATTATAGGGATCACTACGACCCTGTTTACTGTGCCTAACTGCCTGCTTATTACATGGCCCAACCCACGGAAATCTTTAATGACATGCGGCTACTTTTTATAGGCTAGGTTATGCTATGCACCACAAAGGTTAGCAACAGTGGTGTTCCTTATAATAGATTGTTATCGATAACTATATAGGCTAGCAGTCCGTGGCTCAACTGGCAGGCCGTTGAAAGTAATAATGCTCGATGGTCAAAGAACGCGGTATCGAGGCTCAAGTGCTGTAAACCTGGATTAGGATAAGGCTGGCTGCTGACGGTTAATAAACCAGAATTTTCCATCTCAGTGTCGCTTGGCTCATTATGCCTGTATATGTAGTTACTCTGCTACTGCCTTTAGGGTCCTAGATTAAGCTCCAAAGCACAATGGGACGAGCTTGCCCCAAAACCCCTTCGGTGAAGCCATTTTTGACGTACTGTAAAATCACTTGTTATGGTTTCTTCCAAGTTGCCTGTATAATCAGCATCTTGCATCAATGTTATTTTGCGTGATCAACTCAGGACGGTGACGTAGGAATTAAAAGAGTGGTAGGAAGTACTGGTAACCTTCAGTTTTTACCTCAGATGGTGAACTGACTCAAGGGAGAAGTCAGTTTTAATTAATTTTCCGAAGAAATCATGTTGTCGTCCCTTTTCAGCATGTTTTTGCTAAAACTACGTGGTGAGTACCCACACAAATTGGACTTGGTTTGAGGTCAGTAGCCCTAGACCGTACTAAAATACAAAGTGTCAGATGTAATATTTAGTCTACTCAGACTAAGTATGTTCAATGGGTGGGAGAGTCTCGCAAAACTCGGGGATATAATAGGTTCCCGAGGGGCTGATTTAATTGCCATCCATAGTCTCCTGTGATATCTTCTTTAACGTAAACCCATGGGCTTTGGGTACTCCTTGAGAGACAACTGAGCACGAACTTTATCGTAATCTCACTTTGAGACGCCTGTTTATTCAAAGCCTGTTTAGCACCCTTTGAACGGGAGAAAACGCTCCCTTGCATGACATACTTATCTACTTTTCACGGGACGAAATACCTGTTTCAAATCACTTCACTATTCTCCAAAGGATACCGAATTCCCTTCTCCTCCTCCCTCGCTCAAACGTCCGACACCAGTGTCATGTGTACTGCTCCCTGCTAATTTAATCCCCGACTCGGGCTAACATCACATAGAAGTCGTGTCCATTGCTCTGTCAGATGGAAGGACAGTGATGCCTCGTCATAAGGCCGACTTCATCGAGGACTCTGAATTGGAAGTCCGAGACAATTCGACATGGCCGTATGCCATGTTGAACACCGATCTCAATTGATTAGGTTTCGTCAGAAATACACGTATTGGTACTGGACCTACATCTTCTCAGTAGTCCGAGTTTTCGCCAGTTTTCTATTTTGTCCCACATATTTTAGTTGGCACCCTCTAATGGCAGAAAACAGCCGGTTTTGAATAGCAGAATCGTCCGATTATTCGGGGACGTGGGACTTGATTGATGTCAGATTAGAACTCGTCGAAGGACAACAAAGGCCCTCGCCTCCCAACTACCAGACAGAAGTGACATGCGAACCGTGCTCCGCATGAATTTTCTGATCATTCCCTACGTCTTGTAAGCTAATTAATCCTCTGAAATAAAAGGCCTCCCAAGTCTCTAGGCAGCCAATGCTTATTTTCATGTCACCTTCATCAAAAACATCAGCGTGCACTATTGTATGTTGTTTTGGGTGCATGATTCCGATTCTTGAAATGGATCTCGCTCATTTCCTGACCAAGCTCCGAGCATAATTGTCGTTCCGTCAAAGGGCCATAGATAAAAAAAGCTGCAGGCACTGTACGTATGTTCGTTTATTTACAACTGGATAGAATCCCCAATAAAAGCTTTCAAAGTATGGCCCCAAACGGTCCACGGCCGGCGTTACTGAGCCGTTTAGAAAAAAACATATGGTAAAGATTGGTTTTGGCAATGAGATAGAGATAGGAGGAATGTGGTTCTGGGAAGTGGGAATGGCTCTGCTACAGGTACCATTCCTTGCTCCGGATGTCCGGCTGGCCGGTCTGGGCTGATGCGATGCCCTGATCGACAGTCTCCACATTCTTTGCTCCCTTGGCCTCTCGAGTCTCATAGTCGCCGCGTTTGAATGTTAAATTCTTAGCGAAGATGATCAGCAAGATGAGAACAGTCAACACGAGAAGGCTTCCAACCACTGCCATTGGGAATCAGCGAGAGAGAGAGAGAGAAAGGGAGATCAAGTTAGATGGATGGATAGCATAGGTATTATTTTGATCCGAGGCGTTTTCCTCCTCGGTATATAATACATAGTCACTTTGACACTCGTTGTTGAACGTTCACCCACCACTAACGGAACTCTCTTGTTCTGCTCTACCTTGATCTTCATTTCTCGGGCCCTGACGTCAGACGTAGCTACTAGTAGTCTAAACAGTCTTGGCGGTGAACGTTCATCACCGAGTGTCAATATCTCCAGGTCTAAACAGGCAAGATAACCGGCATGTGTCTCAATGGTTAAGGCGTTGGACTCTGATCGAGTTCGAGTCTCAAGTGGTACACCACTTGGGACTGGGTATGACTGACTGACGATGGCTAGTAAGTCAGAAATGACAATTTCAGTTTCCTTTGTCTTCGCCGGCAATGCTATTTACAAAGTTTATTCACTTTGGGAAGTGCAGTCGAGCGCAGTTGCAATTCCTCTAACTGGCTTGGTTGTAGCAAGGAAATCAAGCGAATCTTCTTTTTCTTGCAGTTCTGCTTTGTATCATTTACAAACCGTGGTATAGCCTCAGTCAAATCGATAAAAGAAACTGTAAGTGCAAATGACGGCCCAATCGTCGTCATCGGTCACCTCTACTCAAACTGTACACGGGCAAGACGCGAGATATAAACTCAGGCAGGGTTGTGGACAACGTCAGGTTATTGAGAAGAAGACAACTCGATCGCTGGGAGAAGACTTTTATTCGCCTGACGTTTCGACATCCGTCGCGGATTCATCATCAGGTTATGTCAGTCCCCATAGCCACCACTAAACCCAAGAGCGTGTAAAACGGATAAAGTGGTAATGGGAGTCTTAAGGTTGGACCCCGAGATGGACAGGCAACGAAATAGTTGCAAGAAAACGTAAAGAAATAAGTAAATTTCCTAAAGATGTATTCCTCTAGGCTTATATAGGACAACAAAATTGTGAGGAGTAGATTTAAAAAGTAAACAAACAGCAACTCTCAATCAATAAACGGAATTTAAATAACAAAAGGCACAATAAAACAACCTTGTGCATGACGGTATGTGAATGTAGTAAGTAACACACAGAAGTTTACTTCCCATAGGTATGAACTAGTAAACTAAACCAAGCCAGGCTATGTTGCTTAGACCCATGGTGCATATGTAATTGAGATTAATGGTCTGGACTTAGAATCTCTGCTATTCTGATTCGGTTTGATGTATGGATGGAGGGCTGTCGCTACAATCACGTTAGGGAATGAAGCTTCAAAGCACTGAAAGTCGCCGAAATTTTGCCAGAGTTTAAAGGACGATCGGAAAATAATTGTAATCCCATACCTGCAATATGTATAAAGCAATCAGACGAAAGATAAATTATTTTGATATAAGGAAAGTGACGTGATTACGATCTTACCTGAAAATTATATTTACATTTATCGGTCCAATTTATAACCATGTTAAGTTCTGCAGAACTTGAGTATGCTTTGTAAAATTCAATTTTTTCTAAACAAGCAGTTAGTACTTCTAGATTTCTTAGGGGTTACAAATTCACCGAATGTTTTTCATTATTATTTAAAAGTACAAGTGTTAGTGTTGGTTTTCGAGTTCTTTTCAATATTTCGCAAATTTCGGCGTTTTGCATGAATTTAAGTCCGCAGTGTATTCTTACAGCGTTTTTTGTTGAGATTTATGCTCTGGATTTTGAATCTCGAGTATGCTGGTTTGTTTACATGCACGAATGGTCGTCGATGACATCTCTGTCATCGCCACTGCAGCACTGCCCTGCAGTCGCTAGTTTGGGACAAACAGTAGAACATTCCCTTTGATTTGAACTGCAACGGATGCTGTCCATTAGCCAGGAACAACTCCTCTGACAACCTGCTCACGAACGACAAACTAGACAGAACTACGAACACTTTGGCATACACTACCAAATGCAAGGGTGCGGCAAAACGCAGGGGTCTCGCCCATCGTCTGACAGCTACCAGGCTTGTGCGACTGAAGGAACAAGTTGACACAGGTGAGCAATCTGGTAGAGTTTATTGGGTTGAGCGACAGGAGGCCAGTACGAAGGCTCACGAATGCGCGAGAGCAGCTGGGCCGCTCGGAGTTGTGACCCCCCTCTGACATGAACTGCTAATCACACTCTCGGGGGGAGGAGAGGGGCGGGGGCGACCACTAATTCGACTTTGCGGACACACGGAGAATGCTGCGAGCCAGCAACAAGGCAGAGTAAGAACTGCTGGAGGCGCGGGCCTCTGGCACTAACCTCATAAACAGACATTACTTTACTGCTCTCCCCCCCCGCCGTTCCTTCAAGTGGACAGATGGCACGATCCAATTTCCAGCCAGGGAAGTGCCGGTCAGACAGCATGACTGCAGTCCCAGCCAAAAGACAAACAAGCTCCCGCCTTTCGCTCCTCCACGCGATGTCAACTTACCAAACCGCTCGTGCTTTATTGTTCTTTAATTTAGGCTGACAGCACCGCTGGCACAGACAAGAGGGACTGCAACGGTCATTTTCGGCGTGCTTGCCGCCCGCAGTCAGTCACACCCAATCCCAAGTTGTGCACCAATCGAGGCTCGAACCCGCGAGCTTTTGATCGGAAATCTAACGCTCTACCCATTGAGCCACGGGCTCGATGGAGAGCCCCAAGGCAGAGCGGGACGAATGAGCTCCGTGAGCGATCGATAGAGGTTAATTAACAAGTGTTCTTTCGTGTTCTGTGATTCTGGGCTTCTGTACGGGTGCGCAAGTTCAGATGAATGCAGTGACCGTCCTGCCGATCGTATGTTTCTGTAATTTGCAACAAGAAGCAGGAATACGCATGTTAGGAAGAAAATAATGGCCATTTCCGGCCTGGTCACACTTGTCATACCTCATTTCCGGATATGCAAGGCTTTAGCTTTAAAAACGTGTCTAACCGGCTGAGTAAGGAAAGCTCTACTATTTGTGCCACTGGCCCATGTCACGTTCGGTAACATTTAGCTAGGCGTTAGAGTACGATTCATCGTAACTTGAGCGGGCTTTTCAAATTGAGCAAGCGTTTTTTCGCTCCCTCCATTCGCGTGTAAATTTTCTTAAATATACGTCTGTTTCTCTACTTTGCCCATTATAAACCGATTTTTATCCCTCTTTGTTTACATGAAATGCAATGAGGTCATCAGTGCACGACGCTAGCGCCGTTTTGAAAACAGTCCAGTTGGACCTATATTTGACCGCTTTTCCAAAAACATTTATCCACGACGTCGACAAATACAGTCACTGACGCTGATGCATTACTTTCGATTCCCCGGCGTTGTGGTTTTGTGCGGCTAATTTTATTTCTTCTGAATGGAGGACGATTTTTGGTGAAAATTTTGGAAATATGTGTTCACAGTAAAGCGTATCTCTCTCTCTCTCTAGATTTCTCCTGATCGAAACGCAATGACACTCCTCACGTGTATATCACGTATCGAGGCTTGAGACGATTCTGGATTGGAGATCCAGGACAAATCACTATGACCGTATACCGTGCTGCAATAAAGCTGGTCCGATGAACAGCATTCTCGTGTGATTCGATTTAACTTAAGCTACATGTATCGTATTAGATTAAGTCATATGCAATCGAATAAATAAACGACTACGCTATAGCCAAGATCCGAGAATTCACACAAGAATATACTTAACACTTAATACCGAGGACCCAACTCAGAAAACATTGAACCAGCTAACAAGCATTTCCTATAATGCGCGGGCAGGACTGTTGTCTTCTACCTGGCGACTTCTTCGAGTTAGCAACAACGACGAACTTAAGAGGGCATCTCTTCAAACTACGCATAACAGGGGCCAGACTAGATACACGCAAGTTCTTCTTTGATCATAGAGTAGTTGAAGCTTGGAATGCTCTCTCCGAGGATATTGTTTTGTCCCCATCTGTGGATGCATGCATGATACATTTAGATTTGAATACCCGAAATGCCCACTGAAATTAGGCCTGGCGTGACCGAAATTATAATATATGCATATAAGCATACTACTCACTTATTTTCAGTAATATGTTAGTTTATAATAACAAGAATAGCAAGCGCCGAGTCCACCAAACGTTGTGGTCAGAGGCTACGTGGATTTGTAAAACTTTTCCCAATGCAGGCATGGAATGTTCTGCCTGCGGACATTGAGCACACATGTAAAATTAAGTCAGACCCATCTGTAGACATTTTAAGACACGATTAAGTTAGACCAAATAGCCACTGAGCCCCCAAAAATAAACTGCCAGTTACCGAAAGCAAATTGTGGAATAATCATATTATTAAAAAATACTACTCGCTACTTTTCAGTCATATGTTTTTTTAGAAAACTACTTATTGCATTTTTTTTGTCAATTAGTAGGCAGACTCGTTAAACCAAAAAGGGTGCACGTTGGGTGCATCGCCGACACTCGATGAAGTTCGCGTGACCTCCGCAAACTTCTCTTCATGGGACCATTGGTATTAGGGCGAAAACCGCGATGGACTCTCCCTGACATTCTTCAAACACTCTTAGCACAGGCCATCCGCTTGAATATACTCTGCACTCCCCCCCCTCCACCCCCACCCCCGGGCGACATTTTTTCTCCTTAAATCTCTCAAATGGCATTCAAACCCCTAGACTTCTGAACAATGCCTATAGAGTTTTTTCACTGTCGGCCCTCCCTTACCCAAATTCAAATTACTGGCAACGCCACTGTTCTGAAATGTTCTGCAGATCAAATTCATTAAAAAAACTGTCCTGTACCAATAGGGAGTTCAAATGTATTTGCCTATATTAACCTTAATAAAACCTGACCTGACCAGCTGACACCCTGCTCGAAAAAAAGCTCATATTGATTAAGTTCAGTTATGATACCTATGAAAACATTCAGGGGGTCAAGTTGACCAAACGCACGTTTTCGATCATTCGTCATAAGGCAATTAAAACAATTATTAAGAGGTTTTGGCAGATTTAGATAATTTTGCTGACCCAATTGTGAAAAATTCGCGGCCTCGGTGAGAGTCGAGCCCATGCAGCGGGGAAGGCTTTTTCGCAACCAAAGTTCTACCATTGAACTACGAGGCTAATAATGGGCTTAAGAAAGCCTGCCTGGGCAGTCAGCTTACTGAATCCGTTAGGGCTGATTCCATACAAACAGTAAGTTGGGCGGGTAAAATCGATCCAAGTGTGATTAAATTCATGGCGCACGGTGAGCCTCGTAGCTCAATGGTAGAGTGTTGGCTGCGCAAAAGCCTTCCCTGCTGTGTGGGTTCGACTCCTACCGAGGCTGCGAATTTTTCACAACTGGGTCAACGGAATTATCCGAATCTGCCAAATCCCCCTAATAACTATTGCAGTTGCCTGATTATGAATAATCGAAAACGTGCGTTCGGCTAACTTGACCTCCTGAAACATATCTATTACTTAAAGAGTAAAGGTCGACTTTGTTTCGTGGTTGTCTTAAGCATCTCTGCTTGCAGTTTCTAGTAGCGAAAAATAGAAGCAGAGGTTTACTGACGTCATACAATTTCGCAACATCTCGTTCAACGGCAAACGGTCATTGCCTATTAATAAGATAAATTAACTGTCCAATTAAGTGTCAACCCACAAGGGAGAAATATGATAGGCAAATAGAGGAGGAGCCATTAGTCTTAGATGAGGGGGTGATGGAGGAGAGGTAATTATGATAGCTTGTGATAGCTTGTTAAGCGTGATTAGAGGGGATAGGCACAAAGGATAGGGTGGCAGTCAGTCATAGGTAGAGGGTATTTTATTTTCGGCTCTGAGCAACCGCTTCGGCATATTTTCAGCTGACCGCATTGCCAACTGTTTTTGCGTGCGCTCAATGCATTTGCACTCGCAACTACACTTAACCTCGTAAACACAGTTGGATGTGGCGTGCAAAGGCAGAATATCTTTAGTTGGTCTCACTGGGATAGCCGTTGTTGTGCTTATGTACAACAATTTAGAGGCGGTGTTTGTTCTTTAAATCGTGCTTGCTCGCGTTGGACACATTATTCTCCTTGACGCCAATAAATTCTGCTAGTCTCGTGATCGATGCCTGATTCAAATTTCTTCCGGAAAAAATGTTTCAAAAAACAGAGGTATGCTTAAATATTGTCGTTTTGGGTTGTCAAAATGTTTTAAGCACATAAATTATGATCGATTATGAAGGGACAGATTATGAGACTGTGACCTTACCGCCGAATATGATTCGCTGTTTTGTCAGATCTTCCTCTGCAGTGCCAACGAGGGTAAGGTTCGGTGGGAGTGCGGGAGAAGGTCGGATTTCCAGAGGTTCGGGCGGCGGTAGGATTTCTTCAAAGCCACACTTATTTTCCAGCACAGAATCTTAAGTGCAAGAACAAAAACAGAGGAATTCTCCTGATAAGGTGCCATTTTATGCATATAGGAGTGTCTCCGCGATAGTATAGTGGTGAGTGTCTCTGCCTGCCACGTGAAAGACCCGGGTTCAGTTCCCAGTCGCGGAGCCGACTTTTAGGTTCTTCACAAATTAATTTCTCTTCTCTGAACAAATTAGTAGATTCTAGGTCTATAGGCATTGGCCGAAAGTTGGTGTATATATTTGAGTCGACCTCCATCAGCCACTGCGCGATGGATGCGTTAAACACACATGCTACTGACGGGAAGGCAGTAGTACGAATTGATGTCGTAATTTATCATGCTGGCTAGCTAAAAGCCCAGGTAGGTTTTTCGACGGTATTCTGCCGCTGCTTGGAATTGCTGTGAGTGATCCAGCTCATCAGTGGGTCTCCCAGATTTCGCTCTTTGCTTTCTGGTTTATATACCGGTTTTGCAAGTTCAGGTTTTTTTAATTTCCCTAGAAATTGATTTCTTTTCTCGTCACATATTATTATCTTCAAGGTATATCAACCAGAAAGAGCTGGGGGACCCACTGACGAGCCGGACCCCTCGCAGCTGTGTCAAGCAGCGGCAGAATACGGGCGAAACACGTGTCTGGGCTTTTAGCGAGTACTTTTGGTGCCGGTATGGTAAATTACAACATCAATTTGTGCTTGAGTCTGGCGGATGGAAAACGGGCTTTGAAGCAAATCACAAAACGCATTCTATCCAGTCCATAGAGAAACAGGGCTATTTTTCTTAGACTATGAGCATGATCCTGCACAAACTTCTGTTATTAATGGATTATTTTCTCGACTAACTGCGTTAAATTTCTAACAATTTCCTCGACTTTTTGGTTTCAGCTAAACACTATCTCTTAGCCTGTGTGTGACAAGTCCACAAAATCATTCCCACATCCGCTTAATGCTTGTAACCAGGCGTACGTACTTGGGGGTTCGGAATAGACGGCTGGGTTCGGCGGTGATTCGAAGAGCATACGGATGGGGAAGAAGCTGTTCCACTGCGCAGCGTACAGGCATCCGTCAAAGCCACGGTTTGAAGGCATAGATTCATTGCGACCGAGGTAGATTGCCCTCGGTTTATCCAGCCTTGTGTCTGCCGTTTCCGAAAGCAGTGAACTGAAATTTGCCACTATTTCGGGGTAGTCGTCGACCTTGAATTGCAAAAATACATTATTTGCAACATAAATGTGTCTACTTGTGTCTTGTAAGTAGGCAGTATGTATATTTAATATAAATTGCAAAGAATTACGTACCTGCAGGTGCCAAACCTGACCAATATGCGTTCGCCATGCGACCACAGTGTGGTGCTGGTCGTTTGCCAGGTCAACTATGTAGTCTGTTGTGACCTCGAAGCGACCAAAGCCGACATCAAATTCAATTGTTATCCCACCATTGTTGTTAATTCTTACTATTATGTAATTGGTCTTCCCCTCTCCCAGCATCTCCATAAGGATTCCGTTCTTGGATTTTGTTTTAAAGCCAATTGTTATGTATTCTTCCAGCGTACCCAGTCGGTCATGAAGATTACGTAGATCTATCTTCACCATTGGACCATTGTTAAAGGTGGCTCCCACCTCTAAAAGAGTTCAATGAAAAAATCAGAGCTACATGGGTAGACAATCGCAAGCATTCATATGCGTTTCTTCCGAGCTAATTTCGCCAAAGATTTATTGCACTAATTCAGTCATTTGGCATGGAATTATATACTATTACAACTAACGTTGTACTGCAAACTGCGTGATTAGGGGATTGGTTAGTATCAACGAAAAAAGGATAGTATAAGTGAACCTTCGGTGATCCTAAATTTTGCAACGAAACAAGCACTAGATGTAACCATTTAGAAAAACAAAAATGATTCTGAAACAAGTGCAAAAATGAAGTAAAATTAGTAAGTAGCATAGCAGCCGTCCTACTGACCGAAAATGAAACATTTGAGAAAAAGGTATTTGCAGTTATTTTCCAATAGAAATCTAACAACAAAGAAATAGAACCCGGTGATTGAATACTGTGGAATTTAGTAATATTGGTTAGTTTCCAGATATGAGGAAGTCGTTTAATAATAGTGCAAATACGTTAATTTTCCAATCTTTTTTGTTGCCTCCTCATTATTCTAGAACAATGTAGATATCTTGGATGCGATTAACTGCTGGTTTTTTCTGATTCTATTTGTACTATAGCTTATGAGCGCAAAAGTTGGGCTTCCAAAAGACATTAAAGTTCCACGAGCGGTAGACTTACCACGACCACATATGAAGCCTCGATAGGGTGTGAGACCGCATTCACAGAAGTAGTGCGAGTAAAATTCGTTGCATACACCCCGATTGAGGCAGGGCTTCCTCTCGCAACGCGGCTGACAACCAACGCGAAGGCCATACGTCACTATGCCACGTTCCACTATTCCTCTAATGTCCTGCACAACGCCGTTGATCAGGAGATTTGACAGGCAGCCCACGTAACCGTCCGTGAAGGCCTAATGGGGGTGTGAGAAGCGGCATAGGCACCTTAAACTCCCAAAGGACGATTTCAATTCATTTTTATTAAGGGAAAGGTAGGCAAACGCCTTTGAACTCCCTATTGGTGACTGAGAAAGGTATCGATACAGCAGAGAAAAATTCAAAAAGAACGTCATTTACATGACGGCAAACGAAAGATCTTAGTGAGCAGTTGCCTGCAATTCATCTAATCCTCTGCCTTTAACTGTACACAGGGCAGTCTGGATCGCACACAAAAACCAACGTAAGTTAACTATGAGAGGGGATGATAGATCGAAATCGGGGCCTCCGATAAAAACTCAGTCAATCGATATGTCGATATAGCACCGGTAAACAGAGCCCTACGCTGTCATCTACGGATTGGCATTACTGATGTTTGATCGGCCCTTGCCCCCTATAACTGTTGCCTCTTTTTTACCGCTTTTAGCTCTAACGATAGACCACAGTAAGAATTCGGAAGATTATTTGGTTAAAGCAAGGATTCTGGTGATCGAAGAGACTTTTTCCTTCTGTCCTTAATGGATATTGTCTATAGATGAAATCCGTTTGTGTCTACTACTTATATTCCAGATCGTGAGCCCGTTAAACGAGCCGCATAATACATGCACTGAAAAACACGATGGCCAGGTATGACAGACTTTATTCGGCGTGCTTGCCTATGACAGATGTCGAACATGGGAGGGGGAAGGCGTGGAGGCACGCGTAGGGGCGGCCTTGAGCGCGCCAGCCACCTGCGCCCGGTCCCGCCTCCGGTCTTTTTGACTCCATCTGGACACCGGGCACAGTTGGGTGACGGAAGAGAGTGTGCGATGTATGCAGTGCAAGTCTACTATAACTTAAAACGAATCCATGCGCAAGTCACCGCCCCTGCACTATTACCCTGCTGTGGAGTATACGGTGGGCCTCGTTGAAATCGACGACCGAACAGTCGTGTATTATACACCAACTGACTTCGGGTAACACTGTTGTTTGGCATCTAAGTAAGAGAGCGCATTTGGCATCGACTGCTTAAATGCTGTAGAAAGCGGGAAACTGGCCGACACAAAGAAACCAACCTGCTTAAAGAACGAATACCCCCCTCCTCCCTCCGGAGTTATCGGTCTGTGGTTGTGCCGATGAATGGACGTTAAGCATTTATATTAACAAAGCGCGTAAGTTACTGCTCGGAGGTCGACCATTCTACTAGTCTTTCACTGGTCCCCGATTTCTATACAACTACTGACTCCCCGATTTCAAGCAACCTCTGGTTATAGAGGTTCTACCTTTTGGATGGCCTTCTCGTAAGATATTTTGAGTAGTAATATGACATATTAAAACTAAATGCGTTCGAATTTCGATTTCGGTCTGTTGTTGAGACCTCTCCTTTTTGTTCTGAAGCAGGTACTGGATCAGTTACGACTGCACCTTTTTAATTTTTGGACGGTTACGGCTGAGATTTCACCACGCCCGGGTCAAAGAGCTCTGTCATAGAAGTTCGGCTGAATTTGCTGGTTATGCGAAGGTGGATAAATGACATATCGATCAATCCAGAAAACTAGACAATGTTCCTGTGATTATTCCAACACAGAACACCCAATAAAAGTTTGGAAGATCAAATTTTAGAGCTGACCTTCCTAAACAATAGCTCTTAGCTGTGGAAACGCTGCCAACATTTCATAATCCACCAAGGAAAGACATTGGCAGCTAAAATCACCTATAACATCAAATTGCCTGTTGTTGCGTGGTGTGGACAATAAATAACCCATGATAAATTTAGTTTATCAGATAGACTGCCGGACTGCTGACCTGTGTGGTGCCAACAAACAGAGGCTGGTCAAAGTCGAAGCGTTGGTATGAACGCTGGTCGGGCTCAACCAAAACTCTGGCCGGATTCGAGTCTACTATGAGACGGGACTCTTTTCTGTTCCTCTCCAGGCGGACGACATGCCATTGGTTGTTGTTGAGCCAATAGGCAGTGACCACCTCCAAGACCTGAAGTCCATTACCCACGTTGAAGGCAAATCTGAAGGCGAAGCCACCTGTCAGCGAAAACAATTGAAGCGAAAATGTTCTTAAAAAGGCGATTTGGCAAACATTTTTTGGGAATTCATTGGACCTGTACAATTGCCCCGATAAGGAAAATCGTAGAGGTGGACAGGGTTAATAAATGTCTTATGATTAAAATTAACCGTTTTCACACCACCCGTATAGCGAAATCAGCATTTGGGGGCTATTTCACTTGCGGGGAGGGGGTGGGAGAAATAGGATAGGCTGTGAGTAATGGTTTCGGTTCTCGTACTCTATTCTCGGACTTCTTGTCTATATGAATAATCCAGTCGATCATAACGAAGTTTTTCAGGTTGTTTAACGAATAGCAACCAACTTCTCCAAAGGCCTTCGCCAAACTATGCTAGCA
Source organism: Ligula intestinalis (assembly GCA_036362985.1). Lineage (NCBI taxonomy): Eukaryota > Metazoa > Platyhelminthes > Cestoda > Diphyllobothriidea > Diphyllobothriidae > Ligula > Ligula intestinalis. Next base: position 12,185,012 of record JAYGXS010000004.1, on the reverse strand, counting down.
ACAATCGGGGCAATAGCTATGGGGTTAGTAAATCCAGTGCTGTGTTTTCAGAAGACGCTAATACAGGCACTCTCTCTTTCATGGCCAACGCCAGGTGGTGGTTGCATGTAACTACCACCCCATGGTGGCAATTGTTCACTCCGCGTACTCGACCCATGACCAGTACTCACAGCCTACCCAATTCTACCTCCTCCCCGGTCCAGTAACCTTTACATGCCAAATTCGGCATGCGTGCGGCATGAAAACAAGGGGTTTCAATCATAAGTCATTTATAAACCCTACTCAACTTCAATATTTTTATTATAAATGCAACTGCGCAGGCCCGATAATATGTTGTCGACAGCATATGTTTGCCACACTTAAGAGGCAAAAGTCGGGTTAAAATGACAGCTATTTGTGCTAAATCTTACTGCATAAGAAAAACGAGAAAAACGAGAAAAGTGTCCGGAGGGCGCCAAAAATACGGTTCTACTAAGTAAACGGAAGAAAAAATTGAGAAATCCTGAATGCGGACAAAGTTGGGACAGAAGGCCAATAAGAACTTACTTCGGATCCGAAGCTCAAAAAAGTGACCTGACTTGCGTCCCACATTTTGCATCAACACTGCATCTGTCACGGTAGTCTTAAAGAGGAAGCTCATGTCGAATTCGAACTCCGCGTAGATGAGGGGCAGTTCAATGTTGGCGTCCTCCTTGACAAAAGTCACAGTATTGTCGAAAAGACGGTCACCCAAGCAGCGCAACTCCTGGACACTGTACTCGGCCTTTTTATTGTCATTTAGGCCACCCGTATCTCCAAAACGGACTTCCCAAACTGGAAGATCTTCCTGTTGTAAGAGGAAAAAAAGTAATAAGAATAACAGAGGCTGGTTAAACATCAGTGGAGGTTGCTGGTGTCAAGAAACAAGACCATTTGTTATTTCTACAATCGAAGACTGCCATTCGATTGAAGAATAACATCGCCATTCGTCCACAAAGATGCTTAATATGTCAAGCATAGGATATCGTATGAAAGTTATCCTTTTCTGACTTTGATTAACCTTAAGTGTCCAAGTGAAAGCATTTACTGTTTAATGAAACTGATTTTAACTTTCCGTTCTCTTAATAGGTTTCGCTGAGGGCCGAATGCGGTCAAGTACGGGCAATCTGGATAGTTCGTCAGGGAATGTGCAGATAAAGCCAGTGGTGTCAGAGGGTACACGCGCTTTTTTGACGATATCTTCTCAAAAAGGAATCTTTCGTCACGACCTTTGTGCCACTGTACTAGCTACGCCGTTAAAAGCACAGACGGGTGGACAAATAATATTGGTATATTACTCAAAATGATTAAGTAGTTCTTAGTTTAACGCCATTTCTGAACACATATTTGGAAACTCTAGGGCGCTGTTACACACTGAGGCATAGTAGATCGATAAGAAAATCATTAATTTTGATTTCTTCCTTCCTTGGATAATCTTAACTGATTCTGTAGCCAATACACTTGTTTGTAAAAAAACTGTCAGAAAGTTGTACCAACGATATTGCCATACCTTGAAGGCTAAGAGGCCGGTGTCGACTAGAGGTGGAGTGTCTGATCCATCACTGTCGCAGTTGCAGGTTTGTGAGTTGCCGGTACACGTTCCGCGAACACCGCAGTCGCAGCGTGTCAACCCCGGCACCCCTCCACCCCAATAGTACCTCGGGCGGCCGGTTCTGCTGACCCACCAACCCCAAGTCAATTCGTTTCCGAAACCTGAAATGCAAGAACCGCCAATGTCATGTATCAATCAGCCTGCCAGTCAGCATGCTATGTACAATTACACATTACTTGTTACTTGCACATTTTAAGTAGTCTTACCTTGTGGTTTGGCTAAAAGCTTGGCATTCCAACATCGGTAGGCGACTGATTGCTCGCACTGGAAGGCCCGCCTGACGAGTTCAGCGAGCGCTTCACGAGAGGTCTTACCGTAATCTAGCACGCGGCGGTAAGAGCCAGGCGCGACAAATCCATCCACAGTCATGAAGCCCATATCAGTATGCGTGACCTGGGTTTCGGTCATTTCCGGGTCTAATGAAATAAATAAGATTGAATAAATACCCCATTTGCAAAATTTGTGCAGCAGGAAGACTTCCGAGGACTCAGTGGCTCAATACCTTCCAGACAGCATTTTCGGTCGATTCCTACCTACAGATGAAAAATTCGCTACGCTGGATATTTGCCAATTTTATCGGCATGGTCGAAGACTGGGGTTGATTCAGTGAGATGTCGATGAAAGCTCAAACACGACGCAAACACTAACTATACAATCCTCTGCAAAAGTAGGTTGTGTAGGCCACGTAAGATACCACTAACCCCAAGATGATGTTCTATGGGACTGGTGGTGATAGAGTTTTTACGCACGGGTCATCACGGGGGGGGGGACAGGAGCGAAAATAAGAGCGATAAAGCAAAGAAAAACCAAAAGTAGAAGATACGGTTGTTGGAATAAGCTGATACACATATGAACGAACATGCAATAATGGAAAAATAAACAAAAAGCAGTTTACGAAAGTGTAGACTACGAGGGTCCGAAAATGCGGGATGCGAATCGAAAGTGAAACGAATCCACGGTTGCGTAGTAATCCATGTAGACAGAAGTCTTTGCCGATTATCTAATTTTTCCGTATGGGGAGTGCAATGTACTTGGGCAAAGCATGGGACTGCTATAGAAATGATCAACTGGTTACATGATAACCGTGCGAGTCAAGCCAAGGAATCGTTACTACTCGGTTTCCTAGTGCAGAACGTGTTTGGCGATTACTGAAGGGTTCCGTGTGAGGAATACAATGGGCTTACGCTAAGTAACCCTGTAAAATGGTCAGACAAAGTGCGCCAACCGTCAACCGTGTGATGCAATTCGGTGAGTCTAAGTATGGGCGAATGCGACTGAAATAAACAAATGGTCATAATTACGCCTACTAAAACACATATAGTAGTTACTTAAGTGGAGTTAAATCACGGGCGCAATGTAACCTACTCTCACCCAATTCTCATGCATAGTGACAAGGGGTAGCACCACAACTGTTATGGATGCAAGATACTAAATGGGGTCTGCAGATTTTTAAGATGGAGGGGGGGGGGTAAAAGAACGAGCTCAATAGAATTCTTACTTGTAAAGTCACACAGCACAGTGATTGGACTAAGTACGCCCGAACCGTCGAGGTCAATCGTAGCAGTCATTTGAGGCGCCAAATCACCGTAGAAGAGACTGAGCTCGGAGCAGGAGGTAAAATACTCACTCTGGTGGCAAACTGCACCCGAATAGCCGGTGTTTGTGCAATCGCAGAAGAAGGTAGCTCCATTCTGACTGCAGGGTGCTTCATGCTTGCAAGGGTTCGGACTGCATCGGTCTGTGATCAGGCAGCTCCCGTTAATGAGTTCTGCACTGCGGCTGGCCGGGTCTAGCTCTGCCCAAAGCACCTCCTTGTTCTGGATTGAGATGCGTCGTAGACAGCCCTGGAAGCTGAAGCGTTGGGGCCGCCCTCCACCAATGTAGAAGACCTTCTCGAAAGAGAGCTGTCAACAAGGAGGGAGGAGAAAATATTTGGGCTGACGTCCTTTTGAACAGGACAAAGGCTGCGAACTAGGCAGAATTTAAGGGCGTAATTTGTTAATTCTTTTTAACTGCGTACGCCTATTGCCTATTAAAAAAAGCAACTGTCTAATTAAAGCGTGACCTAGAAGGATGAGGCGTGATAGGTTAATAAAACATGGACGAGATCAAGCGGCAGCATCGATACAAAAACGTACGCCACCTCTAAATTACTGTTTGTAGACCGTACAACAACTTGTATGAGTCTGTCGGCCAGCGCAACTGCGCTGACTCACACTGCCTTCGTCCGCCAAGCCTCGCACGCTGCGAGCTTTTGTCCTGTCGCACGCTCGCTGTCGACTCGCCGCGCGTACGCTCAAAGCTAATCGATGCTTCCACCTCATTTGATTGGCGGCAGCGGACAAATCTTCACACATCCTCACCTCTTTTTACTGATGCGACTAGCTTTTATACACGGCGCTTGCAGCAGCTACTGTAGGGCTACTTCAACTCAGTAAAGCTGTTCCTATCAACTCTGTCTTGCTTGACTCTTCATTCGGGAATCCTTTTGTTATCGGTTCAGCAACCAGCTGAAACCTGAACAATATTCTGACCGTAAACGCCACATCAAAGTGTTTTGATGAGTTTGCATGTAGTTGCGAATGCAAACACACTGGGCGCTTGCAAAGCCAGTTGTCAACTCGGTCAGTTGAACATATGCCAAAGTTAAGCTGCCTAAGAGTTAAATAACGAAGCACATTCTGAACGCTGGCCATACGGTGGACCGAATGACTGCACTTAAGGTCGCAGTTTGGACAAATACTGGGCGTCTCATGCGCTTTGTAGAGGCCGCTGCAACACGGAGCAGAAAAGCAGAACCCTGTAGGGAGCGGGATCACGTGATCAACCTCGCACTGCAATGGTAAGGATTGATAACGCACGTAACGCTACATCCTCTGATTCCCTCCCCCGCATGAATGACAGTTGTCCTGCACGTTTTACTTTTAATGACTTTTGACAGGTTTTCGCCGTAATCTGAATCAGCTTGCTCGGTTAACTTTCAACAATCAACGAAAAGACAGACGTGAATACAACAAAAATGAAATGGCAAAAAAGACAGACTCGAGAAGAAGACTGACCTGTTGCAGGAACTTCTGGATGGTCCTGTAGACCCGGTTGTCGGCGGCCACCTCCACGAGATCAGCCTGCATCTTGAAGTTGACAGAATGCCAGAGGCCGTCTGCAAAGGTGCCATTCGGAGCAGCTGAGTCCAGATTGGGTATGGTGTTGCGTATGAAGTTGACTCCAGGCATCAGAATCTCCACTACCAGGTGCCCAGTGATGGCATCCATTTCCAACTGTAAGGGAGGAAAAAGTGGCTCTGATGTTGCTTGTTCCGCTACAGACAGGACACCATACTCCCTTTCAATTTACTGACGCATAATACATGCATAAGGACTATACAAACTGTGCTGATCGCGTCTGCAGTCGCATCTACTGCGCCTATGGTCCTAGGCTACGCACCCCGGTACGCTCTTTCTCTTATCCACCTAAAAACCGACTGCTGACGACGTGGCGGGTTCCTCTGCTCTTGTCACAGCAAGGGCGTATCATGGTTGCATCTCCGGTTCTTAGGGACGTTCTCGTGATTCTGAGGTCTCCTCCTTGTATGGCTCTTCGGATGTAGATATTATTCGCCATGGACCCCATGGCTGCCGCCAACATTCACAGCAGCATCCTGGTCCTATCTTTCACATACTTCCCACCACCGGTGACAGTTTTCTCCTAAAAACCACAAATGACACTCCCTTTTGAAGTATGAGCCATGCCTTAGGAGTTTTCACTATCCACTCTTCTTGCTCAGTTAAACTGCTGGCTCGTGTTAACTGACATCACCACATGTGAGTGTATTGCTTGAAACAAGCGAGTAGTCGCTTGCAATTGTGTCAACGACTTCTTTGGAATGTTTGGCTGTGCCGATGCATTTCTTAAATGCTATGTACCAATAGGGAGTTCAAAGGCGTTTGCCTATATTTCCTTCAATAAAATTGACTTGACTTGACTCAGGATTTGCGTTCAGGCAAATCATAAAGCCTGGAATTTCGTCGACGATTGGGTACGTGGGCTCACTCAGAAAACGGGACGCAAATATTCCTATAATAAAGGCGTGATTGTTAAAGGGATTTTATAGGGCAGAATAAAGGAACCTGACACATCAAAACTTGGGAGTTGAAAACGAACAAACAAATGAAAACCAAGAGCACTGATTATATATTCCTGAGGTACTTATTGCAGCCCCCGATGACCGGTCACACTGAAGGATAAATTAAGAAGAATATATCGTCGAATCAAACTCTCGCGATGATTGCGATTGAAGATCTATTTGAACTTAACAACATTGATAGTCCGACGCCTAATTCTAAAATTGTGCCTTTGGTCTAACTCTAGCCTAAAACATCTAGACCTATCCATAACACCAACCCTAACCTACAGGGTGCCCCACGAAAAACCCCTAAATTTATGATAATGTTTATACTGTTATAAAAATAAAAATTATTGATTACAATTATAACTAACAACTTTATTGTGTAATTAACAAACTGTTTCCTAATAACAAGTTACAGATACCGCTCAAAATGCTGTCCATTAACTGCAGAACACCGACGTAAACGATCCATCCAGCTCTGAGCTGCTCGACGAATGACATCAAGAGGGATGTTGTTCCATGTGTCCATCAACACATGTTTTATTGACTCGATATCTGTGATTCCTATTCTTCGTCTCTGAACCTCCTGTAAGAGTACACTCCAAATGCAAAAGTCCATTAAATTCAGGTCAGGGCTCTTGGATGGCCATTGCTGGGGTGTGATGAAATCTGGAGTGTTAACTCGGAGCCAGGCGACAGTGTCATTGGCAGTGTGTGGCTTTGCACCATCTTGCTGCCACGTCCAGGGTTCTCCCTGCATTACTTGATCAATATCTGTAAACATCTGCGGGCACATCTCCTCTCTGTAAACAACTTGATTTTCAGTTTTTTTCGTTCTCCGACTCGGTGCAACACCTTCCTGCCCAGCAGCATCTCCCTCAATAAAATAGAGGTCCGTTTTGCCTTGCCAGGAAACAGCACCATAGCACATGATAGATTTTTGCTGCTTGTCTATCTCCACCAGCAAATCTTCATCAGGAATATCAGTTTTGACTTCCACTGCACGATATATGCGTTCATTTTGCCTATTCAGTGGTGCAGACAAGCAGAATGATGATTCATCTGAGAACCACACTTGTTTCCATTTTTTCTCCTTCACCGAAGCGCTGAAGCATGGCATCACACTTTGTCTTTCGAGCTTGCTGGTGTGCTTCAGTTAAAACATGGCATTGAATATGTCGAAAACATTTTAAATTGGATTTTGCAATTGTTCTGTGCACATACCCTTTTGACAATCCCAGTTCTTTACAAATTTCACGTTGACTTGAATGTCTTCTGTGATGATCTGGTGGAGTTACGGCAAAATCCAAGACTGCTCGCCTTGTTGGGGAATCGTGCCTGCAAGAAGTGCCACTACCAGGCTTACGCACCTTTGCTACAGGTGATCCACCTTGTTTGAATGCAACCGCGACACCTCTAAACTGGTCAGTTGTAATGGCACCAAAAAATTTAGGCAAAATTTTCCGACATTTCTGCAACCCCCATGTTGGATGTTCTTTCCGGAATAGGACGATGACCTCGCGCTGGAAATTGCTTAGCTGTGCCATGGGTCTACACGTCTTTCCAGAATATTCCTGGCAGGTGGGCATTTTAGAACCTTCACCTCTGCGACCACCACCCACGTTGTGTGGGTGCTCCTCACCACTGAGCGGAACATGGCGTGGGCGACATGAATGCGGGTGCGAACCAACGGGGGCGGCTTCACTTCGGATGTGGCCCAGGTGTTCTGTTTTCTCCGCCATCGATCGTGACGGCATGGGCGGTCCTGCCGCCGTAACAATCACAAACTTAGGGGTTTTTTGTGGGGCACCCTGTAGAACGCAAAGTCTAATCCTAAGCATGATGGAGAATGAAAGAAATGGAAGGGGGCAACATGAGCCTACTCAAGTGACAAAAGTAGGCATTCCTTAGAACTGCAAGGTAGGTGGGACCAGATATGCTAATCTTACACTGGCTTCTTATAACTAAGCAATCGGTCCAGTTGACCAACGGGTGTTTTGGACGACAGACTTAGATGAATTTCCCAGTTAATAGAGATTTCGCGGATTAGTTCATCAAGTTTATAGAAGAGAAGGGAAACATACTGACTTCGGGAGCAAACAGGTCTCGAATCGGCAGCCTCTGTGGCGGACAGCCAGCAATGGTGTCCGACTTCCCTGTTCAACGCCCACTGTTTCAGTGCAATTTCACAGACAGCTGTTTGCAACTCGGTGACCTGAAGACCCTTGACCGACCTCCCCACACGCACACACACGCGTCCAAATAGTCTGCGCTGACTCATCCTGCCCTCGTCTGCACCGTGACTTACATTCATGTGTGACAAATTTCCCACTCCGCGCGCCATCGGACTTTCTAACGCTGTCGATTGACTCGCTACTTAATAAGTGTGTAAACTTGAAGTCAATCGATACTTCATCTTTTTTGATTGGTCTCAGACGAGAGAGTATATATCACGACAGGCAAGGCTCCACGACATTACACCTTTTCACCGACTCACTGGACTTGCTGAAAATTACTGTGGTTGTGCCTTTTTATTCAATATTATCCTTTATGACACTTTTACGTCATTACCGTCATTATTATTTAGGAATAACACTCGCTAGGTGCTTCGTTAATTCGTCTGGATGTCGAAATTTCACAGGGCCACTTGAACACGCCGCCCCTCGACCGATGCAGCAGGGGCCACTGTACAATACACCCACCCCGGCAATGCAACGCACCAATCACACACCCCTCGAACTCGCTCCACGATCACATAAAAGTAGCTGCCACCACTATTTCTCTCACACTCTTTCGGGCCTGGCTGGACGGTCAGCACTAGTCCTGGGTTCGCCAGTGGCCAGTGCCGCCCGAAAAAGCAACTCAGGTTTCCGCGCACAATAAAGCCCTCATTGTGGTGCCTTCTGCCTTTTACAGAAAACGGGGGATTCGGCCTGACGATTGTAGTGTCCCGAGTACAACCACAACTTAGACGCCACACCCCCTATCAGGTTAATCATGACCATTCTAGCACAACGGTTGAGTAAAGAGGAGGAGAAGGATAGAGGAAGATTAATGTAGGTTGCTGTTTGTCTTCATACAGTTAATCACGACCCCAACCACCACCTCGTGCTGAAAATCCAGGAATTATTTATTTCACAGTAAAGCGTGTCTCTCTCTCTCTCACTTTCTATCTTTCTCTCTCTCCCTCTCTTAGAATAAAGGTACCGAGGGAATGTGGTTCGCAAATGTGTTAACACCTATCGTCTCGAGAGCACCTACGTACTGCTTGTGTGCTTGGATTTCCGGTACCAGGTGGTGCCCGGTATTATGACTGTAGACTATAAGAACTGGTCGCGAATCACCAATGTTTCCTTTTGGGGAGGGGGAGGGAGGTTGTTGTTGCATGAGGATTGTCTGTGTCGTACCTTTGTGTCGAGAAACAGCCGATACCAACGTAGTACAACAAAACATTCTACTTATACGAAATAAGTAGACGGTTGTGCGATGTAAGCTTATTGAGCCCCAAAACAAGACTATCACCTCTAAATCGATGTACAATAATCTCCAAATAGCAGTTATCCGAAGTATACCTATAGGCGTGTCCGTACCCTCCTCCCTCTTCCCGATAAATGAATGAAATATATACTGCCACCGCAAGGCAGACTTTTTCTCACCGATACATAGTGGACGTCTGCATCGGTGGTGTGGTAGAAGAGGGATCCACCACGATTGAATGTTCGAAAATCCATGCTGAACTGAAGCGTGCTGGCCTCACCACCCCGCTCCACGCGGATGAAAACCAGGGACTGCTCGATACGCGGAAATGTGATGATGGTTGGATCCATGACCGCGGTTGGGCAGGATTTACCCAACTGGCCAGTACCGCCAATAGCGAAGCCGGTGATGTTGAGGTCCTGAGTGGTTGTTGGCGGACCCCACCAGAGAATGGGGTCTTTAGGAGGAAAACCGAGGGCCTCAAGCCAATCCTCTGTACGCCACTGTTGTTCCGTCATGATGAGGCCCTGTTGGGTTCGCTGAGTGTCGCGGATGAATTGCACTCCATTGAAGTTGAATTCCTCCAGGCAACCCTGAAAATTCTCAGTGACAGTCACGCTCTTCTTGTTTGCGAAACTTGGTAGACCACCGACGTACAACTGCAAACAGGCGAAGTAAAGAGGACAAAGTAATTGATGTCAAATTGATGGAAACTAGAAGGAGTGGAGATGGGAAGACGGCGACAAATAGGTGTGTGATTCCACTCAGAGAAGAAGAAGAAGAAAAAAAAAGAAAACGAAGCAAGGGCCTTTCTAATAGTCAGTAAAAGAGAGAAATCCTTAAAAACTGCATTGAAACAGCCAAGGCATGCATAAAAATAGTAAACTTGAGGACAGTGTTACGGCTCGTATAAATATGCAAAATGCATAAAAATAATAATGAAATGTGCATGGTGAAAAAGATGAGGCATTTGCGAAATAACAGCCTACAACCTATTCACTGCATTTGCACTATGCATCATCTTCACCTGAGTCAACTTTATATATAAATGAATTGCCTATTGAAATCTAGGGAGTAACACGTTTGTAGTCATCTGTTTAATCTCTTAGGTAAGGTTTTGAAAGTTCGCGTTCGTGTTTATGGGGATTTTATGTGTAGGCCGAAGGCGGCGGTGGACATCATGCGCCACGAACTGGACGTGTATAAAATGCAGTAACGCCCTTCTGTTATGTAAGTGCACCAACCGCAAATGGAAACTCGGGGGCGTATTTTTTTAAATATGAAAAGCAGATTCTGTTGATTAGCCTAATCGCAGGCAGCAGGCAAACCGAAAACGATTTGAATAATCTTAACACAAAGGAATGAAGTAAGTAATATATTAAAACCAAAACAGGAGCTGGATATATTGAAAAGTTATACAGAAAAAGATGAAAATCATGGAAAGCTTAAGAGAAAATCTCTTATACAAACAGAAATAACAGGTCAGTAGTCATCACAGGAGCCATCAAGCGTGACTTTGTGCGTTAACCTTAACGTTTAAATCTAATCTAAAAATCATAACCCCAACCAAAACCCCCTTACCCTGATCCTAAACCTAAATCCTTACCTAAACCTAGCTTCAAACCCGTTACTCTGACAACAAAACGCTAACCTAGTTTTAAATTTAATCCCACACAAGATTGGGTGGACAGGAGTAATGTTCCCATTCGCCAGTATTGCATTGCTATCTCATCCTGAGCGACTGAAGACAACATCAGGACTTTTTCTTATCAGCTGAAGCTGACATCTCACCTATTTTCAAGTTCATTTGAAAGAGTCATTGCATTAGAACCAGTCGGGTTTCAGTTGCGGATAGGACCTAACTAGACTGCTAGAAGGCAGTAAGTTTTCACAAGCTGTCAGGAAGTGGTAACATTTCGAAATAAAAACTGTTGGTACTAAAAGGCAAACGCACCTTTCGATTCATATCCATATGCACAAAGATGGCTGATAGGTTCCTCCACGTGGATACGCCATCCACAGATATGTTTAGGTTCTTTTCTGTCCTTATGATGGAAACGTCGTGCCATTGGTCATCATCAAGGAGACTGCCAGCAAGGACGCTGTTATCAGTTTGCTCATCCGCCCATGGAAAAATACCCAGGTTCACTGAGACCTGGAGTCTTGCCCTAAAAGTTAGTGGTGCACGCGTGGACCAATCAGAGAGCGCCATAAAATCGATATATGTATTTTAGAATATATTTCCAATGGCATTTGTGCGATGGTAAGGTTTTATTGTGAGATCACTTAATGCCAAAAGTTTCCCCACCTAAGTGTCTTAGGGAATTCGTGGTTAAAGGGGAATGAAAGGGTGGGGCTACACCTGTGGGCCGTATAGGTGCGTGATAACTGCGCAATAACAAAAGAAATTCAAGCTGCTCGTTATGAGTTTGCTTAACTTAAAATGAAAGCTAAAAGTTTGGGGGAAGGCTAAAAATGGTAGGAAAGGATATCTATAGACATAAATACTATTAGAGCAACTCCTAATGGTTAACATAATCACTGAAGTGCTTGGATAGGCGTGACTTTGACTTGTTGAAAATGTGGTAGGCGTTTATTATTATTAATAAAAGACAAAAACTGCCTCACAAGAACGCCCAGCCCGTGCGACTTTGGGTCCAACGTTATTCATATTGAATGGATACCCGCCAATCTAGGGATTCGGCTTTTTAAACGTCTGTTTAGGAAGGTAAATCAATTTTTGCGGATAAGAGTTCATTTGTTTAAAGGAAGTCAAACAGATAAAAGGGGGCATATTGTCCATAATTTTAATTCTGTAAAGAGAGTAAAGGTCAGCCAACCGAAAGCTTCTACTGTTCGGTGGCAGAGAGCTCTGGGTAACTTCAAGAGGTCAGTGACACTGATTAGCCAGGCGTGAGTCGACCTCTTTTTTAAAGTCCAACATTTTTAAAAATCGTTGACTTATCGAGTCAGTTAACGCAAAAGATACTTTAGGTTGCTTCAAAAGGAGAGGGGGGCATACCGATATAATTCCACGGTTAAGTAATCACGCTGACTGTCATCGCCATAGAGAATGAGTCCATTCACTTTTGACGTCCGAAAACGGAATTTGAGATGGTCGACAGCGGTCTGTGTTTCTCTTCCTGGACGATCCAACAACAGTTCGATCCAGGTTTTGCCATCGAAATAAGCCGTAAAAGGCCCTGTATTGATTAAAAGCCGGTAAAATAATTTCCGTCATTCAAATAAATGAAAAAATTCTTTACGTAAACTGCAATATGCAGTTTAAATAAAACCTCCATTCAACACTCAAATGCGTTGGATGCCTTCAATTGGGCAGAAATATACATACGTGGTAGTCGGGAAAACGTTGATCTGCACTCCTTTGCAGCATGCTGACTTAGCGAGCACGAAAAAGAATGTTTTAGTATTTACTTTTCTTTGCCATCTAGCAAAATATTCTGAACCCAAATATCTAGTGCAAGTCAAGAACACTATAGTGGGCTCATAATTTTGCTTTTATTGATCCTATTTAGGTAACCACCGCGACTTATTTGGACTTTGTTGTGCTGATGAGATATCGCAAAGCTTGTGCTTAAGCCGCTCGCTTGCTGTCCTGGGGTAAAAGCTCACAGAGGTTGTCAAATTTTTACAAGTGAGTCAAATGAATCATTCAACTCTGTCAAACCTCCTGTGAATAGAGTGAGCCTGATAGTCATCTGGGAGATTCTAGGTTGACTTTTTAGGAAATTCCGCTTGCGAATCAGAATTGGCGGACTTCATATGTTTCCATGTTATAGAGATCGCGGCTTCGATAGGATCCCGTAGCTCTGTTGATTAGAGCAGTGGTTGTACTCCAGCTCTGCCCTCGGTGTTGGGGCGGATGGCCAACAATGCCGTTTACGTCTTCGTTCTCCAATGCCAGCTGCCCCGCAGAGTCATGCATCGTCACAGACAGCTCTTCATCGTCCGCATACAGGTGTGCACACAGGCGCACACATACGTGCGCCCAGATAACCGTGGGTGCCACCCCGCGGCCACGCAGCAGGGGGCCTCTACACACGACACATCTCAGGAAATACAACACGCAAATCATACACCCCTTTAAATCGCTACACAATTATCTAAAAGCAACTGTCATCATTGCATCTGACACAACACGCAATCAGGCAGTCAGACTCTAGGGTACGACTGGATAAAGAAAACATCAGTTCTGGCTTCGCCACTAGCCACTGCTGCCTGGGAGAGCCACTCAGGATTCTGCTCACAACAGAGCCTTCAATCTGATGACTTCTGCCTTTTATCATCAACCTGCGATCCAAACTGATGATTGTATTGCTCTAAGCACAAAAACTACTTTGAGAGTACACTGTATTGATTTCGAATTCCACCGTGGTCGTCGAATTTTTCACAATCCTGATTAAACGAACCCCAATGTTACCTATGTTTTATTGGTCCCCGTCCTATAAAACTTTTGCTTGTTCTGATGCCAACTGTATCTCCAACGAGGCAATTGAGTAGCCTTCTCAATGCCTACTTATACATACACATGGAATGTAAACATTTATTTTCATTGGCATGATAGAACTAAACAGAGACAACAGGCATCCTTGGTGGAAATTGAAGACATCAGAGGACTCTTCGATATATCAGTTAATGGGAGACCAAGTATGTTCTCAGTTGTGATGGGTATAGACTCTTTCATATAATCTATCATTTATGGAGGGCAGGATTCGGCCTAAAGGCTTTTTAAACTATATCATGGGCCTAGAATATACATTAAATATCTACTGGTTTTATGAGAGCATTATGCCACCTACGTGAGAAAAAATGCAAAATCGCTCAAATACGGACTAAGAAACGTTTCATAAAGTAGCATTAACCACATAGAAAACACTGAGAGATGTTTGGGCGCGCTGAATTTGCCGTATTTGGTCACGTAGCATCCAAAGCATCAAGAAAACGTACGTATAGGGTCTTAATTAGAACTTTGTTGTGAGACTTTTAAAATCACGCGGTCAATAGTACTACTGCTTTCCAGAAAACGTATTGCGTACTTATTCTGTATTGACTATTCGTCCTTAGTCCAAACATTTACCATAATTTTGATTGAAATGTACTATCCATGTCTTAGCTACGCAATTTCATGTCCACCCTTAATAAGTTCTAAAATAATAAAGTTTCATCAGGTTATTCAGTTCCTGTGACAACAGCTGCAAGTAGAGGATTTAGAGACATAAATTACTACCAAAATTAGTGCGACCGCACTGTAGAGCAGTAAGGACACCAAAGAAACACAAACCTGCTGGTAGTTATGGTTTTGTGAGCATCTACAAATAAAAGTGTACGTAACATCTGTTCTCAAATGTCATGTGCCTGCTCATGAAACTGCCTGATTTGCATGATAAAATTAAGCTGATTTCCTCTTCGGTTGTCCTGCAACCTTTTGGCTTCAGTTGTTTTATCTGCATGTTTTTTAAGTTTTACCTGTTACGCAGGTTCAAAATGCAATTGTGCTTGTTAGTATGCCCGCCTTGATTCTTTACCACATGGTTTAGATTTATCCCCCTCTGGCGATCTCAGTTGTGCTCAATCATTAACCCCAATTTTCTATATTTTACTAAAAACCCTCTGCGCTTAACTGTAATTTGCTTATTTCTCATAAAATATCCCCTGCTATATGACTAGTTAGGACTTACCTTGCGGATTCTAAAATTATACTACTTTGGACGACTCCAAATTCTTCCGAAGAGCCCAAAAATTGGACAGAGCCATTAAAAAAGATATGATAAAAAAACATAGTGATGCTCCACTTAAACGGTTAAAACTTCGACCTACTGTACTCGCAGCCGAAAAGTTCCATTCGCAGGGCAATTAATCCATTCCATCTTTGTGGATTGAGCCTTATATAACGTGCAACAACCGGATAGGTAAAATTCACAGTTTTCACGGTATTTCCATCAGTATTTCCGTCGAAAAGCTAGGAAAAACATAAATTTCCAAAAAGTTACCTGTGGTTCTCCAAGATAATCCTTAACAACTGACCACTGGATCGGCAGGTCAGCATCTGTATAATAAATATAATAATCCTGGACCCATTCTTG
Organism: Ligula intestinalis; assembly: GCA_036362985.1. Lineage (NCBI taxonomy): Eukaryota > Metazoa > Platyhelminthes > Cestoda > Diphyllobothriidea > Diphyllobothriidae > Ligula > Ligula intestinalis. The sequence continues at coordinate 12,169,675 of JAYGXS010000004.1, read as the reverse complement.
AGATCCTTGCCGGCCCTGAGTGGCAACAGAAGTTATAATTTTCCTCTTCAAAAGATCAATTTGTATCCACTGTTTATCATCATTATCGCGGGCGACCCAGGCCCCAGCACCTTCTGAAATGGTGTTTTGGGGTTACGAATTAATACATAGAACTTACGAATTGAGGGATCATAATCAAAGGCTAAATTTTTTTTAATAAAAAGAAGTCAAGTAACCTTCTGATATATGGAGACGTCCATAATAAGGCTGTGTTTGTTCAGAAAACCAGGAAGAAGCCGTTATCTGCTCATTGGATATTCCAAGGTAACGGTTTGTCATGCCAAGAGGAACGACGGGGTAAAACGTGCAGTCCTCTACAAAGAATATAAGCGAAAATAACAAATATCCCTTACGCGCTCCATTCTCCTCCAAAATAAGAAAAAAAACAAAAATATATTTGAGACTATTCATATTGCCTACTTCGAAGGCATGATATTTGCCTTACGCGGTGACAACACCGTTGAAGTTAACTGGAGAACTTAAACAATTACCACACTTCGAATTCCAGGTATAACATACGGAGAATATTTTCATCTTTTAAGCTCTAAAATAATTTATCTTCTTTTGATTATCTTTGACTTTTTATGGTTTACAATACGACTCGTACTGTCCAACACTGTAGCTGCGTCTCTGCGGATTCGTGGAGATTAATGGTCCCAACAAGGTTAAAAGCTGCAAAATTTTGGGCAGTATCCACCCTTGAGCTCCTCATCTGTGAACTTCCGCTGAGAAAAGAAGAACGATTATCCTATTTTTGTTTATTATATCCTGCTCTCTGTTATCGGCTAACAGCATTTTCGGCCTCAGATCAATTCAATGAACAAATTAAACAGCCTCAATTCTGTGTTAACACCTCCCTTCACGAAGTTCGATATTCACTTTTCATGAGTTAGTCAATCTTTTACAATTTATTGTCTTTGGATATAAGTCTGTGATTCCGAGTGTGCTATATTTGATAAATGCTGCCATAACTTATTCCATGGGGTGGGTGAAGTGTAGATTGCGCATAAAATACTAACTTGGATTTTAAAAATTTACCTTGAAACAAAATGCCAGCAGGCAGTTAGAGGTACATTCTTTACATCACTGTATGCAGGGAATAAAGTCTTTCACCTTTGCTGCCCTATCCTAAAAATTAGTAGCCTCTATTCAAGTGGCTCTATTCGGAAAAATTTGATGGCTTCTGTGGGATTCGAACCCACACCAGCAATGGAAGGCTTGAGTACAGCCAACACTCTAACTGACTAAGATATCGAGGCTGCCGAAATTATCACTTTTGAGTCAATTGAATTATTCAAATCTGCCAACCCCTCCTCATAATACCATCAGTGTTTAGAGCATTAGTTCTGTCAAATGTGCAATATTCGATATGCGTGAGCCAGACGTAAACGTGGTTGCTGACACAGTACTTAGCAACTCAGAACTTAGTCCTCATTGTTATGTTTAAACTGTGTATGAAAGCCTCACCTCACACTGCTGCGTGTGTCGGGTTCCAACGCAGCTCTTTCAATAGTTCCGTCGAACATCCGTACATCCACTACACTTTAAAGCAACGACCACACAGGTGGCTTGATAGAGCTTAGTCGAAGCTGTTAACAAACCCTTTGGGCCTATTTGTCACAGAAAATTAACTTATTGGTTAAAACCCTAGCAGTTGCAATATTTAGGCCCGGTTCCTTGCGGTAGGGTGAAGAAGTGAGACGCCAGACGGAAGTCCATAAGGAATGGAGAGTAGGTAGAAAGAAGTTGACTGTCAGACCGCACTTATAGTCGCAAGGAGGGCTTGGTCCGAAATGGTGAGAGCGCAGGCCATCATCGCAGAAAGGTCCTTTGTGAGTCGGCTTGAAAAGGATTGGTCAGACGGACTGTGCCAGCCTACAAGTGTACGCGTGTTACTGGCCACCGCCAGAGGCCAACATTCGTAGCGGAGTATGCGATCATCCAAAAGGTAGGTCTAGACTTGCAATCACGTGACCTCATATCTGATAAGTCGCCGGAGATAGAATCACTGCATAGTCACGGTCTATAAATATCAAAATTGTCTGAATAATGTTACTGTGAAAGTACCTATGATTCAGAGGAACCCAGTTCATTTCAATCAGTCTGGCACCTTAAGACAGTTTATAAACAATTTTTCCCATCCCCGTACCTCTCGCGTTAAATCGTTCAAGAAATTAATAATCATTCTTGGACAGTGGAGGCCAGGCCTGTATGGCATACTCCAAGTGAGACCGAATAAACTTTCCGTAGGTTTTATTGAACAACTTTTTACCAAGTTGTAAACACGTACGTCTCAGTGCAAGTAGTAGGCTTTCCGCTTGTTTAGCTGCCTTTGAACCTTTTGACGATGGTTTAAGCGAAAAGGGCATGACGAATCCGAGGTTTTTTGCCCACCACAGAGATAGCGAAAACATTCCTCTTCCGCGTTGATCTTTCCGGTATATAGTCTTAGAATCACAAAATTACCGACATCAGTGTTTGGGAACCAAGGAATAGATTGGCTGTTGAGTCGGATAAAACTCACTTGAAGTGGTATGTCTATCTGCATCAAACCTTAAGGCTCTTCAGAGTATGATACGGTCAGCAGACCAGACACTTCTGATATCTATGTTGTCGTCAGAGATGTTGATGTGGACCACGGAGGGTAAAGGCCAGCGGCGCGCTTCATTTTTATTTGATTAGCGCATGAATTAAACCTGGAGTTGAAGAGGGTGAGGGGTGGACAGCGCCTGGCTGTTTTGATGAATAAACGGCGGCTTGACAGTAAAGACAAACCCTTTAATCTCCGTTTGGACCAGACGGGGAAGGGAGGTCAAGGTTTATGCATGCCGTTGGTGCGAACGCTGAACTCAGTGGCTTGAGAACCCAAATTCTTGAAGGATGGTCTAAGATCAGGAAAAGGCTTTCGAACCTCTAAAAGGAAATGCATTTTTGCATAATCCCTATATTCCTTGCTAGCAGCTTCAAAGAGGTATGCTAGCCAATATAAATAATAGCCGATATTTAACTATGCATGCCAAAAAATGATCTGCAAAGATTCCACTGAGAAGAAGTAGTCGAAAGTGGTTAAGGTACCTAAGCATAGACAGCTGGTCTAAAATCTGGCTATGTAACAGCTGAATCAACGAACATAATCTATTTCCTACGTGTCGACCTCATAAGGGCTTGTGGTTTGGGACTTACCTCCGTTTATTGTATATCAGCATTTTACACTGTTTTTACAAGAAAATACTAACGGCCTTCATTTTCCTCCACTCACAAGTATGCAGAATATGATTAAAAATGGGCAATGCTCACACCTAGGCAGGTAATGAGCTAGTTAAGTGCATACTCCTGTCGGACAGTCTTTCTTTCAATCTTTCTAGGCGTTTTGGAAACCATCGGGTCTCAAAGCTCCGAAGGATGGAAATTGCTACATATGTAGTAAATAACGTCACAGTTAAGTGGTTAGTACCGATGCTAGTTTGAGGTGGACGGTCATCCCCATAAACTTACCTTACCAGTATTTAAATAAAAAGTACCTAGACGCCGTTCCTCAGAAACAATAAAGTCATTATTATCTGTCTCATTTTCAAACACTGTTAAACAGTAAAATTGGTCATGCTCGAAATGAAGCGTAGATTTTGTCCGCTTTGCTTATTGAGCTGAAAAATCTCACTTAATTCTGGCGACCCCATATTTTATATTGCTAACCATTTTCAATAATATTATCCCTACCGCGATGGCCTCTACGGTCTTTAACGTCTACTCGGTAATGATAGATTTATGTCATCACTGATCCCTTCATTAACTTTGTATATATGCCTACTTATCTCGTAGTAGTAAGCGTGTTTGGCTTTATCACTTTGGCGTCGGCTGTTTTACTCACCTCAAACGTTGGACATAGTCCTTCCACCTTTTACATTTCATGCCCCGCGGAGGTCTTTAGTGACATGCGGCCACTTTTTATAGGCTAGGCTCTGTTTCTCACAAAAAAGATATGACAAAGTCGATGTACCTTTCACGTTGCATGCCCCACGGAAAACTTTAGTGACATGCGACCAGGTGTGTACAATGAGGTTTATATCATATTTTATGTTCATAACTTATTAAAAACACTATTAATAGCCTTCTAAACGTTGCCTTACTACGACGGTTTGTAAAGAGATTTTCTTTTCAGGACGTAAGGTATTCGCTGTTTGGTTGAAAATGAGGTGCAAATTTCCCGATCAAATTAGCGTTTGGCAAGGTTGATCATGGTCGGATTCGTTTCGCGTTCGATTTTTTGCGTCTTCGGATTCGATTCAAGTCCAAATTGTTGCATGTTCATTGTTGGTTATTTTTCAGTTATTGTGCGCTTGTTTTTGTACATTTTAGCCGACTCTAATAATTTTATCTACTATTTCCTACTTTTGTATGCAAAATTGTTTAAACATTCCGTACTGCAACATTTTTTGTGCCACTCGCGAAATCCCTATTACCACCGGTCACGTGTTACCGAATTCTGGGGGGTTTTGTTCCTGTGGATGCCATTAAACTAGCCTTACCGTCTACTCTTCACTTTGAGCCTAGGTGGCCTGTTTAAGATCACCATGAGTTATCTTGTTTTGCCAGTTTGCTGCTCGTTTGTAAATTATTTTTGGTCACATTTATGCACGTTCCCGCCTCATTTCGACTCCAAGCGGCCTTTGGACGATCATACTGGCTTCCTCTTGTCTCACCACATTACCAGTTGTTTCTGCTATCTGACACGAAATATTACGATTCTGCCTGCAGAGTATTAGCTGTGCCGTTAGCGTCTTTCGGTTGATGAATTCATTCTTGGCGCGGAGTGTCCAAAAACCTCACCAACTCTTCTCTGAAGAGTAAGCCTGTCTTACCCTCATATCTCTCTCCCCATTAGCGGAAGCTTTTTCCTTTAAAAACCAATAATTAACATTCACTGTGGGCCTTTTCAGCCAACTTTTAAGATCTTTTTTTTTCACTCTCCGACTCTTTTTCCTCTCCAAAAGCCTAAGCATAAGTCAACCACTGTATATGCTTGCTTCATCCTTCTGGGATTAATTCGTGAATCTATCTTAAATTTATAGCGAAAATAACCATACGGCTGCTTAATAAAGCAAGCGGTATAATTAAATGAACATTTTTATTAAGCATAGTAAAGGCGCCATGCACGGTACGACTAGGCAAATGCCTTCTGGTCATTTCTCATGCGCTGAATTACGATGAAACGACATAGTAGAGGTTTTGTACTCTAGATCTAACTACTTAAGGCCGTGTTAGATCAGCTTAATTTGTTTGTTTACTTTGTGCTTTGTAATTCTTTGCAAAATCAATTACTGCAATGAGAAAATTTGCACGGTTCTTTAATTGGAAGAGGATTGGAAAAATAGAAATCGTATACTTGCCAACGAATTCTCCAGGCTTAGAAGCAGCAAGATAAAGTCACGTTACGCGGGAAACAAAAAGGGAAACAAAAAGGGCGTAACTATCCAAAAGGGGGACAACCAACTATAGAATAAACAGTAGAGTTTTGACGAATATCAAAAATGTCATATGAATGGCTTTACTATTAATGCCAAAGGTATAAGCGATAAGGTATTGAGTCTGGTGTCATTAGATGACAAATAGCTATGTAACTTTTAAATGGATGGAAGTGTTTCACATCACTGGTGAGAGCTACAAAATCGGTGTAGACTTCCGGACTCACATGTTCGTCAAATTTTGCCCCACGGGGGAAATTTTACGAGAGACAGAAAATGCCCCCTATGGCAAAATATTCCTGTGTAAAGTGTCTTGAGAGTATGAGGTCACCAATAGTAGAGAAGATGCTAGTTCCAGGAAGCAGTTCAGAAGAAGACGATGCGATCGCGTTTCGGATTCCATCGGGAATCCGAAACGTCGGGCGAATGAAACTCTTTTTCCAGTGATCGCATCTTCTTCTTCTGAGTATGAGGTCATTTTCACATAAAGAGCATGATAATAATAAATATCGGCGTAGTCGTTGTACAGGTCTGACTCGGAACTTGAAGGAACAATTCTGGGGTGTGGCTAGGCAGATAAGTGGCTGGGAATATTACGCAATGAACTTATAAGTGTGCTCCACGACGATTTCAGTAGCATTTTTCATGTCGCCATTCAGACTTTGGAGAACCGATGTTTTGTTACCCATATGGCTTGTTTCTTCAGATAACAACTTAAGTGCGCTGTTACCATTCTGTTCAAAATATATCACATGCACACATACTGACTGAATAGTTTTCAAATATTTTTAGAAAGTTTACATGTATAATAGAATCGGCAATTCATTTCAGGATCGACAAGATCTATTCATTTTTATTCATTGAAATTATTAGATCATTCATGAATCATGGAACTGATGCTATAGGCACTAGCAACTTGTGATGAACATGAAACGGATGACTTTTAGATAATTACAAAGAGCATATAGGTACAGGCAATCCTTGTTGAGACAAGCTAATCCACAGCAATTAAAATATTTTTCTCAATGTTCTTCATTGTAATTGGTAATTGGAGCAATTCAAGCCGCTGGATCCCAACCAAATCTGCCTTCAGTCAAAGCTTTTAGAACCTTGGGAGCCAAGTTGGTTAAGTGCTCACCGAATTCTGGAAATCCGCGGGGTGGGCATCAAAGGAACGAACTTAGTTGTGTCAGAACACACATCTCTCAAAGCATTAATCCCGTTGACGATGACCGGTAAAAAGCTGTGGAAAGGAACAAATTTAACTGAGTTCTAGTAACTTTTCGTTCACTTGCGTTCTGGAGGCATTTTTATGTATGGACAAATTCCCAGCAGGACTTGATAGTTTAGAGGAAAACACACCGTATTCGTGGAAATAAGCAACTTGCCGAAAGGGGGCTATTCGATAGGAAAGTAGCAATTGCATTGCGAAGGTGATAAGCCGGCAAATAATAAAATAACAGTCCAGTGGAAGGAGCTGGCATAGGATAACTTGCATGCGCGTAGCGTGAAACGGGAAGTCTCCGGATGACCAATCAGCAGTCGCGCTTTCCGGCCTCGTCCGGGATTGGTTCTTCGGTCCCTACAAGTGGGCTTGGATAGAAAGTAGTTAGCGAATCGAGGTCTGTTTCGTGGGAACTGACTGGCTCTGAATTTTGACCGCAATATAAATTATGTGCGTTACACAGACCTTAAAAGTGTACATGCTTGTAGCTTCGGTGAAGGGATTTTTTCTGGATACGAGATAGATGAATCGGTTCTGTCGCAAAGAGGCCATTCGAAGAGAAAACCATTATTTCGTTCTTTTTGGTCGGAATGTGGAAGTGTCATCTAAAAGGTTGCGCATAGACTATTTAAGTCATGAGAACCTGCTAACTCAACACCAGGTTACAAACCTGTCTACGAATGCGCCATATTTCTCGGAAAGCGCCTTTATTTTAGGCCTTTCAAACATCCATGTCTGCCTGTGATATAGAGGTAAATTTCAGTTTAGCCATGTTACTTACAGCTCGAACGTAACCCGAAAGGCTAGGTATCATGCGGCTGAAAGACACTCACAGTCGACCACTTAAAGAAACATACAGTTTCTCTACAGATATAATCTACAGTAGACTGCTTATCTCATGAAATGTCAAACGAAATTCTTGAATGGATTTCCGATTCGAAAAACATTACTTGAGTGTGGGAGTAATATTTACTATCTTGCCACCCAATCCCAAGATAATGCATTAACTTCGGGGTGTCAGCTTCTAAAACAGCTTCTTTCTAGTTGTCACCAAAATCGAAAATCCATAAAAATCGACTAATTATATGATGCACATTTTTTCCCGTTATTTTCGAGGCCTTATAAATTCAAAAATATTTTTTTAGAAAACAGGCACAAAATATGACTTCTTTTACTCACTTGATAGCAAATTAAGTCTTCTTCAAAATTATCACATGAATGAAGGGTGTCTCTTAATTTCAAAATTGTTAGTAATAATGAGACTTTTTAAGAACCTGTAGTGTTCATTTATAAATCCTCATATTTGTCCACTTATGAATAGTACTTATAAAGCATATGACATGGTACACATCCAATCGAAAGAATTGTGAGAAAACTGTGAAGTCTTCCTCATAGTGTTGATAAATGTGGGTATTTCTTCGACGGAATTTACACAGTATGTCGGTTGGAAACCTTGCATGCAAGTGTGATGGCAGGGCAGATTCAGAATATTTCTGGAAATTAAAGATTTTAAAAATAGAAATATACACTTTTTCTCGAGTAATAGTTTCAAAGAAGATGTCATTGACTACAAACTTTGTACGAAGAGACAATATTTTATGTATTTTTTCTCTAAAATATCTTTGAATTTATAAGCGCCTCCAAATTCAATGAGAAAATCCATACAACCTAAGTAGTTGTTTTTACATTGTTGCTTTTGAAGGCGGCCAGAAGGAACCTCGTTCAGAAGCAAAAATCCCGAGGTTATTTAAATATCTTGGGATTGAGCTGCACGATAATTAACATTGCGACTATACTTAAATATTTTTTACGAAATGAAATCACATTTAATAATTTCTTGTTAGATTTTATGCGATGGACAATCTGCTGATCAAAAGATGACGTAAACCATGTTAATAAGCTACGTCCGCTTTTGTGCACCGAGTCTGATTACGAAGAATTATAAGTGCTGATGCTCTTCACCTGTACTGCTAACAAAGTTTTTCAAAAGTTACTAGTGTCGGTTTCGACAGGTTACGCTAGACTTCTAAGTTATATACATTTTGCGGCATATTCCCATATGTTCTATGGCAGAACAGTATTCCGACTGTTCGCAGATTGGATAAATAATCCTTTATTCTTCTAAATCCTCATAATAGGCTACCGGTGGTATCTTCGAGTGTCTGTGATTATTGACGTAGCCAAATAATTATTGTATATTTGGCTCACGCATCGGTAAAGTTACTTTGATGCAAGCAAAGCTAATTAAATGCGAAATCGTTAACGGTGGCAAAAGTCCATAACTCGACCCTGTGACGAAGTCCAGCGCATGCCCCTCCGATTGAGCACCACCACGGTGCCTTCTGTGTGAATTACTTTACAGTTACGCCGGCTTGCCTAGCATCTACCGCACCCTCACCTCCCTCACTCACCTTGCTCCGAGGACAGTCAAGACGACCGGACGAGGTAATGAGCACATTGTCTGATACAGCACATCTACGCGTGCCACACCATGGTTCCTGATTCCTCAAAAGCATCACTGCATTGTAGTTTACTGTACATAACAAACTACTTATGTCCTTTTAGTAAGCCTGTTTTGTCCTATTATTTCATATAATCGTGGATTGCAGTGCTTTTCATAAATTACGCTTCTACGGCTTTTCATGTGTATGTATTCAGCATTTAACACCCCATAACACTTCCTCTATGACAATCCTAAGTAACATGCGGTTGCTTTTAGGCTTAAAATACTAAAAGGTCCAAGTTCGGTTAATTCTCATTGCTTCTTAGTCCGATATACTTCATTGCATTTTCCACACGGAAATATTTAGCCTTTCGGTTAATCGTACCACAATATCTGTCTAGATGCATTAAAAACTATTGTGAGTTTTAAAAGGGGGAAAAGGCCATTTCTCATATGTTTGAAGAAATCGATCTATAAACGATGTACGATTGTCAGTCAACTAATTTTGGTCAATTAGCTTGTTTGCTAATGGTTGTACTTCCCAATGGCTCCTGATTTGCTCTTATTTATATCGAGGCGGTTTATGCAATTACCCTTGATTTGCTTATACTTACTTTTTATTTATTTTTTAATTGTCGCGTACTTTTATGTTGCCATGCATTTGGTTATTTAAACAATTGTTTTTCTTTTTCCCTGATATGCCCATTTATGTAACCCGTAAATCGGTCCCATGTTATGCAATCCTGTTTTTTGTTACTGTAATGAAATTTTTAAGAAATTCCTACCGTTTTTGTGTGTCGTGGTTGGCTGACGGACTGCGAGTCAGGCTGCAGTAGTTCCTTCTTAATGTGGCCCTTAAGGCACTCCCACTGACTTACGGGCGACTTCGGCCGCGCCAGCCACCTGCACGCTCTCCCACCTCCGGTCTTCTGGACACTGGGTTTGGGCGTGTTAGAGTAAAGAGAGTGCGACAGATGCAATGCAAGTCTACTATCACTTAACACGAATTCACGCGGTGGCCCTCGTCAAAACCGACGGTTGAACTGTCATTGTCGCTGCACGGTTTGGATCTAAAATTATCGTTTTATTTTCTCCGAGCTGCTTCTCCCTCTCAGTACAACAGCCACATTCGTTAGTCTGCCCAGGTGTGTTCCGGTTTACGTCCTATTCGCCTCATGAGATCACAAAACTGTTGAGGCTGAGCTATGGTGGATGGTTAAACACCCTGCGGCAAGTGTCAGCACTTGTACGCCTTCTCACCAGTGGCCTAATGCTTTTTCGATGTGCGCCAAACCTAACCAGACCCCCCGTTCTGTCCTAGACCTATCTTCCGCTGATGTTTGCCTACACACTGCCGATGGGATTATTTATTGTGTGTGGGGTCGGGGGCGTGACCAAGGCTCGGCTGTGAGCAGCCCTGTCGCCTTGGGGCGTCTGCTGGAGGGTAGGGGTGCTAGCCAGTGAGAAACCGGAAGGGGGCAGGGTTAGAAGAGCAGCCTGACAGTTGTTTTCGCCTTCAAAATGGCATAACCTCAAGAACCTCCTTGATGGCCTCCAGTTTGCGTGTGCATGATGGGGGGGGGGGAGACGGAGGAATTGAGACGACGCGCCTCCAGGCGATCCAGCCTTTCTAACACCGTTGCGCCAACGTGTGCGCGGAGTTGACGCGACGTTCATTGGGTGAGTTTTGACATTTTGCTTCTCCTCACCCCCCCCCTCCTATTCTTTTGGTCTTCTTTTTTCTCATCCTTCGTTCTGCAGCAGAGGAGTCCTCCTCTACTTTGCCGTGGCTGGCAGGTTGTCTAAGATATATGGTTGTCGGATCAGTGAGCGCTGTGGGGGGGGGGGGGGGGGGGTTACGTAATCGAGACGCGAAGGGGTCAAGGCAAAACTCGCGTGAGGCAGGTGGGCAGGCGGGTATCACTGATAAGGAGTGAGAAAAAGTTGTCTTCAGCGTCGTTGACCGTACCGCGGGATGCACTCCCGGAGTCCATTAGGGAACCGACTGACGGGTTGACAGGAGGGCTGGCTTAGAATTACTTCAAGTGGAGTGCTAGCTGTAGGGGGCACGCAGGAACTGCTTACGAAGGAAGGTCTGCTGGTGACAGCGACTGCAGTTGGCAATGATTTCACCTAAATTCCGCGTTTTCTGTTCTCCTACTCTTCACAAGTCTTTTTTTACTTCAGCTAACGCTCACATCCAGAAAAAAACAGCAGATAAAAAGGCTTACGAAGTTATTTACCGTATTGGCGGTACAGGTACCAGCGCAGTCACGTAGCTCGCCGATATTCTGCCGCCGCATGGCGCAGCTGTGACAGGTTCGGCTCATAAGTGGCTTTCTTAGCATGCCCTGTGTAAGCTTTTTGGTTGATACTCCTGTTTTCGGAGTTGTACCTTATGCTTAACTCTACTCCAAAATTAAGACTGTACTCCTCAAACCTGACGTCAACCTCAACTCTAACATTACATCTTCAAACTAACTATTAATCTAAAGAATTTTTTCCTCGGTAATAATTTGAAGCAAGACAGAATAGCAGAATTTATTCGCGCGAATAAATTTCGAGAGCGCTTTTCAGCTGCTTCCGCTCCGTGCATGAACAACGAAATATTAAGAGAACACATCAATTTGAATTTACACAAAATCGATAATAGCAAGGTTGTGTTAACGTGGCAAAGGGTCAATAGTTATGTCAACTTTAAACTTAAGACGAAAAGTAGGGGGGGGGAATTTAAAAAAATACAGGTGTGGCATGTATTTACCAGGGCAATTGAAGATTAACTACATGGTCTAGTTGCTTACATAGGTCGGGTTTCTCCCGCCGTATGTAGGATGCTTCCATGTAGCGTAAGGTCCGGTTTGTTCGTGCTCGAACAAGAACGCGGAAAGATGTGTTAGTGTCAACCGAATGACCACTGTCTAGTAGGTGTTTTGTAATAGATGAACGTGGTACTTTGTTCTCCTGTTTTAAAAGCCAAGAAGGCAAATGCTCAGCAGCCCTGGTTGCCAATTGCCTTTGCGTACGGCCAATGTACTTGCATCCGCAAGTGCAGGTAAATTCGTATACACAGTTTGAGGTGGCGTGCAAAGGCAAGGCATCCTTTGGCCGGTTAATTGGAAGCCTTTTTGTAGGAGTGAGGAAAACAAGTTCGGCTGCATAGTAAGTTCTTTGAATAGAACACCGTAGTCTTCGCTTGATTGTATTCACGATGTTGTCTCCTTTAAATGGTAAGGATATAAAAACGGGCCTTCTCGGAACCGACTGGTCCGTAGATTTTGGCCGTAAAGGGTAACTGTATTTTTGGATGAAACGCAAGGGGTAGCCACGCTTGAGTAAGGCCTCTTTTATGTAGGCAAACTCTGTTAGTAGGGTCTCGCTGGAGCAGATATTCCTGGCTCTCTGGAAAAGGTTAATTACCAAATTTCGTTTCCATTTTATAGGCAAAAAACTAGTGAAATGTAGGTATTGGCCTTTCCATGTAGTCTTGTGGAAAACGGTGCGCCTTATTGACCCATTATCCTCTCTGAACAGGAGGACGCCAAGGAAAGATAATTGGTTTTTCTGCTCCATTTCTATCGTGAACTTAATCTTTTGATGCAATGTATTCATCAAAGTTAGAAGATTTTCAGCATCTTTTTTGGTATCCACAATAGCGAAAATGTCATCCACATATCGTCTATGCATTGTTGTTTTATTAAGTTCCGACGAAACCTTTTCCTCTAAGTGACCCATGAAGATGTCTGCAAAGGTAGGCCCGAGTGGGCTCCCCATTGCTACTCCATCAATTTGTCTACATATAACTCCATTGAAGAGAAGTTGTACGTTCTTTGTACAAATCGTTAGCAAGTCCCTCAGTATATCAGGTGGCAGTCGAGTTTCTGATGCATGATTGCATATGACCTCAATTGTTTCCTCCAAGGGTACATTTGTAAATAATGACTCAACATCTAGAGAAAGCATAAATTTGTTTGCAATATTTTGAAGCTTGATATCTTCAATCAATTTAAAAACATCCTTTGAAGCATAAGTGGCGAATCGTTGCCGAATTGGCTTTAATTCGTTGACGAAAATTTACCTCTGAACCCAGACGAAATTATTCTCAACCTTTCAGACCTTAAACTTACTAAATTACAGTCAGAGGCTTTATCACTGGGATTAGACTTTTGTGTCCCAAACAGAAGAATAAACCCAGTTGAGATTGAGGCACAATTTGAAGACTTGTACTTCCAGCTTTCTGACTTAATACCTAGGTCCAATGAAGATGTGGGCTGGCTTAAAGCAAAATTTGTGGACATTTCTCACCAATATCGTATTGCTCCGGTAACACAAATGACGCCTTTGACTAAGGAGCATTTGGCTGCGCTTACCGAACTAAAACGTCACGAAGAAATAACAATTTCTAAGCCTGATAAAGGCCATGGAGTTGTGATTCTCAACCGGAAAGATTATGTGAGAAAAATGGAAGCCATTCTAAGTGATCAGACAAAATTTCGTCTAGAGACCTCATCCAAAGACCAAACCAAAGCAAAGGAGGACTCAGTCTGGAAAATTATTAAAAAGTTGCGAGACATTAACTTGATAGATACTTCAACTGCTCTTAATCTGAAACCTAGAGGTACGAATATTCCAAGACTATATGGTCTGCCAAAAACGCATAAGAAAGGCGTACCTCTACGGCCTATTCTGTCCATGACAAATCCTCCTCAACTTAAGCTGGCACAGTGGCTTGTCAACGAATTAAAGCCAATTCGGCAACGATTCGCCACTTATGCTTCAAAGGATGTTTTTAAATTGATTGAAGATATCAAGCTCCAAAATATTGCAAAAAAATTTATGTTTTCTCTAGATGTTGAGTCATTATTTACAAATGTACCCTTGGAGGAAACAATTGAGGCCATATGCAATCATGCATCTGAAACTCGACTGCCACCTGATATACTGAGGGACTTGATAGATGGCACAATTATGGCCGGTTGTGCAAAAGGAGAAACTGTTTATATCTCCCGCATTCCTATCGTACTGTCTGATACTACGTTCAATTTCCGACGACCTCAATTTCCACTGAAGGTTTGCTTTGTTATGTCCATCAACAAGTCCCAGTCTCAAACCTTCAAGGTGGCTGGAATTCACCTGTAAGAATCGTGTTTTTCCCACGGACTTCAGCAAGTATGCCTTAGTCATTGAAAATATCATGATTTTCATGAATAGCCAACATTTGCTTTTAGTTGATTGCGCAGACTTCGGACTTTCTCAAAACGGTTTTTCATCGCTACTTTCTCCACAGTTACTTCTTCCGAGCATACACCCTTTGTACATCAAGTCAAAGCGACCGCAGAAATGCCGAGCTATTCACCTTTTACTTCATGATTTTAAGAGTTTCCCAGATACAGCACACATGCAGTTAGCCTACATAAGGGACAGTAATGGGCAAGGGAGCCTCAATGCGAAGCTGGGGCTTATGGAAAATGCCTAAGGAGTTTTTTCACTGTCTGCTTCCACCCCTAACAGAGTTCCATTACTGGCAACGCCACATGTTCTGCATCATAGCCATTTACAAAGAGGAAGTTCAAAGGTATTTACCTTTAATTCCCTAATAAAACTGAACTGAACTGAACATAATCATTTTAAGAGTTGCTCATATACGGTTTGCCTACTTATGAGACAACAACATGCAAGGAAGCCCAAGGCGAAGCCGGCTTCCGCGCTATTTGTTAATATTCCTATCGAGCGTTAGCTCCCTCTGCCGGATAGTGTCTTTCAAAATCTGTGACCGATCAACCCACAATTCAGTTTGTCTACGCATTTTAATAAAATAAATCAGTAAATTTTATAAATAACAACTAAGGAAGACTATCTACGATACCGTCGCCACAGTAAGTACAACAGTCTGATGACTCCAGTCTTCCTGTCTTGATTGGTAACATTATTCCTCATCGTCTGTCTATATTAGCGATATTCGAAGTTGTTTTTCCGCACCCATTTAAACCTTTATATTCCAACCTTACAGAAGAGGATCTGGAATGAAATATGGGAATATGCAACCAACCTAATGATACAGGCGGCCTTGCGTAAGAGGTCAAGAAGGGTAAATAATTGCGTGTCTCAACCCGAACGGCGGAACAAATCCTAACCTGCCACTTAATCCGAAGCCTAACCTTAACTACAGTCCCAATCTCCTCTGGGGGTAGCCCTAGGCTTCCAGAATACAGGCATATGGGACTCCTAGTCTCGGTTTATTTGCCCACTTTAGAGTTTAGGTATTTTGTGGTCCGATAAAATTACAGTTGACGCTTTTTAAATGAGTCACACCTTTTTTACCCTTGTCTGTCATTGTAGAACAGTTTAAAAGTCCCGCTTCGAGTTATTGTGGCAATCGACTGGGGACCACTTGTCACTGCGCTATGATTTGTGTCAGCCGGGAAACGAATAGGGAAAACCAACCATGCACCTGAACCATATGAATCAGTACTATTAAGAGGCAATGAAATAAATATCAAAAATTAAATGCACGTTGCCGACGAAGCCAAGGGAAAACGGAATGGCCATTTAGGGCTTATTAGCTGTCATTTGCCAACCAACCCCAACCCCGGTCGGTGGGTACCCCTCTGCCATTGCTTATATTCCCGATCGAAGCCGACAAGACCACGAAGCAGTGGCGCAATGAGTTAGAGCGTTGGACTTCTAACCGATCCATCGCGGGTTCGAGCCCCGGGTTGCACAGCAACTGGGATTGGGTATGGTTGGCCGATTACGACTAAAAAGCCAGCAATAGCCACTTCAGCCTCCGGTGGTTTTTGGGCAATATCCTTCTGTATTTACCACTATTCGTGCTGTGGCCTCTGGTGGGGCTCAGTAGTACGTCCCATGGCATACTGGGATGAATGGGTCCCGTAAAAAAGTAATAATGGTTATGGGTAAGGAAGAAGGATAGTCGAGCACCGGATCGAGTTGTTTAGTATCCTGAGCTTTCAAACTCTTACAGGAGTCCATAGTCAGAGATAAGAAACAGCAACAAGATAGAGGCTACTTAAAGTGTGTGTAAACCAATCAACTGCTAAGGGTCGTCAGGTCGTGAGGGGCAAAAACCGCGATGAAAAGGGGTGGTGGGCAATTAACCGTCAGCGATTTTAACGTTTATCAGGGCGTCAATATATAGGATGTGGATCCGATTAACTGTGACAGAAGTCCGGCCGTGACTGTATGTAATTGTGCAAGGCTTCGTACGCCGGCGCCAATTCGACCCATTGGTTGCCCGAATTCCTGTCCATGGACTAGGTTTCGGTCAATTCCCTGCTCGTCTTGTTTCCGGCGTGGGCGAGTACCTTGACGGCCGCGAAATTGAACTCATGGTCTGCTTCGTAGGTGTGAGCTGCAAATTGTGATACTTCGTCAACTCGTCGTACGGTTAACTTGTGTTCATGTATGCGCAATCCGAGCATGCGTTTAGTTTGGTTTGTGTTGTTACAAGGATAGCTCAGGCATGTAATGTGATACACGACCCCAGATTGTTCATTCGGCGTAAACCGGTGTTTTATTTTCATCACCTTGCTGCGCATGGTAGCGCAGCGATGTGCTCAGTCGCTTCTGAGACGTCTCCGATGTATGGCAGAACGTGCCATACCCTCGGTGGTTCTTCTATATGGATCTTCCGGAGCGAACGCGTAGGAATCGGTTTATGAACCGTATGATACCCTTTTTTTAAGGTAAGATTTGAGAAAGGCATAATTAGCTACCAACTGAATACAAAAAAAGCATTTTATGCACGTAGTCCATCAAATATATCTGAATTTATAAGGGCAGTGATAATCAATGAGTTTAATGCATAAAAATTACATAGCCAATTTTTACAGAATATATTTAAGCCCGTTAAAAATACGGCATCCTGAAGTGACTGAGGTGAGTTGAGAATAATCTGCAGGATAGTCAGATGTACCATCCTGCTTGATGCCGATTTGCGAGTGATTATCAATCCTTTGCAGGTTTCGGCATTTCGCATGAAATATCGACCGTCGTGTACTCCTGAGCTTTAGGCGATCCGGGGTAGGGGATGGATAGGTTTTTTCATCGTATAGTAGACATTGTATCTCATGAAATATCAAGCTAAAATGTGTAATGTGTTTTTGATCCGAAAACATTACTTAAGTGGTGTTGTAATATTGACGATTGCGCAACTTAATCTCATGATATTTCATTCACTTCGGCATGTGAGCCCTTGAACCTTCAGGAAATCATACGCTGTAAAAAATGGCTACTTCAGCCGTATACATTTTTCTTATTGATTTTCTGTGCCTTTGTAAATTCAAACACGTTTTATGGAAAAAAATGTACAACTATATGTTTACTTGCACTGGTTTGGTAGCAAATTGCGCCTTTCTCAAATGTTATACTTGAAAAAATGAGTTATGGAAAGGTAAATAATTATGGAATGCTTGAGATTTTGAGATATTCTATTATCACATATCGCATCCGTCAATGAACTAACCTATTCTTTAAATATATCATATTACGCACATCTATCGCAAAATGTTGATAAAATCATGTAACCTCTTCCTCACAGCGTATTGAAACATGCGATCGTTCATAGACATGTATTCTGAATGGTTGAGGATATGTTTGAGTGTGAAGCGCTTAAATCAGCACGTCGTTGGGAATCCTTTTCCTGTCACCAACATCTACGTACGCTCAACTGAGGTTCTTGCATAGGTGCCTTGACTCACGTTTGAACCATGCAAAGCTTGATACTCTATCAAGGCTATGCATAGCCACTTCGGATAAATGGTCACGTCTCGAAAATTTACTGAATAAAGTAACCTTGTTGTACCAAAGAAGGTCTTTACTTCAAACATATTCAAACTGCTGATCGACTGTGGCAGTTTACGCTCCGAAAAAGGAGAGCCGGCCCAGTTTTTCGAAATGTCAACGAAGGAAAAAAATGGGCAAAGGCGGTTTAATTAGTGCACCTCATAAAGCCCTAGTCCCAGCGGTGGTTTTAGGGGACTTTGGTGGTGGGGAAATAGGATAGGCAGTGAAGGAAATTTGTAAGAGTAAATTTAAAGTGGAAAAATGTAATTGAGTTTGCTTCCCGCGGCCGCTGGGATTAAGTTGTTCCACATGTAACCTGAAGGTTTGCGTGACGCTTCGCGCCGCGGACTATACCAAGCTAACTCCAGAAAGGTAAGTTGCACCCCAGGTCACTTGACGTAGACGACCTCCTAATCAACATTAAGATTTTTCAGGAATTTCAAAAAACCTGCATTTTGATAATCAGATTTTTTTGCAATACGTTAAATATGATACAAAATAGGAAAATCTACAGACATATTTCAAAAACGTTTCTAAATAAGATAAAATAAAGACGCATATGGCAGTTATTATAGTATATTCAACTGCCTATCCTAACTCCTTACCCATAAAACCCTATAACCGCCATTTCCTTAGGGCAAAATGCTGGGGACTAGAGGTATATGGGGTACACTACTTAAACTACTGTTGCCAAAAAATCGTTCTAGTGGGCATTAACATGCCCTCATAAGCAGAACTCGTCGGCAAATGCAGTGGATATGTGGTGGCAGTCATGACGCACGCACGCCCCAGTAGACCACTGATAATTGTGCCGCCGAAGACTGTTTAAATGCATAAGTTTACCGACCGAGATAACGGGGACTAAAATCGTCAGCAGCCAGCCATACACAATCCCAGGTTTTGCAAACCGTGGGACTCGAACTCGTAAGCTTTTAGTTAGAAGAACAAAACTCTCACCATCGAGGCAGCAACAAGAAAACTAGCCCGTGGCTCAGTGGTTAGAGGTTTGGACTACTAATCAACAGGTCGAGATTTCGAGTCTCAGAGATTGCAGAAACCTCGGGTTCGGTACGACTGGCCGACGGCGACTAATAAACCACCAGAAATGGTCATTCGAGTCCCTCTCGATTTTCTGTTGACCCAACTGTGAAAAATTCGCGGCCTCGGTGAGAGCCGAACCCGCACAACAGGGCAGGTTTTTGCGCAGCCAGTGCTCTACCACTGAGCTACGAGGCTCACGGGGAGCCGTGAATTTAATCACACTTCGATCGATTTACGCGCCCAACCTACTGCTCGTATGAAATCCACCATAAGGGATACGGCATGCTGACTACCCAGGCAGGATTTCCTAAGCAATCATATAGAATCCACCAGAATGACTGCTAGGCTCACTTAATTATTTATTAATTCGTCGGTAATGTGCGAGTGAAAAAATGGCGCTTGCTGGAGCATGTTTTGCCTGTATGCTTTTTTCTCGTTATCCTTACTCGTGAGAAATATCGCAAACATACCGAGTAAGTAGGACGTTTTCGATGGAGATAGTATCTGCACCTTCATGGCCACATTTTAAAGAAGAAAAAACGGTGAACCAGATGGAGGCTTTTACACTACCTATTCTTGACGCCCGATAAACTTTTCCGACTATAAGGACGGGGGGAATAATAATAATAAATTGTATATTTTAGGCCTAAGGGACCCTTCCACTATAAGCCTAGTGCTATCGTGAAAATAAACACAAACTTGGCATTCACGGCTGCGTGTAAGCAGCTGTATAACAACATGAAGGAGTAGTATGTTACACGTAGAAAAATGAGAAGGCTGATCCGATTTCCAACGAACCCTTGTGCAGTAAAACAAACTCCTACATTGGTGGCAGAGTTCAGCAAGCCACCAATTTCCAAACAAAATGTAGGAGAAAAAACTGCTTAGATTAATATGGTATGATATAATTCAGTTAGATGGGACCATAGTGTTGAGGGTTCGGAACGCTTGTTATCGTGGGGAAAAATCATATAGCATCATGGTGATGAGATAAGATGTAAGAGAAAACAAAAATTAAATAGATACTTAGATTTACATGGTAGGTTATGATATAGTTGGATTTTAGCCCTTCGCATGTAGATATTACTCGTCATTGACTCCCTGGCTGCCGCCAACATGCACAACAGCATGCTGGTCCTATCTTTTGCATACTTTTTCTTCCGAGCGACAGTTTTTTCCTAAAAACCACAAAGGACATTCCATTTTAAATTATGAGCCATGCCTTAGGAGTTTTTCCCTGTCTGCTCTTCTTGCTCGGTTACACCTGATGTCTCGTTTTAACTGAAATCACCACATGTGAGTGTATTCCTTGAAACCAGTGAGTAGTCGCCTACAATTATTGAAACAACGACTTTGAAATTTTCGGCTGTGCCCATGCATTTCTTAAATGCTATGTACCAATGGGAAGTTCAAAAGCGGTTGCCTATATTTCATTTAATAAACTCGACTTGACTTGACTAGATGCAATCCTGGTGTTCAGGGTTCAGAAAGCTTATTGCCGTGGGAAAAATCATAAATTATCATGGCGGTGAGATAAGAGGGGTTCATCGGGGACAACGCGGTCGAAACGAGGAGGAGACAGTAGAAGTCACGGCAACATCACCGAGATGCGACCCACCAGAAGTCAGTGTGCACCGACAAGTTGGCGACAGCGTGAGAACCCGCGAGGGCCATTACTAGCGACCTCGAAGACCACCGCCAGGGTTGCAAAACAGAGAAGAATTTGCAGCATTTGGAAATAATGCTTGACTCTGCAGCGGAATGTTTGGATGTAAGTCTCTTGGTCTCACCTCCATGTCCAAGTTCATGGGAGCGAGTGGGAGGGGAGAGGGAGGGCGGGTTGAAGTGGCACGTCACTGACGTTTCAAGTGGGTGAGTACCCCCCACTGAGTGTGTATGTGTACATCAGGACACAAGTCAGATGGCGACACGGAAAGCTCCGCCCCCGCCCAGCCCCGCCCCCAGTCCCTCTAACGCAACTGTTGCGTCATCGGACGCCGTCACACACCGATATTCTCCCCCCCCCCCCTACCCCCACTCTCGAGCCATCCGTTGTACGCCAAACTCCACTCCCCATAGTGTGCATCATCACAGCGAGCAGTCTGGTTGCTAGGGTTACAATTCACAGCGTTCCCACTGCAGACCGCCTGAAGACTCGGTCCCCTTTACGCAATCGCGGATGGGTTGGGGGACGGGGAGGGGAACACGGGTTCAGGGATCGAAGTAGAGATCTGACGTGTGTCGGTCGCCTCACAAACACACCATGAATGCGCACGCAGAAACAGTTCACGGTAGGATGGGCGGCATAAAGTCTGTTGTAGGGGCCATAGTAAACGTGGGTTATAAAATTGTGGCTCGGGCAATAACTCACGCTTCAGCGCATTTGCCAAATCGCGTAAACTTTTGTCACAAGATAGGTGCAGATCAGGGCAAGATCCTCCGGCTTGTTACAGTGTCGATAGGATAAACAGACCGGTGAGTTTTTCCACTCCAAAGTCTACCAAAAGACTTACAAGTGGGCAGAATCTGCCTGTTTTTATTTTAGTTTTTGTCTGATCTCATGGAATGCTGACCAAAATTCTGAAACAAATTTTCCATTAGGAAGGATTATTTGAGTGAGACTGCAATATTTATTCTCTGAAAGAATAAACCCAAGCTGTTTCAGGCACATCAGGCCACCGGCTGCTAAACCCACATCTTTTCGACCACTTACAAAAACCCCAGTCGATAGAAACTGACTGCATTTGTAGTATGTCTCTTTAAATTCGTCTTCGACACTCTTATCAATTCAAGTACATTTTATAAGAAACATATCTAAGATTTTTTTTCCGTACCAATCAGATGGTAAACCAATTCTTCTTGTTCTTCTTATTTTTCAAGTTTATGAGTAAAGTATGTGCGTAGTTAGGTTTAAAAGATTTTTCAATCCCTGCTAGGTTTGCGTCCGATTTGACGTTGCATTTTATTCAACAAGCTTTCTGTCTTCCATATAAGGAAGGTCATACATCCCTCTATGCCATTAAGAAGATAGCATCTAGTGCTAATAGGAGTTTTAACTGAGTATGAACTACGTTATATACTTCGTGAGAGGTATTAATAAACATACCGTCACGATTTGATTTGAATGTGAATTGTACGGTCTTAAAAAGTCGCACAATTCGAACCTATTTAAAGATAACCTTTTTGAGCAAAAGAAGTAGAGATGATACGATTCGATTACAAGTCCAGATATCTTTGTGTATCTTTTCCATAAAATACATTTTATTTTATTAGGGCATTGAAGGTCAATAGGGAAAAAGAAATACTAATTACGCAGTCATTTTTACGGAGTGCGAGCATTGCAGGCTGCCAGCAAGATATCTATCCAAAAGCCGGCATGCTGACTTATCTGATGTATTACAGGATTGGGTAAGGCCGACTTTTATGGCCGCCTAAAAAGGAAATGGGAATAGGAATCAATACCAGTAAACACGGGAGACCCGGGACGTAATTGAGAAGAAGACGACTCGATCGCTGGGACAATATTTTATTCGCCTGACGTTTCGAAATCCGTCGCGGATTCTTCATCAGAGACATCAACAGAAAGCAATAACAGAAACGGGTAACATATGCATAGAAACTAGTAGTATTTATAGGACATAGTCATTACTGCAAAAATATAATGACAATTAACGATAGTTTCTTTCTTGTGCGTTTATACTTTGTTGACCGGCATGCGGGCTCTGACTTGCTGAAATTTCTTCACACGTGGTGGAGTCGGGCGTGATGATTGCTCGGCCATCTAGCCCTCCGGTGGCCTGTGTGTTTCTCAAGCAGTGACTTGCTTTGACCAAACTGAGTCTCAGCACCGATTATGAATTGCGCCAGTTGTTACACCTGTTTATGGATTGGGGGCCCGTGAACCATAACCCAAGTAATCCTCGGCTCACCCGATTGTCACCTCTTGCGGGACCTTCGGCCCCATCAAATTTGAATGTGTGGCCGAGTCTTGTCGAATGAGCCGCAACTTGAGAATTGGCATCTTCCGCCGCACTGCTACCGCGTGTCCGGCAATTCGCGTTTTGAGACGTCTGTCAGTTTCTCCGACATAGTTGCTTTTTCCGAAACTGCAGCAGATCCTGTAGACGACTCCAGACGTTTCTTGCCATGGCAGTTGGTCTTCCGGTTTCATTACCTAATAACTTATGGTTGCCTTCGGCCCGTGTGCGACTCCAACTCTAAGTGGTGTGAGAATAGGAACTTAAAATAAGTGACCCTACGATAAAGTTCGGGGGAGGTTAAATATTCCCGTGTCTTAACCCTAACAGAAAATGAAATTGTAACCTTAGTCTTAACCCTAGTTCTAATCCAAGCCTACACTCTACAGTTAACAAGAACCCAAATCTTAACTTTTAACACAATCCTGACCTTAAATCCGACTCTGGTCTTAACCCAAACCTTAAACTAAACACTAACAGTCACCATAATCCGAAACTTAATTTTCCGGAATTTGGTGTAAAGCCACTTACAATGTCGGTGGTTCCTGTTCCGGTGTCCTGTTTCGGCGGTCAAACAAACCACCCTTACCTGTGATTGTGTCGTACGGTGGTTGAAAATACAACCCCAATCCTCAGCTATCGTTCCTTATGAAAAATGCACACCACAATTTCGGTTAACCTTTTATGAGGTCGGTAAATGCTCGTAATTGCGCACGATATAGCGGGAGAGTGTCAAGAAGGAGACTGAAAAATACAAGTCCTTACCAAGCCGTCATACGGCAGTTATAGGAGAGCTTAAAGAAGCCGTCATAGGCTCCCTTAAAGGGAATACTGAATCCACCGATGCCCTAGCAGATCAGGACACCGGTGAATATGGAGGGAATGTGTTTACGGTAAGGCCCACCTGCACCAAAAAGGTCACCCTTTCTTCCCACATCTTTTGCGTTTTGTCAAAATGACAAAGTCAAGGCGATTGAATGGGGATTTGACGTAGTTTCGGAGGCATTTAAATTGCCCGTATGCATCTAACATGCCCAAAATGGTCCCTAAGTGCACGCGAAGTAGAACTCATGCAGAAGCTAGGCGATCTAATGGGGGTCAGAGGAAGAAGGAGGTATCGCCACTTGAACTTCAGTTTTTAGGAAAACGAACTCATCCTGTCAGTTGACAAATGTTCAAGTCACGGTTGTTAGAGCGTGATGACAGTTGCAGGGTGAAGGCTTAAAGTTAGAGTTTAAATTTAGGGGCTGAGCCTGCGAGGGAATTCACGCAAAGTAAGACACACCTGTACCAAAAGTAACTCATCCCTTCATCGCATACCCCTTTCGTTCCGTTAAGATGACAAAGTCAACACGACCGAGGGTGGGTGAGGAAATGAGCGAGTAACGTGGACTCCATTCCCTCCTTTTAAAAGTCAAGTCGATCGAGGGTACGCAGAGATTCACGTTGGAAGACGAATCAGATGGAACTCCGAATACATGCAGTTCTGATGTGCCAAAGGTTAGTCGGTGGTACGGGTTTTAGCTAGGAAGTGAAGGCTGACAAGCAGTAGGGACAAGACTGAAAGCTGAACTTTCAAAGCCAGGATATCAACCAGAAAGCAGATAGGGAAAGCTGGGCGACACTGATGAGCCGGAGCCCTCGCAGCTGTGTCAAGCAGCGGTAGAATACCGGCGAAACACGTGTCTGGGCCTTTAAGCGAGTACCTAGGTTGTTAGTATGGTAAGTTCCAACGTCAATTTATACTGATAAATGTTGGACACGGTTGTAAGCCACCCTGCCTGCCGAAGATGACATTGCGGTAAATTCCAGGAAGATGCATATTCTCGGTTAAAAATGCATAAGATCGGTCACTGATTGTAACTCCGCACGATAAGACGCAGTGTCAGCAAGGAGGCTGAAAACTATGAAGGGTACCGGAAACTAAATTCGATTTTTCTGGTCTTACTTTGAATTTTATTTATGAAAGGTTTATGTCTGGTCAATCTTGAAGTATGTGTCTGTGTAAATAAGTTAGGCCCTTTGTTTTAAACGTTGCTTAAATTTTTTTGTAGATTTGGCCCGACAAAGTGGCAGAAGTAGAATACGATAGCAGTCAGAGTCGTCGCTGTATGTTGTGTGAATTTCGAGAGGCAAACAATGCAAAAGCCGCCAACAAAAAAGCATCTGTGGTGCTTATCCGAATGCCGGCGCGTTGGCTCTAAGAATGCCGATCGGGTGGTGTAGAATTCTCTGCTGTCTACCGTCCTAGGAGACCGCTGGAACTGAATAAGATTCTTTTGCACGCAATAAATTAGGCAGATTCTCGTCGGAATATCGAAAAATTATCAGAAGAATAAATTTGTGGCTTTGCTGTTCATAAGAAGCTTCAGCAGATAGGATAGGTCAGTAGACAAAGATTTTGAGTCGCACGTCAACTTTCGATAGAAAATAACGCCAAGCGTCCCACAATCTGTAACTTTTTGATTACCACTTCGTCGTCGAATTGTCCCTGGAATTGAGAAATTGATTCATTATTTTGTCAACGAGCGCAAGCACCCATAACTGTTCACGGGGGCAGGCAACAGTTATTACGCTGAAGTCAGGTCCATACCTCAGGAATGTCTTGGTGTGCGCTTAGTTGTGTATTGTGGACATATTTTATTTTGAGCTACTGTAATAAGGTCGTGCCGCAACAAGAGATCTCCGTTGTCCATTATTACAACGTTTGCACCAAACTCTTGCTGCTAAACAACCAACAGAACTCAGCAAAAAGGGTGTCATTCCCCTGTATGATGACGCGAGACCGCATTTCTCACAAAAAACTCAGAGTAAGACCCGAGATTTAGGATGGGAACTTTTGCCCCATCCACCCGATGCGTCTGATTGTGCGCCAACTGGGTAGAATTTTTTTAGATTTCTACAGCATCTTCTGTGCGGTAAAGCTTTCTGCAACATTGATAAACCGGCTACTGAAAGGAAATTTCAAGATTAGCAACAATGACTGATAATAATGGCACTCGCATAACCAATTAAAAAAACTATGTTTTCTTCCCGGTACCTCTAGTCTTTAAAAAACGACGTTCGGAGTTATGAGGAGTTTATTGAAATGTGCACATAGAGTTTGCAGTATGAATTTAAGGAGCACCCCTGGAAATTGGGAGGTTCAGTTGCCAAACCTAGGGAATGTGAACTACCGAAATGAAGAAGTTGGCATCTAAATGCAGCCTGTGAATTTACTTTTCTTACAATCATAAGTTTGTACATCGATATGGGCCTTATTCTGACCTGTCCAGAGGTTTGAGCCATACTGATACCTTTCATGCGATAGTCGGGTTGTATGGAAGCTCTGTGAGAGCTTAGCTTTTGACATGCATGCGCGTGACGAAGTTTCACACAAACTAGCCATACTGAGTATCGTAAACAGAACGACCCTAAAAGATACAGACGAGGGAAACTGGACTGGCCATTTCTGGCGTGCTTCCATCTGGCCACATTCAAATCTCATTAGTCCACCTGTTAAGACAGGGGCAAGGAAACCGGGGAAGGTATCGGACACAGTGGTTGATAAGGCCAGACAATCCATCTACGCACGCCACTTACGTCTAGTATGCCCATACTGGACCAAGTTTTGCACGCAAAAGGAAAAGATGAACTCAGATTCCAGCAGAGTGGAAGTGCTACACAGTCTCCTTAGTAAGACGGAGCCATTGCAAGCCAAATCTCTGACCTGAGGGGACCGAGTTATCCCGTCAGTTGGCAGCCTTTTAAGCCAAGTCTTAATAGTAATAGTAGTAGTAGTAGTAGTAGTAGTAGTAGTAGTAGTAGTAGTAGTA
>JAYGXS010000004.1:12122952-12142861 GCA_036362985.1 Ligula intestinalis | reverse complement strand
GTAGTAGTAGTAGTAGTAGTAGTAGTAGTAGTAGTAGTAGTAGTAGTTCAAGAGTCTGCCAGATTGTATGCAATTGCGTATATGCGGTAAGGATGACTTGCATGGCCGCGTTAACACGACAGGGGGACAGAATGAAAGGCGTCGTTTGGGAAAATTAAGATATTTACTCAGTAAATTTTTGACATTGGATCCCCAGGTCGTCGTAAGACTTGAGAAAAATGTTTGCAAATAACAATAAACATTTCAAAATGCTGATATAGTTATATAGTCGTCTAATGTGGGCGCTAATTGGTAGTTGCAATTTGCGTCACATAATGGTGGACATACTAAGCTGTCGCAATGGTGTAATGGCTAATTTGCAACTGTAATCTGAGTGGGCCCAGGGTCAGTCCGGGGATCCAGTGTCGAAAATTCAACGAATAAATATCCTAATTTTCCCAAAGGACGCCTTTTCTTGCTATTACATTTCTTAGGATGCCTGCCTTCCAGTTTATATGGAACAGGTGCTTTGTGTCAAATTCCCGGGAAAATTTGGTTTAGGACTCAGATGAGGGCTAGGGTTAAGTTTACTGTTGGAGTTAAGTTTGGAACTAAGGTCGGAATTGGCGGTAGGGTCAGGGTTATGTTAAGAGTTAATGGTTGGCTTCGTGGTAAATGTAAGATTCAGATTTAAGGTGGAGCAAGAGTTAACATTGCGGTCATAGCCTGGTTTTATTTAAGAGCTAAAACACGAGAATATTTGTAGATAGAGAAGTAGAAGGCGTTGCGATCACCGGAATCATACTTTTACTTGTCTGAGCTTTCGGGCTCTTCCTGGAGCCTGGGCATGGCCCTCGGATGAGAACTCAGTCAATCGATTTATCGATCAGGCGCCGGCATCTCCGGACTGATGGCACTGGTGGTTGACTGCTCCTTCCCCCTTTCTCTCCCTCCTCTCCCTCCCCCCTATAACGATTGATTGGCCCCTGTGTCCTGTGTCCTGCTCGTCCTTCGTCTACGCCTTTTGTCTCTGAAGATGATACCAGAAAGAGTCCGAAAGCTCAGACAAGTAAAAGCATGATTCCGGTGATCGCAACGCCTTCCATTTCTCTATCAATACATATACCTGGGATGCGAACATTTGCCTAAATTCACGAGAATATTTACTTTTCCTTGAATTTATCAGAAGACTACCCACTTTTTTCGGGCGTGCATATTCCCCACCCCGTTTAGGTGGCTCATAGAAGTCAGCCTTACCGTACATGCGCTGACAGACATCCCCCCTCTCTTCCCTCTCAGAAACACCAGTTCACTGTCCGAGTCGATCAGTCATCTGAAACGTGATTTGAAACAGGTACAGTAGTCGCCGGAAATCACGCAACACGCCAACATATGCGAAAGATTCCTACTCTTTCGCTAATCGGCATTGACTCCGATTGTGATACTGATTATCGTGTAGTCTATTCTGAAGTCATTTCAGTCATAATAGGATGCGGGCTTTTTAACGAGCTTCGTTCAGACCACGAGTAAGACGTATCTACTGTAAAATCTGGCTACTTAAGTAGTATGCCCTTTTGATCATTTATTTTGACTGCCTTTATAAATTCAAGTATATTTTATGCAAAACATGCACGAAAAAATATTTCTTGTACTTGTTTGATAGCAAATTACTCCTTCTTTAAATGTTATACTCAAAGCAAGTGTATCTTTCGGTTTCATAAAAGTTGCTTATAATGAGCTTTTTTTTCAATTGTGAGGTGTTTATTCATAATACATCGTATCAGTAAATTTATTAATGCTGCATAAAACATGTTCCACATTTATTTCAATATTTTATGACAACTATGTGACTCCTTCCTCCAACTGTAGGATAAAAAGGAACTTTTACTCAAACAGGTTGTACACAGTGCGCAGTTTTTAAATTTTGAATTCGAATGTGACAGTCAGTAGGTTAGAAAATTGTTTGGCAATTGAGAAACTTTTTTAATCGAAAAATACCCTTTCTTGCAGCATAAATTTTAAAGAAGGAGTAATTTGCTATCAAACAAGTACAATAAATAATTTTTCGTGCATGTTTTCCATAAAATATATTCGAATTTTATAAAGGCAGTCAAAATAAATGATAAAAGGCAGACTACTTAGGTAGCCAAAGTTTACAAAAGATACGTTTTGCTTGTGGTCAGAACGAAGCTCGTTAAAAAGCCCGCATCCTATGATGACTGAAATGACTTCAGAATAGACTACACGATAATCAGTATCACAACCTGAGTCAATGCCAATTAGCGAAAGAGTATTAATCATTCGCATGTGTCGGCATTTTGCGTGATTTTCGGTGACTACTGTAGTTGGCATGGCGGAAAGCTGCGCCTAGGCGTGCTACCTCATCCTCATATGTGGTGTTTGTTATGGTTGCGCGGTCTGAATAACGCCTGTCATGTCCTTATTTGACTGCCATGTTGATCCAACGCATCTCCTGCTACGTCCATTGTATGAGCGCTGTTGCGTATAGTACAGTATTGCGAGCATTGTAAATTTTTTATAATTCCTCGCATACCGGCGTGAAGACATTTCCGAAAACTTAAAAAGTAATAGTGAACAGCATTATGTAAATTTAAAACTTAAAAGAAATATAAGAAGTCCTAAGTGTTTGGTAAGATAAACGAAATTTACCCTATAATCTCCTAATTCCGCAGACGTAAAAATAGCTGTAAATTAGAACAATAAATTAAAATCCTGTTGTAAGTTGAAATCAGAGTGTAACCAATTTCTTCTTCCATGTGAGCAACTTCGGACAGAATTCTGCAGTTCTGGAAGGGATAATTGGCAACAGTAATTTATGTAGGCCCACTCATTAATCCCTACTCCCTGCATATTTTCCTACGAAACCGATGGCTATAGGGTTTTATGGGTGGGGAATTAGGATACGCAGTGGAGTATACTTTAATAAATGCTAAATGCATTTATATTTTTTTGTATTTAGAAGTGTTGTTGATTGATATCTGTCGATTTTCTTAATCTGTATTATGGTTTAACTTATTGCGGATAAGGCTGATTATCAAATTTCAGATTTCCTGAATTTCCCGAAAAATCGAAATGGTGGTTAGGAGGTCGTCTACTTCAGCTTACCTGAGGTCCCACTTACCGTTCTGGAGTTAGATTAGTAGAGTCCGTAGCGCGGAATAACTTACTCCCAGCGGCCGCGGGAAGCAACTTCGACTGCATTTTTCACTTGACACTTTCTTCTCAAAATTTCCTCCGCTGTCTGTCCTATTTCCCCACCCCCCCCCCCCAAAAAACTCTATAACCACTGTTATTACAGGACAAAATGCTGGAATAGGGGTATATGAGTGGCGCTTCATAAGTTACTTTTGCCGGATAATTTTCCACTTTATTCTAATTATTCTGGAATTCTTCCTTAGCACAATGCATGTTAATAAAAAGTTTTGCTCTGTCATACCTTATAGCATAGGAAATTTCTTCGTCATAAACTTACTCATGATTTAGCCAAAATTAGTGCCTTTTTTTCTCCATAATTTTAACTAAGAGAGCAGTTTTCCAAACTAAAGCCTTTCTAATTCTTAAATTCACTCAGTTGATCAAAATAACCGCTTAACAACCAAGTTAAATTTCGTCACGAAAGTTTCTTGCAGCACTCGCAATACTGTGTAGTGTATGGGCAGAAGGCCATTACCGACAAAGACATAGGAGACTAGGATGGCCATTTCTGGCTAATTAGCCGTCGTCAGCTTGTCCTACCCAACTCAAGTGTTGCCCCAGAAGTTGGTGCCCCGCTCGAGTTTAGAACCCATGACCTTGGTAGTTAGAAGTTCAACGGTCTAACAACTGTGCCACGGGCTCTCTGTCTTGGCCGTTTTTCATCGGTAATATAGCGGGACAGATAGGCGTACACCGATCCGTTAGAGGATACACTCGTCCGTGGCGCGATAGTTAGAGCGTTGGACTTCTAACTAACGAGGTCGTGGATTTGAAACTCGAGTTGGACAACACTTGAGTTGGGTATGGCCTGCTGATGATGGCTAGTCAGCCAGAAATGGCCATCCTAGTCTCCTTTGTCTTCGTCGGTAATGTTCTTCAGCCGCATTGCGGAGTAGGCTCTAGTGTGAGCCCCAAAAGCACCATAGATGGACGAGCGTGTCCTCGAACAGATCAGTGTTCACCTAGCTGCTACGATATAATGGATATAGCATCACTGAAGGGAGTTGGTGTGTGAGAATGTTCTTTCTGTTTCTCCCACCCTCTCTCCCTCTCTCTCTCTCCCTCTCCCTCTCGCTCTCTCTCTCCCTCTCTCTCTCTCGCTCTCTCCCTCCCTCTCCCTCTCCCTCTCGCTCTCACTCTCACTCTCGCTCTCTCTCCCTCTCTCCCTCTCCCTCTCGCTCTCCCTCTCTCTCTCCCCCTCTCTCTCTCTCTCTCGCTCCCTCTCTCCCTCTCTCTCTCTCTCTCGCTCTCTCCCTCCCTCTCGCTCTCGCTCTCGCTCTCGCTCTCTCTCCCTCTCTCTCTCCCTCTCCCTCTCGCTCTCTCTCTCTACCTCTCTATCTCCCTCTCCCTCTCTCTCTCTCCCTCTCGCTCTCGCTCTCGCTCTCCCTTTCGCTCTCGATCTCCCTCTCCCACTCGCTCTCTCTCTCGCTCTCTCCCTCCCTCTCCCTCTCGCTCTCGCTCTCCCTCTCACTATCGCTATCACTCTCGCTCTCACTCTCCCTCTCGCTCTCTCTCCCTCTATCTCTCCCTCTTCCTCTCCCTCTCGCTCTCCCTTTCGCTCTCGCTCTCCCTCTCCCTCTCGCTCTCTCCCTCCCTCCCTCTCGCTCTCCCTCTCTCCTTCTCTCTCTCTCTCTATCTCTATCTCTCCCTCTCCCTCTCTCTCTTTCTCTTTCTGGGATTTGGAAAGAAAGCACTTTCAGTGTTTTACAACCTCGTTGTGCGTGGCCTGACAACTGGCTTTGTTTCCGCCAATCATCCCCACCGCAACACACTTCAGAACGTATTTGCGCAGAAAGGTTAAAAAAGTACACCTATATCACGTGCTATGCGGACGGAGAAGAGAACAATTTCAAAGCAAAACTAGACATCGACGTGATGTGCTAAAGTCGGACTGGCTGGAGAAACTACATTTTAATTTGCCTTTGTATCAATTTATAAAATTAAATTATCTGGAGTTTCTATTTACTAACTGAATCAACCAACCAAAATGCTCTTTGAATATTAAAACTTTCTTGATAAGTTTATCTAAATACACACCTGCACAACATAAAGTGTTACAATTAAAGTTGCGTCGGTCACTTGCAGCCTATAAACCGTTTCCGAAGTTGTCTTATTCTACTAAACCATAAACATTACTCAATACTATATTTGACTCCTTTACGTTGACTGTTCGTTTTAAGTTGCATGGCGTTGTCGGTTTATAGCTATGGTCTGAAGACTTCTGCACTTGTGAGAGTTGGTGTGAAGGATATTTTTAATTGTATTACTTCACTGCACAGTGGCCCATCTGGTGAGTGATATAAAGCATGATGAAGAATGTCGGTCCGCTTTGGCTCGCGGGTCTCCTTTATAGGCTGTTTGGTTGTAAAACTTAACCAAGTCCAAAATGGCTGCTCTAGCCCTATCAATTAGTTACCTACTATGGAGCTGTCAGTTTTGGTTTTCTGAAAAGACAAAAAGCATCTCAACTGCGAAGTCTCGCATGGAATATTTTCGTGTACACCATTAGATAACAAGAGCCATGGATTCATCAGTAGAAGCCTCAGATCTTCCCAGTCCGGAGATGGATTGTGCCAGATTGCCTACACAAGAGCAGACAGAAGTGTACACTTCAGTCGTTCATGGCACTGATTGGTTAGCCTAAGCTCAGCCAGGTCAGTTTAAATCAAGGAACGGTATGTCTGGGCGACTGTGAATACTTCGGATCGCAGCCGACAGACCCGTGACCCAGTTGATAGTGCACGCAACTAATGTGTCAACTGAACTCGTGCTAAAACTACTTTTTTCTTATGGCGGTGAGTTAAGGCTGTAAACTACTAATAAGCGTCAAATGAGTATTTCAATATCCCTAGGTCTTGCCAACGCCGTTTCCAATTATTCATCTTCCAGGCCGAAGAGCTATCCCTCCGTCAGCTGATTATTGGTTCCCGAAAGCAAATACTCCGTAGATCAGCTAGACGTTCATGGTCATGAAAGTGATTCACAGTCCTATCTGGCACGTTTATTACATAGGAAGAATGCTTGAAGTTTTTTAAACTGTCGTCCCAGTGATACCCCGTCCTGATAACTTCGGTTGTGTTATTATCGAATTCCTGGTTTTTAAAATAGGGAATCTCAGTTCACAGTTGGCTCACAGGTTAGAATGGTTAAATTCTGCCCGTTAAATATTTCTAATATTTTCGACTGCCGCATGGTGAACCTTGTTAGAATCTACGAAAAGTGGTGACTCCTAAGCTGCTAGTGTGAACAAAGTTGTTCTAGGAGATTCAATATGAGAGGAAGGAGTAAGAATTCAGGGGAAATTAAAGATAGGAAGTACAAAAGCGGGTCTCACAGTGCTCAACTTAAATATTTCAAAATGAACTTCTTCCTATACATTCTGATTTCTATTGTGGTGCACCAGTGGGAATCACAGAAATACTACCGATGGCTGTACTAATATTGGTCGTGGTAGTAGTCCTGTTTTTGTCGTTTCTCACGTTTTTCTTCCGTTAGGAACCAATTTTCTTGAAAGTAGCGTTTTCATTTATTTTCTTCCCCGGCTTTGGAGGTGTAATTGCAAACAGTTCAATGTTCCCAGTTTTATTTGATTGTGTAAAGCTTGCAAGTCTGCATTAGTGTCCGTGATTTGAGTAGCAACCCACCTGTGTTATGCTTCTGTTGAATGGCCCAGTGGCGACCCAAATGCTGACCGAAAGGCGTATTCCAGCGAATACCAACATTATTGGCCCCGGCAGCCGGAGGACTGTTGTGGCAGCGGCAGTGATACCTGGCGACAACAATCAGAGTCTAGTTCACCTCATCATCGACCCCATCATCATCAGTAGTGCCACCAGCAAACCTGCCACAATTACCATCATAAACCGTTAGCCGTTTCTGCATTCCGGGCGTACACGGCCCTATTGCCAGACTGTCCAATCAGCGACCGAGCAAGTAGGCCGACTGATCTTCCCTTCACGCGGATTGGCGCGGACGGGCAGGCCGTTTTGTTAGTGTTGTGGCAGGCATTGGCCAGTGGGGGGCGGGGGTGTTGAGCACACGTCGTGCACTCCATTTGCGCGCGCGTGCAGGCGCGTTTTAAAACCTCTCTAAACTCCCTGCGCCCCCTCCCACCCACTCTCTCGGCTACATCAGCGCCGGAATCTGCCTCCCCTCCCTACCCCATCCCGTCTTTTCTCCGCCTGCCTTGGGGAAGGAGATATTTACTGCGATAAGCCAGCAACTGCCAATCAGAAAGCGACGTAAGCATCCCGACTTACCGGCCCGTGCGCGTTTAGCCGGTGTGTGCGCACACGGACGCAAAGGTATGGCGACTCGCCCGTGACCATGCGCGTGCGCCTAGGTGCGGCGTATATCCCCGTAAGTGTTTGTTCGGCTCTGAGTGATTGGGAGGAAGGTATGCGATTCCCACCTGGACAGTATCAGCACAGTAGAGCATCGACTTGTCTCTTGAGCGTTCTCGCCCGCCCGCCTTCCCGCTCTCTTTCTCTCTCTCTCTCTCCCTCACTTACGCTCTCCCCGCCTGAACGTAAAACGCAGCTGGGTCAGCTGCCACAAGAAAAAGCTAACTGCGAGAGAGAACAAAAGAAGTCCGGTCAGGAGGAGGTGAAGAGACACTCCTGTCCAGATCCTTATCTCGCGCTCCGTGTGGAACGGCCTCCACACCCTGACATTGAAAATTAAATGAGATCTGAGTCAATAAGCAGAACCTGACACAGAGGCCTCTCTGTCTCTTATCTCTCGTGCACACCCCACCCCTCTCCTTCAATAACTTGTTCGCCGCAACAGGGTCATCTGAAGGAAGATCTCTCTCTCAGCTGGGTCGAGGGCTTATCAGATTTTCTCCGCCTAGAACGCTGCCATCAGATAACTTTGCCACGGACAGTTTATACCACACGCAGCTACTACAACTGAACTCCCCGCTGCTACGACACCATTCAAAGGGGATCTTTAACAGCCCACGATAGCGCGGTCCGTTGATTGAATTTTCTTGATCGCGACCAGGTGGGTGAGTTACCTTCATGTATGCATACGCGCTTTTTCTTCTGTGCGTTCGATTCGAAGTTTTTACCCCGGTTTTTACAGCCAAGGCCTGAACGGTTTAGGCAATCAATATCAAACTACAGACGTCTGTGTATATTAATTGAGGGCAACCACTCGTGGGCTTCTTCACCAAACGGGATACTGCGGGAAACTTTGTCGTTCATTTACTTTAATCAATACGAGATAGTCCTCTGAAAGGGGACCAGAGAGTACGAAATTCTCTGACACCAGTATAAACAGCGGACGCTTCCCCCATCGTATATCATCCTTTCATTTAGCAGCCGTTGTAAATATCAGACTTTAGACAAAATAACATTATTTATTAGTCCGAGGGAGATATTAAATCTACCTTGACGTGAGACCGAGTTTTTTACAGCCAAGCCAATTGTAATTAGGAAACGTTTGTATTTTATCGTTGATCTTTTACCTAAGATAACGTTGTTTTCAAAACTGTGGTGATTGCTAACGTGAAGACCAGCAATGGGAATAGTAACTGTAGGTCCTACAACACACTGCTAAAAGGGGATGTCAATTTGCAATTAGATGAATTAGTAATTTCAATAGCACAAGTGGTTAGAAAAAGTCCCAATTTTTTGGATAATTGTAATGACCGTCTAGAAACCAAGTAGCAGTTTCACTCTGCATTTATTTTTGCAACAGTCAGCGCAATCCTGTCCGATAGCTTCAAATACGTCCTGACCATGATATGGCGAGATGTGATAGTTAATCCACCTTTTGATAGGTAGGCTCGCAACTATACTACTTGTAATTGATTTCAACTGGCACAAATTATCATATTTCTGGAAGGGGTTGCGGATTGTTTTCCTAGGTTAGTATGGATTAATGATGACTCGGGTAACGGTCAGGTGAATAACATTATAAAAAATTACAGCCTAGTTTAGAAGAATCATCCCTGCCAATACAAGCGAACATGCAAGTCCCAGGAAGTGAATGAGAAGAAGGAAAAGAAGATTCGGTCGCTGGGACAACACTTATATTCGCCTGACATTTCGATACCCGTTGTGGAGTCTTCATCAGAGATATGAGCGGAATTTAGTAGCAGAAATGTTTTCTGCTCATGATGCTGATGAAGGCTACGCAGCGGGTGTCGAAACGTCAGAGGAATAAAAGTGTTGTCCGAGCGATCGAATCTTCTTCTCAGACTCATCCCGTTTTACCAAGGTTCGTTAAATGGTGTCTTTTGTAGCTCATGGTCCAATCGGTATAAAGCACCATGGCAAAAGGGCTAGAAAATCCGGTGATCGACGGAAGATAGGCACGAGATCATCTTCTACGTCTTCCAGCAATTTATAGTTTCGTTTTCGGGCTACCAACATTTATGCAGGGCTTTGCATGCAGTAATATCACATAAGTGAAATAATAACTTGAGGATCGTACCTGCAGGTAGTTTTTTGACATTTCGGACTCGTGCAAGAGCTCATCGTCACCGTCACCGTACAAGTTTTAAAGACAAATCTAGGTTTTCGTTAAACGTGTAAAATATGTCTTTTTTACTCAAAACCGAGCCTAAATTAGGGAGTTGGACACGGACCCGGTTGAGAACCTGAGAGACGCAATTCAGTGGTTGGTCTTCAAATTATTTCATAGATTTATGATGAAATTTTTTTTAAGTTTACCCATGGACATGAGGCAGGCTTTAGAGCCCAACGTGCCAGCTCTAAACCTTAGTTTTAACGTTCTGAGAGCATCCACCCTGAGAGTCACCTACTAACTTACCCTCTTGTTTTATTCATTTAGTCCAGCATAGATGCGCATTTAAAACTTTATTTGCATACCTTCAGCCAATTTTATCTACAGTAGGGACCTATTGGAAGATAACAGGGAATATCAGATGGAGATTACATCATATCTACTAATGTCAGTTTGTTGAGTCAAACAGACGCTGAAATCCGTAGGCAGTACAGTTAATTTCGACTCTCGAGTACCAAAATTTGGTTGCACCAGCCTCTTTTTGTTATATTCTTGAAATTCACTACTTCCTAGTCCCCACGAGCAAACTGAAGTCTAAATGGTGAGAGCACCAGGAGCTCAACATTCCTGCTAAACAAACATTTTTAGTCTTTCAAGACCCATAAAAAACCCGCCTACATTTGCAGGGTTTATTTGCATTTTTTGTTGTTCCAGTCGTCCGTCTTGTCGATAGGTGTGCAGGAATTTTAGTGGGGAACGTTTCCAATAAATGGGGAGACTGGGGCGATGAGTTCTGTTTTACCTGCCATTATCAGCATGCCTATCCAAACCTCGGATGGGTTTGCATCCTAGTTAAGGTACCATCCCAACCAGTCGATTCATGGGCTCACACTCCACTTACTACGATCCGGAAGTTGCTGGAGTTGCTTCCATCCACTTGGCCCGATTGGCTGACAGAATAAGGGAGTTGGACGCTGCCTTAGGTCTTTGCGTTCACATGTCTGGTTTAGACCAGGTTCTGGACCGTGTTCGCCATCCGCCTCCGGTCTTCTTGATCCTGTTATGATACCGGGCACGAGCAGATGAGGGAAGAGAAAAACCGAGTGCAGTAGGCGCAGCACTAGTCGAATACCACGTATAACGAAGACTCGGTTTACATAGTCAAACTCGATGGTCAAACCGTTACAAGCGGTCTACTAAAGAAGACACCTTGTTAACCGAGGCTAGATATCGACGAAGACAAAACAGGGACTCGAATGACCTATGCGAAATCTCCCTACCGGGAATAGAGGTTGGACTGATTGGCCGTGACGAATTATTCGGCAGTGGGTCAACCAAAATTGCAGCTATGCTACGTTCTGAAGTACACATCTCCTGAACTCACGACTTTTTATGTGCAGATGGACAGAGTGTAACCCAGAGACGCGGTCTCAAGCGTGACTTAACTACAGTTATCTCTCTTTTACTTTGACAGAGGGAGACAGGAACTCATATCGCCTTGAACATAGAGCGGCTAGGCCCTTGTTTAGCTCGATGGCAGCCGAATAATGGGCATAATTTGACCAAGTGTGGTGATTCCCGCTAGTAGTTTTCAAGGCTTCCAAGGTCGCCGACGTGGTGAATAGACCAGAGCCGAGATCGGCTTTCGCCTACAGTCGGAAGAATAAACAGAGGATTCGGAACGCTTTTTTGGTAGGGCTTCGACGCCGTCCCCGGATTAGGCGCAGCTCACCACGCGTACTAGCAGCAACTTTCAGTGACTTCTAGGAAGCTGCGTGGTAGGAATTATCGCCCAGTCGCTGTCAGGACCACCTAAGATTAGTACCAGTTGTTTAACCGAAAGAGAATGATCCTCCATGAATTTCGTCAATTTTTGTTTCCGAAAAACATGAAAACTTATCCGTGTGAGCTACGCGGGCCAATTCCTTGAATTATTCCCCCTCTACTGGAGTGAGGAGATCTCTTAGATGAAGACTCAGCTTCCCCGGGGTCTTAGACCCAGCTTGTCTTGCTAGCCAAATCTTTCAGAAGACCAGGTAAAGTTGGCAGCCGTTGCGAATTAACGTGTATACAGAGACCGGTGATTTTAAAGTGACTCTCCCATGAGTGCTTCCAGGTACGGAATTTGACTGACTGTCGGCCTAGGTATAGCAGGCGAATTGATAGCTGTTTTTCCCCACCATTATCACCACCACCACCCCCACCCCACCCGCCTGAGTCATCTCTCAATTAGTCCTTCTGCACTATCTGATGCTGCGATTGAGCCGCCTGAGAGCACTAAAGAGAGCACCACTTCCCTGTGTACTGATCTCCCAGTCCGATACCGGGGAGGGGGGTGGGGAGGCTGGAGGGGTTAAAAGCCAACTAGATTCATTCGATGCGACGATTGGAGGATGCGCTGAGATTACATCTACACCACCACCGCTACCAGCCCCCTGCCTCGGCCCGGCCCGATGTGTGTGTGTGTGTGTGCGAATTCACTTTCGGCCAATTCAGGTGTCGCCAGCTCGACGGCCGACGACAACAGCAGCGCACCCTAAACAGTCAGTTCTCGGTCATTGTCTGTTTGTCTGCGTGTGTGCTAGGGACGGGGTGGGTGGGCGGGCGAACGGACGGATGGACGCGAGACGACGAAGAGGATGACTTGAGTAGAAGCAAAACATCCCGAAGGTGGGCCGAGTTTCTGCTGCTCTGCTCTCAGTCTCAGCACCTCTCTTCTGCAAAGCACGTGTCGGGGTCCCAACCGTATATGACAGTGGGGGGAGGGGGGCTATCACTTGCTCACAGGATCTTTCCAGCACAATAAGACGATGCCACCCATGCGCTCGTCCACCCCCTCGGCGTGGCCCATCTGTCACGGGAGGAGGCGGAGGAGGAGGTGGAAGCCACTTCTGCGTATGCATAAGCACACGCAGGGGCGGGGAGGGGTGGTACCCTGGGATGTGGTTTGCGGTTTCGGGGTGAGGCGGTGTGGGCAGAAATCCCTGCGTGAGCAGCAACGATGATTACCGCAGCCACCACACACGTGGCAGCAGAAGCAGGGGAAAAGGAGGCTGCGCACTGTATTCTGCCCAGCTGCCTGGGTGGCTGGCTGGCTGGCCGGGGATGTTTCGCTTGGATTTTTTACGTCTGTCCTCATTTTCGTCTAATTGGTCTTTGAGAGCGTGGGGGGGGCGGGGGCGGGGGTGCAGACGGCTGGCGTTGGCAGAAAACTGTTTTTCCTCCTCGAGCCCCGTCGCCGAGGGCCCGTCTGAGTGAGAAGCGAGGGTGGTTTGGCGCTTTCTGTGCACTAGAAGGCAGCTCATGCTGGTTTGATGAGAGAACTAGCCCCTCGAAGTGCGATACCAGTTTGGAATAGTGAAGCCTACGAGTTGGAAGTTTATGTAGCCAGAGAAACTGGCTTTGCAACAGTCGTAGTAAAAGAAATAGTCACAATAGCGGTAGTAACAACTGCGATAGTGCTGGCGTTTTTCTTGGTTGGCGTCATTGTGAGACTGAACACAGAAGATAAACCTGCGTAAGGGTGACTTGTACGGCCGCCTAACCAAGACACGGGAGCAGGAACCGTCCATAGCGCATGTGGCCTTGTGCCAAATTCCGGCAAATTACGTTCAGAACTGAGCTTAGGGTCAGGATTACGGTCAGAATTAGGTTCCGGGTTATGCTAAGGGTTAAGAGCTGGGTTTATGTTGACTGTACGCTTCAACATGAAGGTAGAGCAAGGATTATGATTAAATTTGCAGTTTAGTTTGACTCTAGTATTAATATTGTAATAAGGTTAATTGATAAAGCACGTCGTGGGCACCGCCAAAACCGCTGGAGGGCATGAGAAAGCCTAACAAAAACTCATTTTTGTAGTCAATATTGGCTTTGTTTTGGTTTTATGCTTTTTCGGTAGTGTGCAAACTGTGGGGGCTAATTTAAGCAAAAGAATGTCTTCCAAGGTGCAACATTAGCAAAATAGAAATTTCTGTACAATATATGTATAGGGGATATGTAGTCTTCCCGAACTTTACCGTTAGTCCACCTATTTTACGTGGGCAGGGCGTTCTCGTGCCTATAATACCTATAATAGTATTCCCAGTTCCTACTTTTTCTGTCAATAAACCACTCTTTACTTCTGCCATCCAATCGCTTGCAACGATCCTAGTCTGAAGTGTTTAGATTAAAATGGAATGCCTGCTTTCCATGGTTAAGTCAGACAGCATCAAGCAGTGCCATCAATCTTTTCATTGCTAATACTACTATTACTATTAATACGAATGACAATGTCCTTTGCATGAAACGATTGCAATTTATGAAGCAGTTAGAGGAAGAACCCGAAATTTTTTTCCGAACACACCCAGCATCAGCAAACAAATAAGATTGCGATTTTGAACTCATCCATATTTTTAGCAAAAAGGAGCTGACACCCGTCAAGAAAATTTGAACCATGTAAAATCGAAGTAAGACTTGATATGAATACAAATAATCTAAGTTTTTAAGCACTGTATGCAAGGCAGTTATTCAGATTTAAGTTTTGAGGATAGATAGAGCGTGAACACCACAGGAACTAAGGGAGTTCAGCCGGGGATGCGCCGATAGGCGCGTTGAGTGTGAAATCAATAAAGTTGATTATCACTCGAAAAAATGCAGCGGAATTTTCGAATTCTGAATTCAGGCTGAAGAGCACAGTCAGGCGATGTTATCAGTTAAAAAAAAGCAAAACCAGCAGCATTTGGTATCGCGTGAAAGATACGCGCGGAAAAGAAATAACATCGTTTCAGGAAACGCGAAAAAGAAAAAAAATTAGAGAACGATAGCGAACAGGAGGAGGAGGAGGAGGAAGGAGAGGGAGGAGAGAAGGAGGAATTCATGCACCTGAAATGCACCAAACTGAAGATCAAACAAGTAAAAAGGAAGGAAATTCTTTCACTTTGAACACTAGTTTATAAAGCTCATTAATAATGCATACAGCAGGAATAGGACGCCAGGCAGTAGAATTGTACTAAGGCTTACAGATCGCCGTAGCCTATGAGCACGTTCATTTCATTCCTTCGACAATGCCCATTTTCCAATGGCCATGTCTACACCGGCTTGCTGCTAAAAAACGAAGCCATCCTCAAGTAAAGCGGTATATGGAAAGTTATCCTGGAATTTCAGTTATATGCAAACAGACCATGTGTGGGTGACCCATTTATCCCCACTCCATCCCCTCCTCTTCCTTAACCTCAACCTCATCCTCCCATTTTCGGTCTCAGTCGTTGTCTTCTTCCCATCCTACCGCTACTAGGACGACTACTACAACAATTTTATCTTATTATTCTTACTCGCCGTTTTCATATTATCTCTCCTCCACCTCTTCCTTATTCTGCTCTCCCATCCAGTCCTCCCCGCCCTACTAGACCCAGTGTACGAAACCCCCTTGGGGAAAGGAATTGGGGGGTATGGAAGGCTTCATCTTCCTGTACCGGCCTCTGAAAATCATCCACGTCAACCTGGGTTGTAGATCAGTGCGTTAGATAAGTTGGCTCACACCGCAGTGCGGGATTGCTACAACATGCCTTCCTACTGTTTCTGGGCCGCATAACCAGGTTGCATCCGGAACAGGCCCTGTTGACCGGATTTCCGTTAGGGCGGACCGCCTTCTACCCCCCTCCACCCACCAGCCTTAGCCTACCACCTCCGTCATCTTCTTGGACGTACTGCGCAAGTACGAATACTCATTCTGCCACTGTGTAGCCACTCAAGAACCTACAAGCATTCCGGCTCTCTGCATACCCATTCTCGGGAAGTGTGATAGTATCGCGGTAGGAACGTGGAACTACTTCCTTTTGTTATCTCCAGAACCATACGCACTTGGTACATGTGTACCTGAACACGACAATAGCGCCAACTCCGTTCCGGATGCAGGTTTCCAGGTTCGGGTTTGAGCAGGAGCACAGAAGGACAACGTGCTGCTGCTGCTCAGATAAAGATGTTATCAACCCCCTGATGGGGCTGGATAAGATGACAGTTTGGGGGCACACATGGACTTCAGTCGGAGAACGCAATGCTGGTGTTTATAGATTTCTTTGTACCTCTGATGTTACGCGGCCGTGTATAGACAAAGCGCTGACCGGTATCAGGGCACGGCAGTGTGGTCTCGAGGAGTAGGCAGGTGGGACAGACTGCTCGTTCCGCGCCAGCGCTACACCGGCGCTCAAGGCGCGGGTATCATTCGCAGTAGCATTGTTAAGTGGACAAATTTACTCTGATAAAGCACCCACAATAAGGGAGGCAGTGTATGGAGGTGAAAAAAACGAAAGACTATATAAGCTATGTGTGAGTTTACAGTGCTTTCCGGTAATGTGAAGAACCACCTGTGGGTAGGTGCGGGTTCCAACTAACGTTACGTACAGCCACCGCCTCCACACATGAGGGTATCAGACCGGTTTGAGAGGACTGTGACTGCCTGCATGTTGTCTGCGGAAGTGCGGGAA
Organism: Ligula intestinalis; assembly: GCA_036362985.1. Taxonomy (NCBI): domain Eukaryota; kingdom Metazoa; phylum Platyhelminthes; class Cestoda; order Diphyllobothriidea; family Diphyllobothriidae; genus Ligula; species Ligula intestinalis. The sequence continues at coordinate 12,126,731 of JAYGXS010000004.1, read as the reverse complement.
ACTCTGGTAGACACATATCATATGACAGGGGGAGGCAGTACAATCAAAGACAATCGTAAATAAATTTTTATGAAGCGATGCTAGTGGAGGGGTATATGTGGGGTATATAACACGCAGGGGACCACTGCGCCACACTTCCCTCCACCCTGTCCAGTCCATTTTCGCCAGCCCCTCGATGAGCTGAAAGCCCTCTCCGGTGCGTAAAAGACGAGGGGAAGGACAATGCCGCAGGGCAGAAAGAGAGGGAACGAGGCTGCTACCTGGTTGGTCATCGCTGGTACCACTTCCTGTACTGACCTGACCGCGAATTGGGAAAGAGGCGTCGTGACTAATACACTTTCGCATGATGCAAGTACCACATTCGCACCTCGCGTCGGAAGGCAGGCAGGCAGGCAGGCAGGCAGGCAGGCAGGAAGCGAGGGTCAGGGACTGGAAGACAGATTCTTATCAGCGGTTGGGCGGCCGACTGCACCCCGCCGGCGACCTGACCCCCTCCCCCGTTTTCCAGGGGTCATCGCAGAAGTAGCACCACCGGCGACTGCAGCGTTTCACGCCATTCTCCCGGCACTAACCTTTCCGGTGCATAACCTGGAGGAGCTCTACCACCTAGCCCGTTCAGTCGTGCACAAACCTACGGCAAGGAGTCAACGCTTAGCGCTTATATGTTCACTTAGATTCGGTGAGGTCCAAAAAGTAGAAGAGGCGACTACGGGAAGTGGAGGAAGAACACCGGTAATAAGAAGAATAAAAAAGAAGAGGAGTAGAATGAATATGAACAAGTGGGGACGTTGCTGATGGTGATGCTGATTATGATTTTGAGTAGAAGTAGTAAGAGGAGGAGGAGGAGGAGAAGGAGAAGGAGGAGGAGGAGGAGGAGGAGGAGGAGGAGAAGGAGAAGGAGGAGAAGGAGGAGGAGGAGGAGGAGGAGGAGGAGGAGGAGGAGAAGGAGAAGGAGGAGGAGGGGGAGGAGGAGGAGAAGGAGGAGGCGGAGGAGGAGGAGGAGGAGGATGAGGAGGAGGCAAAGACAGAATAAACAGCGAAATCACTAATTGTGGAATTAATGTCAACAGAAATGTTCGGACAGCTATTAGCAGAATTAATAAATGAAATAATTCACTGAATTTCGGCCTAGGCAACGTGGAAGTTAGGTCCAGTTAGCAGACTTGACGAATATCAGGCTCTGTTATTTCAGAATTCTGAGCATCCATCTTTTTCACCGCCCCACCCCCTCCCCGCTCCCGAGCACACTCTCGACATCCACTCGGAGTGCGCCAACAGTGGACTTACGATCTTGTTCACCACTCCAGGCGCGTTGTTCATCTGTTCGCCAGCCCCCAACGCAGGTGCTGCAGGAGAGATTGGACACAGATGATAAGGCGATGAGCGTATGCCAATGAAACCCGCAACAAAGGGGGTAATTAGGGACCGACACGGATTCGATGGGAGGGGCGAGTCCCACTGTGAGCTGGAGATCGGTGTCGGGGTCAAGGGCCGTGGACGGATTATTCAAAGTTTCCTCCTCTGACTGCGTATTGATCTCTCCTCCTTATTACTGACGTAGTCGGCGGTTGGTTGTTAAACCTATCGTCAACTCTTCGCGAGGTACAGGAAAGTCTTATAGTAAAGGAATGAGCAATACCAGCAATATCAGGAAGTGACGGGTTTTGCTCTTGCGATATTTGCTAATAAAATGGCTGTCAAAGGATCTAAATTGGTCGGGATTACTAAAGAGGGAATAGGAACACCGCCCTTTCGTAAATACCAGGAAAGGAAAACAGTCTGCTTTCCGAACCCTAGCACTATCTCTAACCCAAACTCTAAAATTGGCCCTAAAGCCACCTTTAATCCTAATTCTAACCCTAATTCTGATTTTGCCTCAGCTCTGAACCTAATCGTATTCCTAGACTTCAATCTCCTGTTTGCTCCCTGAAATTTAACGTATAGCTGCCTGTATTGTGGGTTGTTCGTGTCGTGCCACGAGCGTCACATAAGTAACCCCTACTTTTGAATACTGAACGTTGCCTATTGTGAGAGTACCGAGAAGGAAGTTATAAATTATCCTCGAGAATGATTCTGAGGGAAACTTGCTAACTAAGGGTCAAAATGAATGTGGAGTAGCATCCTAGAATATAAACTAAATCTAACGGATTCCTGACACCTTATAAGTCATCACATTGTAAACATTTGACAATTGCCGGTGAAGAGTAGGGAGACTGGAATGGCCATTTCTGGCTCATTAGCCGTCATCAGTCAGTCGTACCCAACCCCAGGTGGTGCACTAACCTAGGCCCGAACCCGCGACATGTACGTTAGAAGTCTTACGCACTAACGCTTCTTAACCTACATCTCGGACGTGCTAACATGTATGACGGTAGTGGAGGATAATTAGCTAGATATCAACTGAAGCACTCCATGCGCAAAATCACTTATTAAAAGCTTGTTTGCTCAACTTTCTTCTCGTCAAGAAAAGGGAGCTGTTACATTTGGAGGTCAGTTAAAATAATTACTGAATGTCACAGACAGTTCTATATGCATCCTTTTTCCACTTTAAATTCGAAGAATACGAGAGGTAAAAACATGACCCTATGAAGGTACGAATTAAGGGAATTCTATCCACACCTCCTCCCCCCGCGCACTGACTATACACTGGACACCTCATCGTCAATGTACAGCATTCACACGTCCAGGCCAGGCTGATTCGGACGTATTGGCACGCCTCAGTTGGATGATAAGAATCGAGAGGGTTTGAGCACGCATACACCTCGCTCAGTAGGATCCCAGTAATGAACGTACCCCCCTCCCCGTACCCGCGACAATTGGAATTCGGCTTGTAAAGCGAAAACAGCATCCAACGAATCATGTTCACGCGTGTTGTATCCTGCGAGGGCGCGGACCGCCTCGAGCTTTGAGTTATATCTCCCCTTGCCCCTCCCCCACACCGAACATCGCCCGTGAACGATGTGCACATGTTCAGTCCCCGCTGGGAACTGACTTATGCGGCGTGAAGTCTGTCCTATGTGTGTGAGAGAGAGCCCCCATAGGAGGCGACAATGGTATCCTCCCCCGCCCCTCCTACATCCCGACTCATTGTGCCGTAGTAGCCGATCGAAAAAAGCTTGCAAGACAATCGACAGCCGACGAGCCATTCAACATCGCGAAAGGAGCCCAGCGTGTTAGTGAGTAATTAAGTGCCCCTCCAGGCGTGCCTCCATCCGCTAACACGGCATGCGAATCAACCCTATTGTAAATGTAGCTATTCGTGCAGGTGCAGACGCAGCAACAGCAGCCTGTTGCTACCTGCGAGGAGCGTAAAACTGGCGTGTGGACGTAGGTCTGCTGCTGTCGGGAGGCAAACGGTTCGTGCACTTAGTCAGGCCTGGTCCGCAGTCCTCAGCAGGCGCCGAAGGAAAAAAATGCGCAAGTAGTCCTAGCGCGTTCACAGGTCTCAAACGACTCTGGCGCATGATAGGACCGTATTCCAGCCAGAGTAGGCGAAATCACTCCTGGTTTTATTCGTCTGAGCTTTCGAACTCCAACTGAAGTCTATCGTCAGAGATAAACGCGTCAATGAAAAGAAAAACAAGCAAGGGCCAAGCAGCCATGATTCGGATGATCGATATATATCTTCTTCTTCTTCTTCTTCTTCTTCTTCTTCTTCTTCTTCTTCTTCTTCTTTACCTATACGCACCCGGGCTACGAACATTCGCCCAATGTTGAAATGACTCCTGGTTAACATTCGATGCTCCAGGTCGCAACCGGGCTTGGAGTAAATATCTAGC
>JAYGXS010000004.1:12095685-12114536 GCA_036362985.1 Ligula intestinalis | reverse complement strand
CAGTCCGCAGCTCAAATTGGCGCCAGGTGACCGGCTCTGGCGCCAAGGCATCCCACCGGGCTTGACACAGACACCCCAGACAGATCATAATGGCCGAGCCGACACTGATGTCTTGACGGTACAAGATGCGAGTGACGACGAGGACCAGGGGGGGGGGGGCGAATGGGGCTCATGCACCACCAGCGAACGTAGACAGGCGTGGAGCGCCCCCCCCCCCCCGCGCCCCACATACACACACACAACAGGACGCGTAGGGTGACAGATTTGTGAGTTGAATCAGAACCGCATAAAGGTAGCTTCGAACTCGGCATCCATTCACGATACCATCGGATAATAAGCCAAGTGGAGAAATTGTACTAAAACTAGGCTAGACAAAGAGATCCTTTGGTGCGCGTTAATGGGGTTGGTTTAAGACAGCGACGTCAGTAAAGGGTCCCCCATTCACCGTGGACAAAAATGGCTACACAAAGCAGGTACACTCAGAGGTCAAAAAAGCAGGTAACACCGGAAAATTAAAAACGATATAAAATGGCCGAAAAGTGTGGCTGTTGACAACGTGAAGAATCGTCAGTGAATGAGTAGGTAAGGTTGGGTTAGGTTTGACTTCCATCAAAACAGTCCTGGGCTCGTGCGCGGAAAACCTCATAATTGTATGCAAGGAGAACTTGTATAGCCGCCTAAACGGGATACGGGAATAGGAAAGTCCCGTCCACTTTAAATAAGTGGTCTTGCGAGAAATTGAAAGAATATGGCCGTGTATTAACCCTAACAATAAACCAAACCTAGACAACAATGGCTTATGTAGCCCAACTCATTAATCCCTACAACCTGCAAGTTTTCCTACGAAAACGGTAGTTATTGGGTTTTATGGGTGGGAAACTAGGACACGCAGTGGAATATACTTTAATAAATGCTAAATGCATTTTTATTTTACTGTATTTAGAAGTGCTGTTGATTTATATTTGTAGATTTCCTAATCTGTATTATCATTAATCTTATTGCGGAAAAACCCGATTATCAAACTGCAGGTTTCTTGAATTTCCCAAAAAATTGAAATGGTGGTTAGTAGGTCATCTACTTCAACTTACCTGTGGTCCAACTTATGGTTCTGGATTTAGATTAGTATAGTCCACGGCGTGGAGCGCCGCACACACTTTCAATTTACATGCGGAACAACCTGCTCCCAGCGGCCGCGGGAAGCAACTTCGACTTCATTTTTTCACTTTACACTTCTAAAAATTTCATTCTCTGCCTATCCCATTTCTCCACCCCATCAGACTCTTAAACCACCGTTTTTGCAGGACAAAATGCTGGGACTAGGGGTATATGAGTGGCGCTTCATAAGCTACTTTTGCCCTTAACTCTTATCATAAGCCTGACCCTAATCCCAACTTTAAAGCTAACCCTAAACCTAATCCTAACCTTAGTTCTAAATTTAATTTTCCTGGAATTTGGTCTAAACGCAGATGTATTTGGTACATTTCCTGTCCCTTTTGTTCAGTTTAGGTGGCTATACAAGTCATCTTTGCCTTATTTTGTGCGAATAAACAAAGAGGGGAGGGGCGAGCGAAATAGGCCAACCAAAGTACATATATGTAACTTCCCATGCAAACTTAGAGCAGAAAAACATGGAGGCTCAAGTTCAAAAGCCCGCCCAGCCAATTTTAAATAAGGTAAGGTCGATTATTCTATACCCCTTCGGTGCAAAGCAGCAGACGAGAGGGCTTCTGAACCATTTCTTTTTCGCAAATTCGCATATTTAGGTGAAGGGCTTGGAGGATACAGTAACTGGGTTCGATGATATCAATAAATCGAAACTCCGAAGTCATTTGCTTTTTTCTCCCATGCCTTTACTATACTTTGGTGTCAGTTTGACAATCGAGTCACAGATCGAGTGCTTTGCATGCATTACCAGTAAGATACTGGTAACGTTCAGTGAGATTAATTTGCGGAAAACGCCAACCTACAATGTCGAAAATAGGCTAACTTCAATTTTTTGACGAGTGGTAGCATAAGCATACCACAGAGCCATAAAATAACTCGGTATCGTCAACTTGTCATGAGGTAGACATATCTCTGACTCTGCCCCTTTGAAAGTGAACCGAACTTCCTGTCGATGGATACACCGCCAGTTGGGGCAAATAGGTTCCGGCTATTTTCACTAGCTACCGCAAGCTGTATAAAGCTCAAATGGCTCGCAGATTACTAGCTCGTGTACCAGAAGTGGGAGCTACCTCCCAGTTTTCTGGGACTGAAGTTCTCTAAACAACAGGATCTCACTGAGGAATTAGGGTCCTGATTCATGTTTCAATCGGAAAGATCAGAAAGGTTCAGCATAGCTTAAACTTCCAGTTGCCTGGTGAATAAACCAACCATCTTTCACAATCTACATTATAGATTTTAAATTGTATTTACGTTCTACCAATTGGCGTCTGTCGATGGTCTCGCAGTGGAGGGGATTTAAGACAGGTCCGAATCCATCATTGTTCACTAATTCCTAGCGTGAACAACATTTTTTATGAATTCGGAGCCTTGCTACTGCCTTCCACAATTCAGTCTTCTTATTGCATTCTTTTTTCTAAAGGTTCAACGGCCGATATCCATGAAGAAAGACGGTATCCAGACACGTAATCGCAAGGTCTCCCAAAAGTCCAAGAAGAACAAGACTAACCTCTGTCCCGAACTGGGCATGGCAGAGCTGAGCTTGAACTGTCTCATAAAACCCACCCTCAGTCATCTGACTGCCGCAAGTCACCTGGCCGTGGCCGCCGGTTATCCGCACAAGATGTCCTCCTACATGTCCTCCTACCTGGATGGCGTTTCCTCGGCCTACGGAGGCCGGCAGGCTGGCGGCTACTACGGAAGTCCCATCGTCGGTGGCGGCGGTGAAGTAGCTCCCATGCATCACCTGAACCCCACAGCTGCCGCGGCCGCCATGGTGGCTCACCAGTACGGTGGACTACCCTACTCCGTCACGGGCGCAGCTCCGGGCCTCATCACCACCGGTCCACCGCCCAACTTCAACCTCGCCTATCAGCAGCACTTTCGTAACTCCGAGGCCTCCACCGAGGAGGCCAACTTTGCCGGCCGCCTGGGCCTCACCCAAGATCCCTGCTGTTTCGGTGGCGACAGCCAGGTGCCTAATTCCGGTTTCGTCCAGGCTGGCGGCGGCGGCGGCATAAAGGGTCCGGGACTGTTTGCAAGTGCCAGCCCACCGGAACGCTCCCAGAATCCTGACATGTCCAGTCTCCTACAACAACGTAACCCCTCCTCCTCTTCGTCCGCCCCTTCCTCCTCCGCCGCCTACATCAATTCCATATTTGAGGGCAAACGAGATGCCGCCTTCCGCAATTCCGGCATGCTACCGCCATCATCTGACCAGCTCTCCTCCTCCACGCCAAGCGCTTATGACTTCACAAACTTTCAATTCCCCGTCCCCAAGGCCCTCTCCGCTGGTCGCTTTCCGGCAGCCTTCTTCAGCGCAAAAGCCGGCGCTGACTATCCCACTGCCTCCACTTCCCAACGGCAACAACAGCAACAGCAGCAACAGCTACCGCAGCCGCATCAGTCGGATATTAAAATGGATCCCAGCGAGCCAGCGCTGCAGTACCATCGGTTGTTGGGATCCACGCCGACGATGGGACGCATTCGGTCTCCCTACTCCCAGCGGACGCTCAGCTTCCAGCAACAGCAGCATCAGCAGGAGGGTTATATGGAGGCCGAGGGACAGGAGGAAGAGGAGTTCTGTGCTGCCAACCAAATGGTGTCGGGCCGATCCGGTCCTTTCGGTCCTTCCTTTGACTGTAGATACCAGTCAGCGGCACCCCAGGCCTTCCAGGGGTTGCATCAGCAGTTCGCTGGAAGAGACAGAACTGATAGCATGAGCTCGCGGCACACAACAGCCTCCCAGATGGCGGCTGCAGTGGCTTACATATCTGCTGCTGCAAAGGCCGGACAACAGACGGACGAGACCGCCTCCCTCATGTACTAGCCTTGATCTTACCCACTTTGCCGCGCTCGCCCACACCCTACCCCCTGAGTACAGAGGACCGTCCCTGACGAACATCAAAGTCCCGCTCCCACCCAGCCCCTCCCCCTCCCACCAGGGACAGAGTGCTCTGTTTGGCAATGCAACACAACCCGGATAAGCACACAGTGAAAAAAAAATACCCCCGACAATTTCCTTTTTCTGGTTTTGTTCTTTTTAAATTCAACTTGACTGTTACTTTGTCTCCTTTTACTCCTGTGTCTCTAACCCCCGCTCTACTGTACAGTGAAACTATCGATGCATATATACAAACTATACTCGAAAACCAGGTTGAATCTTTTAATGCTCTTCTTTTTGACTATGATGATGGTATTCGTGTCGGGGTCCTTTGGACGCTAGACCACAAGGTTGAACTTCAGTGACCAAGCCTGTTCCAAAAAGGAAGTTAGAAAGAATAAATTAAGCGGACAAGAGGTGGGGGTTAAGGCGCTAAAACATGATAATGAGGTTGGGGATCTAATTGCAGGATGGACCAATCAAATCCTTCTGAAGGGAAAGCGGATGAGGGACAGTGCTTAACTTTCTTGATCCGGAAATGACTGTATGTACTTGCCTTGCCGTGCATTCATAATTTTCTCATTTACGAACCATGAGGACTACTTCGCATTATAGGCTGCTTATCATGCAAATAAGCATTGTTTGGATAGATAAAGAAATCGAAACTCTCCCCAATGAAGACGGGCGTATAACGAAGGCCGCAGGTCGTAGGCGCAGTTCCGCGGGCCTAATCGATCGTCCATCCCCTTACCGCTGCGCTGCCTAAAGGTCGCACATTGTGTAAGGACCACCCGGTCGAGGAATCTCGGATCGAGCCAAGCACGCAATGAGAGATAGAGAGATGGGTACGTTTTATTTTGAAGGTGACATGAAGAAATGTCAGCAAACTGTGGCTTCATTTCTCGAGTCCATGTAATAAATTTTAAAAATACTCGAACATTTGGAGGTTTGCATAAAATTCACATCGATTATGGAGACGGGTCTAATCTCAGCTTCTGGATCTGTGTTTATTTACATGTGAGATGTCGTGCTGGGTATTGGAGTACAGAATGCTGATATGCCTATGTACGGCATATCGGAAGCTTCGCCGTATAGTGCGAAAATACTTCGCAGTCATTAATGCAGTGTGCAGTGAATGGGTAATTTAATCAAGAATGCGACCAGCGAATTGCTTAACGGATGTAACGTGTCCCTATGCTATAAATCACCAAAGAAGCATAAAAACGCCGGCAGCTGAGGAGACCCTTCTGAAGATAAATTCCAAAATAAACAATTATTTTTAAGCAAGGCTGGAAAAATAACCCGCGAGCAGAAGAGAATAAGGGGAAGAAGGCTGGCATCTATAAATCGCCAGCTTAAGGCTTGAAGTGTGTGATCTTAACGTAACCGACGGACACAATATAAACGTTTACAAATTTTCGTGAAGAGCACTTCAATATGAAGAGGAAATGAATGCTTAGACGTCAGAGTAACGCCAAGGCACCGGAAAGAGGCTACTTCATTGGACAGACTTTCTAAGGACTGAGGACTGGGAGAGGGTCGCAATGAGAAAACGCACTGGACTGAGTTCTGGTTATCTAACAGAAAAGCATCGGTTAATAACCATGCTGAGACCTCCTTTGCCATCAGTTCCTTATTGCCAATTTTTGGATTTCTTCATGTGGAAGAAAGCCCTGGGGACAGATATTTTCAGGCTCGGAAAAGAAGTTGAGAAAGGTATTTGTACTAAAAGCGTTCAGCACACGAGGAGCACTCTGGGGACTCGCCAGTGATTTGAACCCCTCACGCTAGGGTCATACAAGTACAGAAAATCGTCTGGGTTTTTAATTACTATATGTGGCTCATACAACCCCACTTCCGTCTACCCGTGGGCCTGTTTAGCGCTAGAGGTCGAACTGACTCGCCAGCCAAGCACGACGAGGATAAACTCTAGTAGTCTCCAGCTCCACATCGATAGAAATTGTTGAACCACTAACTCAGCACCTCTTGATTTATCCATTCGAGTTGTATGCAAACAAAAGATGCAGAGCGATGGACTCACTTTTTGGCAGGTTAATGGCGTCGCTAGTCCCTCTTTCTTGCATATCCTCGTCCTCCATAAATCTGCTGTTACAAGGCTTCAACGCTGTAGTTCCCAATGAAGATATTGAATGCCAATCTGTAGATCATTTTAAACTGGGCATTATGTGCCTTAGCAATTCGAATATCGTAAAAACTCCCGGAAATTAAGGAGTCTGTGGGTAGTACAAAGAAGTGCGTATGCCGCGGAAATATTCAGAAAGAAAAAAAAACACGAATTGAGGCGAAGGTTCGCATTCCAGATATGTGTATAGAGTGAGAAGGAGAAGCTGTGTCGATCACAAGAATCACACTCAGCAGATTAGGCCTTATAAGTATGTACTATTTAAAGTTTCTTTTGATGCGGGAAATAAGTAAACTGGAGGAGGGGCAAATTACAAACTCCGGACTCCGGGGACTAATGGTTTATTGCTGACAGACGGATCCGCCGAATAGGAGGCAAATGGGAGTTTATGAAGCTTTCACAATCATCATCCTCTGCAACACAGGAGGTGTTGCGTGCGTTCACTTTACTGACAACTACAATCTTACTGCAGTACAGCAGATAATAACAGGTGCAAGGAAAACTGTACAGAGCAACTATCTACGATGGCGGAAGTCAATGCTTCCGAAGGCCTGGAGATGAAGATGGTAACGGCCCGAAAAGTGGCTCAGCCACACTATTCGCATTCCTCCAATCGATGCGATTTGGAGTCGCTCACAAGCGTTGCGCCATACTTCGCAAGAAGGATGTCATTACTGATGAAGCAAACTTCCTTGTCCTCTACCGACTGAAATATTGGTTCGGATTTCTTATGAAATGGGCGTAGGACTCCCATAATACAGTTGACTTTGCACTAAATTCCGAGGAAATTGGGGCCAGGGCTAAGCTTAGAATTAAGGTTAGGGTTAGGGTTACAAGTAAGGTTTAGGTTCTTGTAACTGTTAAGCATTGGACACAGAAGTAGGTAGCTTTCCTGCAAGTTAGCGAAATTTCACCTATTTTACGGGATGTGGGGGCGTTCCTTTTCCCGTGTTCTGCCGGGGAAGATCATGGAATCTATCTTCAGGATACTAACAGGAGCGAGCAAAACTACACACAGCAAGCAGTTACGATGGCGGAAGTTAGTGCTTCCGAAGGCCTGGAGCTGAAGAAGTTAACAGCCCGAAAATGGTCTCGGACGCCGTAGTTGCATCAGTGTAATCAATCGGGTTTGGAGTTGTTCATAAGCTTCAGCTCAGACTTCGCAAGAAGGGCCTCATTATTAATGAGGCCAAGTCCCTCGACTTCTACCGGTTGAAAGTCGGTAAGGATTTCTTATGACATGGGCTTAGGAGTCCCATAATACAGTTGACTTTCCGATACATTCTGAGGAAATTAGGGCTAGGGTTGAGCTTAAAGTTAAAGCTAGGGTTGGGGTTACGAGCAAGGTAAAGGTTCGGTTTCCTGTTAAGGTTTGAATGCAGAAATATGTAACAATCTTAGAATTCAGCGAAATGTCCTCTATTTTAGGGAGACTGGGGGCGTTCCTTTTCCATAGTCCCGCTGGGGAGGATCACAGGATCTATCCGCAGGAAAATATGTATAGGAAGATGCAAGTACTTCAGGTGTGCGAGTCAACGATTTCAGACAAGGGGATGTCAGCATCAGTTGGTAGCACAGGGGACATTAAATGCAACCAAATTGGCCACATTTTCGACTTCGGTGTTAATCCTTCAGCAAGGCAATCGCGGAACGCCTGGTCGCCAACCGATCACACTAAGAATTAACACAGCGACCTTCCTGTGACTTGTGTGACTGCGACGCCACCCGAGTTAGCAGGATCCTGGAGAGCATTGATGCAAATGGTAAAACTAGGGTCGAGAATTATCGTGTGTAACGCAGGCGTAGTGTGATGAGTGTATAGTGGAGACAGATAGCTGACTCCATTGGCCGGATGACTGAAATTATCGTGAGCATCCGAACCCTTAGAAGCATTCTGGTAGACCCGCTTCCATATCTGACATACCACGTGGAAATACCACTTTGTTACCCCTAGTGGAAGAAATATAGATACCCGCTTTTATGTAACCAATCAGAGGAGGAGCTCAAGCCCCTCTCTGAGTGACTGGATGATTAAAAGCGTTGCTTAAAGCTTACAGGATTAGATGCCTGCAGGCCAACCCACCGGAAGGAGCATAGGTGGCTGAAAACAAACAAGCGCGTGTCTTGTCATCTCAGCTTAGAGTCAATGATTATATTGCTGCGTGACAAGGAATAGCCATAGTACAAGTGCAATAACTTTCAAATGGTCGTAAACAGTTTTTGATTACGTGTCATACTTTTGCTTGTTAAAACAAACATTAAGGGTTAGCATCTTTGATGCAAATAACGATGCTCGACCCAACTGACTCAAAATGAACTGTGGAAGATCAGGAAAACGCTCAGCACCACATCAATTTTTCAAAAATTATTGGATAGTTGCTGAAAAAGTCGTCGATTGAATGCAGTCCACGGTCAATATTTTGATTTCAAGTCAGGCTTGTGCATTGAATATGCGCTTGTAGGCTGACCGGTAGAGACAGCCCTCTTCACCGTATAGCAGTGAAAGTGTGAAATCGGGAAGTTCATTTTTGGTAGATACTCTCGTACCCGAGCTGCACAAAGCATGCTTTGATAACAGAGACTTCATAGCTCACTGACAATCGCACTTTTGATTTAAGGTGGGTGCTACTGGAAAGTAACGTGTTCGAAGTTTATCCGTTGACTTCCTTATATAGTAACCTAATGTTTTTGTTCTGCAAAATGTTTGTACTCACTTGCCGAAATCCAAGGCTCTAGACTGAGTTTTAACGCACACACTCTAGATCAATGGACGTCTATCTCCAGCTAATTCATATTGCCGAGCGTGACCAACGGGATCAAGAATAATAGACTTGACTCGTGTTGAGTACAGAGTCTGGGACCTAGTCTCGGGTTATCCAAACTTCTGGTTAACTGGTAATAGTTAACAAGCCAGAAATGTCCATCTTAAGGTCCTTTGTCTTTGGCCGTATTTTGTTTTTGCTTTTCATTGGTTGCAAGACTTCTAGATTGGGTTACAAGGCACACCAATAAACAACATTTTATTGTAGCTTATTAAGTCCAGACTGAATTTAAGCACGTTGGCGGAATTTACCGATGTAACATGCGGATGGATTACCCTTTATCGTCCATATACGCTTTTCCATTTGCCAAACACGCATAAACTCTCAGACCCAGTCAACCAAAAGGCGATGCGATTGAAGGCGGTGACTGACAAAACTAAACACCCATCAGTCTCTATACCCAATGATATGCTTCCAGTTTAAGCGAGATGCGCATATGCTGCCGGTAGGCGCTTCGTTTCCGTCATCCTATCGGTGATGTGCAGATGGATTGTACGTTTACTGTAGAAGAGAAGCATGATGTGCTACGGGCTGTTTTTGTACGTCCGTGCTTCTGAGAAGAGTACCCTAGAGAGGTGTGGGTGTGGTCATGGTGTGTGAACTGTAGTGCTGTACTTAAGCTTTTATTTAAGGCAGAAGGATCGAATATGTCTATGCGATAGTCAAACATTCTGGGAGGAATGTAAGCAGGTGGATGTTGAGAGCCTTATTCTAGATTAATTTCTCATTGACGAACAACGTTCACTAATCGCTAACGGAACTCACTCGCCCCGCTGTACCCTGGGGCGCACTCTCAATTCCCGACAGCCGCTATACAGAGGCTAGTAATATAGGCAAAAAAGCGATACTGACAAAGACAAAGAAGACCAGAGTGGCTACTTCTGGCTAATTAGTCGTCATTAGCCAGCCAGACCCAAGCCCAAACGGTGCACCATCCAAGTCTCGCACCCGCAACCTGTGTATTAGAAGTCTAACGTTCTAATCGATTCAGCCGCAGGCTCCTTGTCTTTCCGGTTTCGATCGGGAATGTTAATCTTGGCAGATAGAGGCTCACCGATCTGTTAGAGGACACGCTCTTCCCACTCTGTCTTGGTTCCAACGCTCGAGTCCTGCCGGAAGCCACACAGCGGCTAGCATTATAAGCAGGAGAACATTACGGACAAAGACGATGAAGACTGGAATGGTCATTTCTGACTTATTAACCGTCATCAGTCAGCCGTATCCAACCTCAGGCATTGCATTCCATGAAGCAGGACAAGAAAAAAATAGCATATCCATCTATGGCCCTTTCAGGTAAACTGCCAAACGAAATTTTACTATTTCCTTCACAATGCTAAACCTACGCGACAATGACGATAAACCCATCTGAACGGTGTCTCACCAAGACGATTAAAATTTATTCTGTGTTTGAAATGCAACCTGTAGAACGGGAAACCGCATCTGTGGACCCTTATGCAATAACTTAATAATACAGTGGCTCCTCTAAAAAAACTTGTTGAACTTCGCTAGTAAAATGCGACAATCAAAAGGTGATATGAACGGCGCCTACCATCAAGCAGGCATTGCTACCCTTACCCGCCATGCCGTAAAAATTACATTGTTTATAAGCCGATTAAGACAAAGGAATAGGAACATCCGTAATGCGCTTGGCCTTGCGCTATATTTCAGAAATAGTGCCTACGCCTAAATCTATATTTATCTCTAACCCTAACCCAAGCCCTAAACGTAATCCTAGCATAGGCTGGTTCCCTTTTACTTGCCATATGCTAAGTCTTCTACAGCGTAACTGTAAACCCATTTTCAGGATACTTCGACGCCAATCCTGATTCCATTCACCTCCTCCTCTATTGGGGCGGCAAATATGACCACCCTGATATAAAAATGAGCATTAACTGGATGCATTCTGCTGTTGCTGCCTACTGTGGTCAGTTCTCAGCCCCGCCGATTAGGTCTCCCTGCACGCAAATCATAAATCATTTCTCTTTCGGAATGAATCAGAGGGCTGCTTTTGTTCTGCACGGCCATTGAAAGAGCAATAGCCATCGGCCCTGAATACTTTCCCTCTTGATTCACCGACAGACTATGAAGGGTGACCAGGCGTCATGCCTGCGAGAACGAAGGAGGGGGTTTGGAGTTATTAGCTCGTCAATTCACACAGGGTTTCTGACGACGACGACGACGACGAAGGCGGCCATACGGATTGGGGACACTAACCAACGGCGGTGTGCGCTCTTTTTCGGGATTAACCAGAGGTCGACCAACTTAGCACCTCTAGGCGTGCATCTAAATGCATTCTGCCCAAAATACCCATGCGAACTTGAGAGAACGCGAGGTCTCCCTCTCAAAAGTCCAGGTCACGCAAATCGGACCGTCATAATGTAATCACGGTTGCATACCTCTGATGCTTATCAGAGTTGAAGAGGGTGGCGGCCGGGGCGGGGGGAGGGAACTGCTTCAGGTGATGGAGTGCTGACACGGTAAGAGCGGTCATGGCGACCCCTCACGGGTCGAAGGAGCAGTGGAGCCGCGTGCGATTGGAGACCGTCCGGATCGGTGGGAAACCGCCAGCTGTGTCTGATGGCAGCGACGGCGTGCACCAGGGCGGGGAGGAGGGGGGGGGGGGCGGGGGGAGGGGGGTGTGTCGCAGAGGGGAGAACTTCACGCAATTTGCCCTCGGGCAAATGTTAAGAATGAATTTTTGCGTCAGTAGAGGAGCAATCAGCACTCCAAGACAGGATTCTGATTGACATGTTATGGCCTAAATGATGAAAACATCAGCAATTTGGAGAGAATTCATGTTTCTCCATTAAAAAATATAAGTATGCCACAAACTGACGACACAGCCGAAGATTCGGGGTTGGGTTCGGTTGGACATTCCTGGGGGCATTGCTCATGAGCCTTAGCATATTTTCATTTTGGGTTGGCAACGGAAACGACCCATGGTTTCTTTTATAATTTGAATAAATTGCAGCAAATGTTCGCATCCCAGGTACGTGTATAGATTGAGAAGAAGTAGCTATGTCGATCACCGGAATCATTGTTTTATTAGTCTGAGCTTCTGAACTCTTGCGGGTGTCCATCGTAAGAGGTAAAATCGTTAGCGAGAGCAAACAACATTTATAGGTGGAGGGGGTCAAGTAACCGTCGTATGGGCAGGATCAATTAACCACCAGTGCCGTGAGCCTGGACATACCTGCGCAGGGCAACATATGCGGGCGCCAGCTTAATACATCGGTTAACTGGGTTGGCATCCGACGCCCAGCTTTTAATCAGTTATCGGCCTGTCTTGCTGTTGGTATGGACAATTATCCTCGAAGCTGCGAAGTTCAATTCATGACCTTTCTCGTAGGTGTGGACCGCCATTTGCGGTAATGCATCACCATGTTAAACTGCCAGCTTATGTTCGTGTATGCGCGAACCCAGCATGTGTACAATCTGCCCGTGTAATTTACTGGACAGTTTACATACGGTATGCGATACACTACGTCCAACTGCTCACTGGGAATTAATATATCCTGCATTCTAATGAACCGACTGCATATTAGTTTTAAATTCAAAAAACCGAAAAAAATCGCGCTGTATCTGTGAACAAGAAATGCATAGATTAAGAAGACGAAACTGTGTCGAACATCGGGATCATAGTTTTATTAGTCTGAGCTTTCGAACTCCTATAGGAGTCTATCGTCAGAGATAGGAAACAGCGACAAATGGGGGGCTAGTTGTGGCGTGTGTAAAAAACAAAAGTTTGCATATGTAGAAAATCAATAGTTGTCTGGTGTGGGCGCCGCTTAGCCACTGCGGACTATGCTAGTCTTCAATTGTAAACAAGAGTAGCCTAAATGCGTCCGACGGAACGCCGACCCGTGGCCCACTAATATAGCATCTGACTCAATGAACAGTGACCGCACGGTCCAGATTCAAGCGTCGAGGCTTTCCCTCATGCGGTAAGGATTCAAATGATTGATCGTAGGAAATGGGTCTGAAATATCCATGCCATATTCGTTATCCTTCTAAACTAGGACAGATTCACATTGTGAGTCAGACAGGAAGATTATCACTCAACCCACGCAGCTAAATGAGCACTCATTAGCCTTGGATCCCTTCATATTTCAATCGGAGAGAAAACGAATTTCGACAAAATGGGGCCGGAAAAATCTAATTATACTTGTGTAAAAAACGTTTTATGTTAGAAAAAAATAAATAAATGAATAAAATGCTTAAGCAGGATCAATCTTTTGTACTCTTTTACTTGTCGACCAGTTCAAAACTCCAAAAAAATTTATTTGCAGTTGAGAAAAGATGGAGCCAAATGACTATTTTGCCTGTGTCGCTTATGGTAAACGATGGCTCTTATGTGGCTTATGGCTCGATCTCGCTTATGTACCCCTCACTATCGCGAGATCACATTGTTTTACCAATCTGTCTTTTGGTCTAGTTTTTTTTACCTCTCCTTCCTCATTATTAAGGCATGACAATGTCACATATAATTTCTAACGATGGAACAATTTCGGTGGGGTTCGATCGGCCGCAGTCTCCTGTTAAAAGTTAATTCTTCGTTTTAGATATTTCTTTTGGCTGATTCATTTGACAGGAGTTTAAAGCTTTCATATTTTCCCTCCCGTCTCTACCCGTCCGGCACATCCTGCCTACTGGTTATGATGCAGCCAGTTGCAGTATCTAAAGAAAAAGAGCACAAGCACACCAACATTATGATGACAGAAACGAGGAAGGTTCCGAAACACCAGAACAAATGGCGTAATCTATGACGTCGCTCCATCTCCCCTTCTGTGGATTATGAACGGGATAATTTACCTGCACCGGAATCTTCACTCATATTGCTATATTTGATGGTAGAAGGCTCACCGATCTGATAAATGAACATTTATGTCTTGGTGTGCTTCGGAATTCACTATAAAAGCCTTGCAGGCAGTCATATAGCTATTTAAATAATATGATCAGGTGGAATTGACAAAGGCAAGGGAGACCGGGATGGCCTTTTTGGATTATTATTCATCATCAGCCAGACATAATCAATCCCAGGGGTGGCGACCCAAGAGACTCGAACCCGCGACCTTTAGTCATTGGTTGCAGCACTCTGTCAAGGGCCTGTTGTTTTCGTCGGTTGCGATTGGGAATATGATGCTAGTAGGAGGTTCACAGAACGGGATGAGCATGTTCCCTAACCAGATCGGTGAGCCTCCTACTTACATGATGTTTCCGATTGCAATCGACAAAGTCAACGGGCCCGTGATACAATGGTGGAGTGTTGCATTCAATAGCCAAAGGTCGCGGTTTCGAATCTCGGCGGTCACCACCCCTGGGATTAGGTAGGGCTGACTGATGACGGCTAATGAGCCAGAAATGGGCCTCCTAGTCTCCCTGATCTTTTTCGGTTCCTCTCACATTGCTATATATGCATCTGCGCACGAAATAATTACCGACAAATACATGGGACACCAGGATGGCCATGGTTGGCTTATCAACCCTCGTCAACCCGACTTTCACCAACGCCACGGGTGGGTTAACCCGAGTTTCGAACCCAGGTTCATATTATTATACAGGCATTGAATCAAGGGCTTGTTGTCATGTCGGATGTCACAGGGGATTTTAACCATGGTAGATTTAACTTCAAGGCACCCCTGAACCTATATACTCCTCTATCAAAGTTTGATCGGGTTTTGAATTTAACAACTGCAAGCACACATGAATTAAATAATATTAACTAAGGCAAAAAATAAAAATCAGAAGGATAAGACCGAATTTATTAGGAGTCATCAGCTTGCCATATCTCAATCCCGGGCCGCGAAAACCTATAATAGGAATTCGAGTCCATTTGGACATTGAGCAAAACTCAGCCAAGACGATCATATGGTGCCTCGCTAGCAGGACACCTCGGCAAGCGCCACTTGAATGCAACAGGTATGCTATTTTCTGTCAGAAAATGTCTATTAATTATTGTCACGATATACAGAGGACACAAGCGGTGATTGAGTTGTGCTGACTAGGCTCCGATAAGCTAGTTAAAGAGCGAATAATTGAAGCCCTCTGCAAATGAGAAGGTGAAGTCGTTGGATCTAGTGCATAAATCTAATTTTTCCGTGTTGGATAATCACAATCGCCCTTAGGTATAGGCTACATGAGTTTTATTCGATTTCCAAAAACATCGGACAGATAAAGACTTTAAGGCGTCTTTGAAGAAGCAAATCGACAGACCTGAGGTATTGGAGTAACTGTAACAGTTTGGGCTAATTTATTTTGCAGTAACGTTATACTACATACGCTTTTATTAAGTCGGTAAGGGTGACTTGTACGACCACCTAAACAAGGCACAGTAAGACGAACGGTCCACAATACGTGTGACTTTGCACCAAATTCCGGGGAAATTAGGCTGCAGATTAAAGTGAGGGATAGGGCTAAGTTTATGCTTAGATTTAAGGGTAGGGTTAAGGTTCGATTTGGGGTTTGGGTCGCGATTAAGGCTTGGGTTCGTGATAACTGTTGGGTTATTTTAGCTTATGGTCACAGTTTAGTTCGATTTGCGGACTATTGTTAAGGGCAAGACACGGGAATATTTACCCTACATGACACTTATCACAATGCTACCTAGTTTAAGTGGCTGGATCGTTCCTATTCCTGCGTTTTGTTTAGGCGACCAAAAAGTTATCCCAACCATTTAGTTACCAGTATGAAGACGGGTTTCGGAAACGCCTGTGGAAAATATGATAGTAATTTACGAAAGAGACTGTGTTTATATAAGTCTTTGAGCATCTTCTCACTTTCATGCTAGACTGTTCATTCCACAACGTTGTTAAGGCGGTTTTACCACTGCGAAGGCTGATACCTACCGCGTGCTACAGGACAGTGTGGGCGCAGAGACGGTGACTAGCGCGTTAATATAGTTATATGGAAAGTAGACCTACACGGCATCCACCACATTCTCTACTCTCTCTCTCTCTCAGACACCTGGAACCGATGTCAGGAGGGGGTCAATAGGACCGAAAGTTGGATCAGGCACAGTCATTGAAAAGACTAAGCAGTCCGTCTACGCCTGGTTCGCGCACAATGGACGAAGTTTTCCCACATAACAAGAAAGGGCCGACTCTCATACCAACTGGGTGGGAGTACCATAGAGACCACAGCATAAAGGAGCCCTTGCAGCCTCATGAGCTATCCTGTCAGTTGACAGCCCTCCGAACCACGGCTTTTCGAGCACCCGAACAGTTGAAAGGGCGTCAGATTGCTTATAGTGAAGAATAGTACCGTGGGGACACAAACCCAGAGTCGACACCAAGCTCGCTTTCATATTCCAGACAACCGTCCATTGTCTGAGCTGGTCAGTCGTTTGATTCAGTAATTGGGCGCAGGTGGCTGGCGCGACGTGAACCTGCGTCTAAAGCATCTCATCACACCTCCCGCGGCTGGCGTTTGTCATATATGCACATTTCGCGTTGGTCTAGCGCATATATCGGGCGGCCTGTTGAAGGCATCGAAATGCTGTTTTTATTTGAACGGTAAGCCCAGCAATTAATGGCATAATCAAGTACTGCATTCTTCGCAAGTTGAAAATTAGAGAGATTTTCGACAAAAATTATCCAGACTCATAGTCATTTAGAGGTGAGAAAGTTGGGACCTCGAATTTGTAGTGGCTAAGTACTGGTTGCGCTTAGAGCACTGCAATCATCAGATCGGAGCCCGGATTGTTAGAAAAAGTTAGAATACACCCGTGGGATGGATTTATTGTGCACAGAACCCTGCGTTGTTGGCCCAGAGAGCAGTGGCCACTGGCGAAGACAGATTGCGTCCAGCCAGACCTGAGAAAGTGCGTGTGTGACAGAGAGTGGCAGTTGCTTTTACATGATTGGGAAGCACGTTCATGTGGTGTACGATTGGCGTGTTGCATTGCCCAAGGGGGTGTCATGTACAGTGGCCCCTGCTGCATCGGTCGAGCGGTAGCGTGTTGAAGTGGCCCTTTGGCAGCCGAGCATTGGACAAAGAAATCAGACTGTCCGCCACAAGGGGCCATCTCATGGTGGAGTGAAATTTCGCAAGCATTCCCCGTTCTCCCTCGCCACTGCTCCAACCGGGATGTCACAGTCGCGATAGGGACTTGTAGGCTTCCTGACTGCGAGCAGCCAGGTTCGTTCAGTTCATAAAGAAAAAGCCACGAATGTTCTTCGGGTACCCTCGGAAAGGTTGCTCTCGCGGCCCTTAAGCGTTTACAAATGCCGTAGCACTTCATCCTCCTCCTTAAACACTTAAAAACAGCTGCCGCAACAAAGGGGTGGGCAAAGACCAAGCACTGCCACTGCTCACCCACAGGTGTCGTAGTTTTTAAATTGGAATAAAAAACGTGGTCGCCCTGACAGAGAGTACCTGCATGGTCGCCAGAATGTGGGACTACCGCCCCTCCCCCCTAGTGCCCACTGTTTCTCCAGTTGGGCAAATAAGCGGGGGGGGGGGGGAGTGGGCCCCGGGGGTGCACTGGGGGAGTACCAACAGGTCGGACCTGCGTTCGAGCGTGAAGCAGGTCGGATCGCGTCTATTCCTTGCCTGTCAGTGTGTCCCAACTCGCTGGGGGGAGGGGGAGACCCACTTACAAGGGAAGACGACACCCCGGCGCACGCTACGACGCCGGTGGCGCGTATTTTCTGTGACCCTAGGCTCCGCTGACCCGAGGTGTGGCCCCGACGCCTGCAAGTACTCACGCCACACGCGTGCCGCCAGCGTTAGCGCTTCGTACCTGCACACACCGAGGGGGGGGGGGGGGGAGGCTGCGGCGGGCCGGGGGAGCGAGAGGGGGGGGGGGGGGGGGGGGGGGGTGCGATCGCGAGGAGTATGCCCTGGCTGAGGGGAGGAAAGGGGAGAGACCCTCCTACGAGAAGCCCCCAACGCGAGTACACCCACAGAGAGCAGATGGTGCCCACCGAAAATCACTGAGCCGACAGACGCTGGCAGGGTGGCTAGCACAATAGACAACAGACGGCGATCGAGGCCCGGCTGAAAGTGACTCCTACGAGGGTCTTCCTCTGTGCAGTCCGTTTTTACAATCCCAGACACCATCTGGTAAGGGTCTTTCACTGCCACCTAAACATCTCTCACTCTCACTCTCTCGATCTAGCTCTGCAGTGCTTTAGGATGCAACTTTAAAGGGGGTGGGCGAATGCGACTAATACCTGGACGGCGTAAGGGACAGGCGGGTGTTGCAGGTAGGACTGCCGTTAGACCCCACGAAACAGTTTGGCGGACTCGGTTTGTCGATCGGCGGATAAGGGCGGCAGAGGAGAGTTGGCGTGGAAATTTAGAGGTCCAAGGTCAAGGGGGAAATTGGGAAAAGTAGGAGGAGGGAGTTGGGGGAGAGAAGAACACTTGAACAGCATTCTACATGCAAATCGTATATTAAAGAGCCTTTGGCTCGGTCTAGATGGCATAGACGGGTTCTCATAAGGCATTAATGTCGACGAAATGTGGGAGCTGGAAGGACCGTTTCTAGCCTGAAAGTCATCGTTATGGGACCAGATCTCGAACTCACAGTCAGGTTGGGAATATCTGAGATGTGGCCAGAGTCCATTGTGCCTTTGCGACAAGCACGTTTGCATTTCAACCAGGAACTCACACTCCGACGGCTATGAGAGAGAAAAATACGCTTTATTTTGAAGGTGGTAT
The DNA here is from genome assembly GCA_036362985.1 of Ligula intestinalis. Lineage (NCBI taxonomy): Eukaryota > Metazoa > Platyhelminthes > Cestoda > Diphyllobothriidea > Diphyllobothriidae > Ligula > Ligula intestinalis. The sequence goes on along the minus strand of JAYGXS010000004.1, from coordinate 12,095,863 downwards.
CCAAAATTTTCACGAATAAATGGTTCCATTCACTGAGACCAAGGGATAAATAAACAAACTACTAAAGAATCTAGAGGTTCGCATACTGCCCACACCTGTTATGGAAACAGCTCTGATCGTAATTTCTGGATTTCTGTTTCTTTACAATTGAGTTAGCGTGCTGGAAATGGGGGTACAG
>JAYGXS010000004.1:12079003-12095285 GCA_036362985.1 Ligula intestinalis | reverse complement strand
ACTTAATAATTTTTTCGAATAGTCTTCCTGTCTGTTTACTAAGTCATGCCAGCCCGACTCCAAAAAACTGAAGATAGCCTTTGCAGTCACTAGGGTTTTCGTGTCAGGTTGCTAAATGCGTAATGATTAAGTTGACCCAACTGTAGAAAATCCGTGGTCTCGGTGGGATTCGAACCCACACAATAGGGAACGCTTTTGTACATCCAACGCTCAACCATTGAGCTACGAAGGCACGCCGAAGCTTTGAACTTTATTACACTTGGGTCGACTTACCCGTCCAACCTACTGCACATATGGAATTCACCGTTACGGACACAGTAAGCTGACTGTCTAGGCAGTCTACTACAAGGCTCACTTAATTATTAGGTGGTTTTGGCAGATTCAGTCGACCGAATTGTGAATAAATCGCGGCCTCGGTGGTAGAGTGTTGGCTGCGCAAAAGCCTTCCCCGCGGTGTGGGTTCGACTCGCACCAAGGCCGCGAGTTTTTTCATAATTAGGTCAGCTGAATTATTTAAATCTGCCAAGTCCTCTTAATAAATGTGTAAAATTCAATTGATTGTAGCCTTTTTACACAAAGACATGAGCGGAATTCCAGTCGTGCTCCACCCTTATACCGGATGACGTGGAGCTTGCGATTAGTACAGTCAGTGGCCGATATAATTAAATATCAATTCAACTTCCGAAATTGCCTTTAAATTCTATTATTTAAATGGCGTTGCAATAATAATTGGCCTACAGCGTAAGGCCGAAGTATTTTACATACGTAAGTATTTCGGCTTTTTAATGCACATCTTAAGTAGTCTACAGAAACCAAAGTCAATGACTATCTACGTAGTATGGGCTATTGAGCTGATTCACGATGCCTCTATAAACTCAAATACAGATCACGCTCTATCTCATGAGATTTTATGAAAATTCTTGGTGGACGAACGCAACAAATACTGCGTCTCCAAGTCTACCAGCAGTAAAGTAAGTGCCATTGGTAAAAAAGCATAGGTTGGTTGATAAATTACCATTTATTAGCATAAAGATAGTGAATTTTCAATAAAAAACTCAAATTTTACATAATGGCTATATAAGGGTGTTTAATGCAGGGAGCACAAGAAAATTAAATTAATACAGAATAAGTGTTTGTAAAATATCAGTACTTTGTGGACTGTCCATGTACATTTAAAATAGCATTAGGTCTGCCAATACAAGCGAACATCCATGTCCCAGGAAGCAATTGAGAAGAAGAAGACTCGATCGCTGAGACAATATTGTCTCAGCGATCGAGTCTTCTTCTTCTCAGCATTAGGTCTGTCAGATAGGGGGATAGCCGGATTATCTGTAGTGGTTGGTTCACTGTGATTATTGAACGAAAAATAAAGTTTTTCTTGCATGGAAATATTCTTCTTTGCCATGCGTCAATTTCTTTTGATAAGTGCAAAATAGATTTTCTACAGGATCGAGATCCGGGCTGCTAGCAGGAATAAAAATAGATTGGAGATCACAGGTGGAGAAGCTGGCTGTTGTCTAAAAAAGTAAGATTACCGTTGTACATGTTATCAGATTCAAACCTATTTTGAGCGGTGTACTGGAGCATCATCCTATAAAATGACAGTGTCTATTCTGCGTCTATTGATGCCATTTTAACCGAAGGCATCCTTTGGGGTGTCAGTGAACACCTAGCTGTTAATGGTATCCATAGTTGACCACCGAATTGGCCATTCTCCAAACTTAATACCCATCCAAAGCATTAATCATTGACAGTATTTGAATGTTGGCGTAGGCGCAGTGTGTTCTTCACATCTGACTCCCTGTATCGACTTCACAGGTTTATCTAAAAACAAGACAGTTTCTGCTACTGCTCTTTGACTATGTCACTGATGACGAATCCGCGATGGATCTCGAAACGTCAGGCGAATAAAAGTATTGTCCCAGCGATCGAGTCGTCTTCTTTTCAGTAAATGGTCTTCCAGAATGACAGCCGGTAATCAATGTACTTTTTAACAAATAAAACACGTTCTTTAATAAGTTTCCTACGTTTAGATGACTTAATTCAGGCATTTTCCTGGTGCAGTTCAAATTCCTCCATCCTTTACCAAATTATCTTCGTATAGAACATAGGCAATTATTGCCAGTGAATAGTCTTCATGAGTATATAGTGATACTTTATGAGTCTACATCGAAGAAAACCGCATGCCTGCTTATTTCTGGGCACAATTATGTCATTATTAATGCGTCACAGAATAATCTTGCTTATATTGAAAATACTTGCTAACGACTCACGTGGCTCTCTATCTAACGCAAGTTTCCGCATTCATTCGTATACAAATGGAGAAAGAAATTGTTGGGCCATCGTTCGCATACGGAATGGCAGAGAAAATGAACGGCTTCTCGCGGGTGTTCAAAGGTACGCTTGTTTGTGGTCCTTATTTTCGGTGTGACAAAACAAACTGCAGCTGCAAGAGCTTAGTACTTTATCTTATGGCGCAAAACGTGCCAGATTTGCAAACAATCTTTTTAAAGGCAAGCTTTCGAATTTGAGCTGTCGGGTTTTTGTTCTTCATTCACGTGGGAATTTATTATTGTATACCACCCTGTCTATTTCTTTCCATTATTTGTCGACATTTATAATCACGAGGTTATACCTACAGTACATTAGTACCTTTTTGCATGTAAAAAACCAAATATTTTATCGACGACTGCCCATGCTGCCAGGTTTTGCACTATTCGTCCGATTTGTCGCATTTGCAAGTCACCACCGTCAACAACTCGCCGTAGGAAGACCATACGACGAAGGAAACATCGCTGTCGATGGCAACAGGAAATGAAGCGTCAACCATTGACTTCAATGTCTCTTCCAGAGTTTATGTCGATAAATGAAATCATCGTTCTGCATACTTGTGGACTGTTTAGTCCATCCTGCTTATTTCTGGACACAGTTCTGTAAAAACTAATGTGCCTTACTTATATTGAAAATACTTGCCAACGACTCACGAAGAACTCGTTCTGCTGCAAGTTTCCGTATTCAATCGTAACCAAGTAGAGATAGAAATTTGAGTTGACCCAATTGTGAAAAAAACTCGAGGCGTTTGGCGTATGCGACGACATCGCTCGCATACAGCATGACAGAGAAAAGTGACGGCATTTCGTGGGTGTTCATATATATGCTTGTTTACAGTCCTTATTTTCGGTGTGACAAAACAAACTACAATTGCAGAAGCTTAGTACTTTATCTTATGGCGCAAAACGTGCCAGATTTGCAAACCATACTTTTTTCAAACTGAATCCACTCTTCTTTTCCTGAGCTCAACTCTTTTCTAGAAAACAGAAGCTTGCCACTCAAGTCAATTCAGGGAACAGAATAAACAACCTCAAATGTGCGTTAAACCACTCCCTCAAATTTCAATCTTCACATTTCATGAATTAGGCAATCTACCGTTTATTTTTTGGGAGATGTAAGTAAAACTATTCTTTCTTCTACATAGTTGGTAGAATATCGAGTCTTCTTAAAATTTTATAATTGAAGAAGGGGTATAGTTCGGTTTTCAAAAGTATTTTCCCGTTCCCAGTTAATTTTAACTTCGAGCAGCCGTTGTATTTGCATTTAGGGGTTTTGTTTTACAAACTGTATGCTTTTGGTGTAAGCAAAATCGTACAGTCCTTTATGCCATCATGAAAATACCATGAAATATCTGTAAAAATGGATAAGGATTCCTTGTATGCAGACCCTTCCCAGAAAAGCCACGAGGATAAGAACGTCCCCAAGCAAAAAAGGCAGCCCTGTGCACAATTCAGGGAAGTGTGATATTCCCGTGTCCCAACCCTTACATTAGCTCTAATATAAATCTAACCCATAGGCTTCATTTAAGGCCTAACCCTAACCTCCCCCCAACCGTAACCCTACAGTTAACACTCACCTTAGCCTTAGCCCTAAACTCGACACCGATCTTCAACATAAATCGATTTTTGTTGGAATTTGGAACACAGACACGTTTAATGCCATCAGTTCCTGCGCTCATGCATTATTAAGGGGCCGTATAAGTAATTTTTACCCAAACTCCCTATGAAAGACTGAATACTTGAGTAAGGAGGGCTGCTTATGAAGACAAACTTCGGCAGGACTGACTTTAGAGGCCTTCTTGGCCTTTGCCTCACATCAACAACTTACTTATACATTTTCAATAACCCGACATTCCCTTTTTTCGTTAAATGCCACCAATAGGTCAAATTTCCCTCAATTGGCATCCTTCCCTGCGCATTAGGAGCTCACATTGATGGAATTTTATTTTAGTTAGCATATAGAAACAAGTATAATCTTATTTAATTTAATATTTTTTGATCGCTTCCGCCACAATTACATGTTCATTTACGCTCACAAAATACGTAAGGCAGTTGGGCGGGGGAATAGAAATTTATAGGGGCCTACAAGTTAGTTTCGCCCAAGTTTCAAAGTGATCATGGACCCCTTCGTTCTTTTGCATGCGGCGACAGTGACCCTCGCAGAAAGTGGCCAATCAGACGCTCGTTTGGAGCTGATGTACTCTGCCGTGGAGAACTCAAATGTAGGAGGCGACCAGACGCACCTGCTAATTAATTCCTCATCATATACTCAGTCCTATATTAGTTTTTATTGAGGATAGTTTAATTACCTCAATTTTTGCAACACGGAAAACGCCAAGTTTCTCGCTGCAGCATCCCAGAATGGCGAGCCTCCACACCTTACTACCGGTTAGATCTAACTCCTCCTGAAGCCGTATTTTCCGCCTTCCAACTGGCTGTATGTGATTGCAGTTGGCATACAATTTGTACCAACTCCCACCAGACTGCTCACCTATGCTTGAGTACGTGTGTATTTTGCTTCTCTGCTTACTATTTCAAACGTGACCGTAAAGGCAATTACTTCATTTAAACACAGACGCAAATTTAACTGCTTAACAGTAGTGTCCATCCGGATAGAAAATAAAAGCTGCTAACCAGTTCCTAAAGTCCGACTTTCGGAACAAATTTTCATAAGCAAACGACAGTTTACGCTTCGAGGAAGTAACGAACCCGACGAACGCGATGAGGTGTACCATCACACGATCAAGAAAATAACCATGCCTCCTAGCTACTGGCTGGGATAGGGGAGCTTTCAGTGTAGCGTGGGAGCTGACGACGCTTTTACAGTTTTATATTTGTAGTTCACATATTGACATTTTTGCAGGTCTGGTGTCCCCGAACATCCTGGTGCTCTTTCAGGCTATAATCTATATTCGGTCTGATTTGCTGAATCTCAGTAAAAAGTTATTTAAAGCTGTTAGACTCAAGTTGCTTCTGCCTTTCTCATTGCGTCCTGAGCACTTGAAATGTGATGGTAACGGCGAATAATCAATATTATTGCAGGCGCAAATTTAACTACTTAATAATGCTCTCAAGCAGGATGTAAAATTTAAACTGAAAACCGGGTACTAAATTCTGTCTTTCAACGGAAATATTAAAGAAAGGCAAAAAAACTTAAGCCGCTTTCGCAGACAAACGAACCAACAATCTCGAGGATTATGACGATCGAGGAAACAACCACGCGTCGAGGACAATTATGTGTTCTGGTCCCAGCTAACCATAGCACTAGCCTTAAACCTCAACTTTACTAGTAATCTAAACCCCAACCACAAAGGTAACCTTATACTCCTTGGCGCAAAGACAGTTGTATTGCGGACAGTAACCTATCTCATGTCCCGTTTAGGGAGTCGTATAAATCATCCTTATCAAATCTGCAATGAATGTGGACTATGTTCTACATTTCATGAGGGGCATTTATAGAAGTAAAAACATGAAATTTATTCGAATGGATATTCTATTGTTTAAAAATCTCACAATTAGAAACTTTTTTGAAATCCAAATCTACTTATGCTTTGGGTTAAAAGTGGGCGAGGACGGTATTTTCACCAAATGAATACAATAAATCATATTTTTCCTGTGTTTTTTATCGCATATCTGAATTTATAATGGCACCGAAAATCACTAGAAAAACGCGTACTACCCAACTATGAAAAAAATCAGCGGCACTTGGGACGGGTAAATTGACCTACGCGGGATTAAATTCGCGTCTGCAGTGGTACATCGATAGCTCAGTTGGCTAGAGCGTTGGCTGTACTCAAGCCTTCTCTTTCTAGTTCGAGTTCGAATCCCAGCGAGGCCGCCGAATTTTTCACAATTGTATCAACATGAATTATTCCAAGCTGCCAACCCCCTCCTAATAGTACTGATTATTTTATACATGCAGTTGAAAGTACGTGCATCCAAAACCCAAAAGCCTGGTGTATCTGAAATATATTGGGTCTCCGCTATAAGGCAATTAATATTATAAGCCCACATCCATCCTAATCAAAAACAAATTTCATAATTTTGCAAACATTTCACGAGGTAGGTCACTAAATGCTCAGCCTCGGAACGCAGCGATACCACTTGATACCTGAACTGTCCATCTACAATTTTCGTGGTAATGATCGAGCCCAGTTAACTAAGTCATTCCGACTTCATGAGTACCTCGACCAACAAAGCAAACGCCGAGTTAAAGGAGTCGCCGAAGGAGTCTCTTGACTGTTACAACACTTTGGAGTAGGCATAGACCATCGAGCTCAGGTGACAATACGCCGCTGAGTGATGCAAGCTAAAGTCAGACTTCCCCCTACTGAAACCTCCGCGGCTGTCTACAAAATACGTTGCAACGATGGAGACTGCAAGTATGTTGGAGAACCAGAGCGAAATTGCAGACCCACCTATGCGAACACAAACTGGCGGCTCGGAGCCTAAACCCAAACTCGTAGCTTGCAACATATATTGGAGGGACCCACCACAACTTCGACATTCAAGGAGCGACCGTCGTAGGCCGATGGACCTCGAAAGCGGAGAGACTAACACTTGAGGCATGGTACTCAGATGGCAACGCCGGCAACCGGCATCTGGACCCTCCCGCGGCTTACGAAGTCCTATGGTATAACTTGAGTAAAGGACAGGACAAGGTCAAACCCACTTAGGAACTGCAAGTGAAGACGGCCCTGTGACGAAACCATCGGAAGGTGAAGGAGGCTCCTCAGCGTCTTCTACGCTAGGCCAAAATCAACACGAGAGGCCAAACAGCGAGCGAATAAAAATTGATCAGCCCACGGCCAACACGTGCAGCCACAATTTCAAATTGCTGATCGATAACATCAGTTTTCGCTTTGAAAAAGTACAGTCGGCTAAGCCGGCCCAGCTGTCAAAACGTCAGAAATCAAATAAACTCAATCCGGCGAGCCCAACATGACATCTGATCCTTATCCCGAAATCCTGACTTTTGCAAACTTGAATAAATCACTTGGTTGTGCAGATAGCACGGTTATCCCAAGAACAGCTTGGTGACAAGCATTCGACCCTAAGGTATGCTTAACTTCACAAAGAGTAAGAAGGAGCAAACATATATTAATCAATCCATAAAAATGCCCTCCCCTCTAGCACATTGGAGGAGGTAAAATTTACAAATTATATGTGATAACAAAAGTTAAGGAAAAGTACTCGGCACCATTGAGTTCTGTCAAAAAAGCAAGTGAATAGAGCGTAGGGAGTGCCACCAACGGAGAGCCCTCTTCCCTGCACGCTCTATCTGTGCGTTTGCGGAGCTCTAGTCACTTGCTTTTTTGACAGAACTCAATGATACCGATTAATTTTATCTACTAGTCCACCGTACCGTCTTGCTATGTATCGCTTGGTGCCAGGGTTTCTGGCTGACGGCGAGGACAACACAATCTTCTGAGCATATCTCGGAGGACCGTCGTCTTGCGTACCTTCCTAACGCGCCGTTCGAGAACTATCGGTGGGAGTTCCGGAGGTGGATGACAACATGGTTTGCAGATCCACTTGCCACAGATTGTCCACAACAGGATTGACACACCAACCTGCGGGGGCAGAAATATATATGTGTGTAATTTAATGTATTTACACAGTTGCATGCGAGCACACAGAAGAGAGCCAGCACAGAACGTTTGTATAGGATTCTACATGGTTAGGGCGCTAGACTCTGATCAAAAGTTCGCGAGTTCGAGGCTCGGGTCGTGCACCAATAGGGTTTGGGTATGGTTAACTGAGGACGGCTAATAAGCCAGAAAGGACATTACAGTCTGCCTATACTTCTAGCTACTACAGCTGCCGTCAGGGCCCGAAAAATTAGGCCCGAGGCAAAGGTGGAGTGGGACGAGTGAGTTCCGTTAGCGGTTGGTGAACGTTCATCAACCGGTGTAAGTAGTCTCTCTTTTGTCAGTGAAACATTCAGCCCCCAGGCCGAATTTAGGCCTTTCCAAAGGAAATATTTCATGTGTGACTCTCAGAATAAGAGACTGTCTAGTTAGGCAGGTGGAAGTGGTAGAGGAACAGATTCTGCATGACCCTGTACTACTGAAATCGCGCAGTCTTTCCTGCAAGCTGTTTGGATTACCATATATTACCCTATTCTTGGATTTCAAAGCTTATCTAGTTTGGATTGAATTTCGATTGCATGGGAGTACAAATTAAAATTAATGTGAAAAGAAGGTTTACGGGTCCGAATTAGAGTACCCAGTATGAATTCCGACAGATTACAGGGGCGAACACGATTCCAATAGGGTCCAAGACTCGGTTGTAATTCGGAGATTCATTGCGTAACAGTCTATTATAACTACCACCACGGAAACCATTAAGCCCTGAATTCTAAGTACGGGTCTGGTGGTAATTGGGGTAATACGGATGAGGCATTACGGAGCCACGGGATGGAAAATAAAAGAAATACAACAAATAAAAACATGAACGAATAGATGAAGTTATTATAAAGAGCTAATATATAGCGAAGAAGACGCACGCGATAATTGAAAAATAGGCAAAAGAAGCTTATGTAGCCCCACTCATTAACCCCTAGTCCCAGCATTTTGTCCTGCAAAAACGGTGGTTTAAGAGTCTAATGGGGTGGAGAAATGGGATAGGCAGAGAAGGAAATTTTTAGAAGTAAGTGTAAAGTGAAAAAATGAAGTCGAAGATGCTTCCCGCGACCGCTGGGAGCAAATTGTTCCGCATGTATATTGAAGGTGTGCGCGACGCTTCGCGCCGCGGACCATACTAATCTAATTCCAGAACGGTACGTTGGACCTCAGGTAAGTTGAAGTAGACGACCTCCTAACCACCAGTTCAATTTTTCGGGAAATTCAAGAAACCTGCAGTTTGATAATCGGGTTTTTCCGCAATAAGATAAATGATAATACAGATTAGAAAAATCTACAGATATAAATCAACAACACTTCTATATAAAGTAAAATAAAAATGCATTTAGCATTTATTAAAGTATATTCCACTGCGTGTCCTAATTTTCCGCCAATAAAACCCTATAACCACAGTTTTCCTAGGAGAACATGCAGGTTGTAGGAATTAATGAGTGGGGCTACATAAACTACGGTTGCCGAAAAATAAATAAATAAATACTTAATTAAATAAAGTAAACTCAATAAATTTATAAAATAATAAATCAAAAAAAGTAAAGTACCATTACCAACGGTCACGTGGTACAGATTTCTGGAGATCTTGGTTTCCGTAGCGTTAACTACAATAGACTCTTACCATTCTCTGTTTCTATTATGCCTCATATTCAACTTCTGTCCCGGGGCTAATGGGCTCTTTCGATAATGTTTTATTTGCTGACTGTACGCGCTATGAACAGTGCCTGAAATTGTTGACTTTGACTAAGTCAATGTGTATCGTAAAGAGCTCTCATGTAACCCCGTGAAGATTGGTATTTGATATCGTCTATGCATAGATGAACATTAAAAAGTAATTCATGAGAATCCAATTGATTAAATGGCAACGTGAAGACCTGTCATTTATAGCCAAGAAAATTGCCGATAAGAAAGGCGTGAGCCTTTTAGCTTGCTAAAGCCAAGATGGCGTGAACACAAATAGAATGAAGCTTCCCGTCCCAGCTATAGGATTCCTACTCTCTTACTCATCGGAACTCGACTGCTTCGACCCGAACCTGAAATTTCTTCACCCGACTTCTGAGAACGTCCAAGTAGAGGGCAGTTTTATGATTGAGATATTCGAACCTCGTTCATTCACCTCCTTGTTGCAGAACATAGTTTTTAGTATGGTAAAGCATACTATCAACCGATTAGCTGCTACACATTCGGCAAACCCAAGAGTTGCCAAAACCATGCTCCGACGAACGTAGGTATTTTTGAAGCATCTTTTCCCAGGCACAAATTTGAAGATTGCATATACAGCAAAGTTTATTGGAACCATAAATTTCGCGAGTGCTCATCAGCTGCGTCTTCTCGCTGCATAACATGAGTAACGAATTAGAAAATAAAAAAATTGAATTCATACTAAAAAACCGATACAAACAGCAGGGTCACAAGAAATGGCCAAGAGGCAATCAGTAACGTAAGAAAGTTAAACGCTGTGGGCAGCAAAAACGGGGTAAAACGTCTAAGGCAAAAAGGTTGGGAAGAGGAATGTTTTCACGGCAGAGTTAGATTAACCACATGCTCCAGTTGTTTACATAGGTCAGGTTTAGACTGCCATATGTAAGCTGCCTCCATATACAGTTTAACTTTCTTACGTTATTGCTTGCCTCTTGGCCATTTCTTGTGACCTTGCTGTTTGTATCGGTTTTTTTTGTATGAATTCAATTTTGTATTTTCTAATTCGTTGCTAAGTTTATGCAGCGAAAAGACGCAGCGGATGAGCACTCGCGAAATTTATGGTTCCAATAAATTCTGCTGTATACGCGATCTTCGAAAGTATGTATCTTATGCCAGCCTCCGAGGTTTTCATAAAAGCGTAAGCTTTTTAGATCAGGAGATGAACGTTCACCAATCGCTAAAGGAACTCACGTATCTCGCTCTACTTTGTGGTTTATTCTCCATCCAAACCGGCAAGACAACGAACGCGTGGCCCAATGGATAGAGTTTTAGAATTCTAATCAAAAGGTCACAGGTTCCAGCCTCGAGTAGGGCAGTCCTTAAGGTTGGGTATGACTGGCTGACGACGGCTAATGAACCGGAAATGGCCATTGCAGTCTTCCTTGTCTTTGCTGGCAATGCTATCTGTCTAGACGACTAGCCACTGTGCGGGTACTGGCGGCACTCGAAAATGAGCTCCAAGGCAGATCGGGACGAGTGAGTTCCGTTAGCGATCGGTGAACGCAAAGGGTAGCTTTGATTTTTCGCCCCCTACCGTAATTGTTCGTCGATTTTGAGGTCATGGGGGAGGGATTGGGGTAGGGGAGTAAGAAAGGAATGCAAGGGACTGCACTGCCGTGATTTGCTAACCGAAACTAGATGGCTCGATACACCACCTGGAAGCCATTTGTTTGAGTCGCTTAATAGGCACCTCGGCCACAGACACACGTCTAGCTCTGGGGAGGGGGAGGGCTCGGTTCTGACTTCCGCCGTTAGGTCGGTAGACAATCAGTTAATCGGTCAATTCTGGGGGAAGATGGGGGGGGGGGGGAGTTGGGCGTGGGAAACTCATCACTGCTCTCGTTGGCAAGATGCAAGCAGCGATCTCAGCCTACTGATTCCTGAACGCGATTGCTGACCACCCTCAACCTGCTTTGCCTTCGAACCTGTTAACAGACATAGTGCCCATTCAGACCTCGATTTTCGATGATTTCCATCATTAGGCTGAGCACAGAGACGGTGGCTTGTGCTCGATGTAGCAAACCTACGCAAAATCTCACACGCTCTCTCCTGCCTCACTCACCTGGGTCCGGTGATGCGACAGAGTCACGAAGGTCAAAGGCGGAGTTGGGTGCAGATGGCTGGCACGGCGCGAGTCGGCACCTAGGCGTGCCATAACAGTCAATTTGTTATGGGCCCCAAAAACACCTCTCCTGCCCTGATCTGTCCCCTATGTTAAAACAGCGTTTCTACGGCACGGCCAACTGTAGGGATGCAACAAACAGAAAAGTTTAGCGACAACTGTAACCCCCTTCTTCTGACCTGCTGGTTTTCGAGTCCGCATACACAGTACAGTTCCGACTACAAAATAAAGGTATTGTTTGGTCTAAAACGTCTCAAGGAGCTCCATTCTGTCTGGCACGCCACTTATACCAGATGCCATCTGCGCAAAATAGAGGAGGTCGGGGAGTTCGCACTGGTGTCCTACTTTGGAGACGCAGACAAAAGGAGTTTCCACCCGATCGTGGATGGAGCCAGTTTTTGTAACCCATTTACTGACAAACACATTTACTCACAAAATGAAGGCTGACTCTACTTTCTCTACTCAAAAGCATTCATCGTGTTAGAGTGAGGCCAATAAACTTGCCTCGGCACCGACGAAAACGAGAAAGATGAAGAGGCTCTCATAATTGAAAATAGCTCCACGTGTCTGCCCAGGTAGACGGAGAGACAGACAAACGGACGTCTCGTCGCAGGCGACTATCTGTAGGTGAAAAAAAAACCACGACCAGACAGTAGATGATAGGCAGAGACAATTAATCAGACAACTGGACGTGTACTAGGCATGTTTAGCAGAACTGTCTGGTCAGATTGAGGCGAGGGTCGCAGATAATCAGGATATTCGGGTTCAACTTAGTGCTATACCTGCAAAGCTTAGTAAGCGCTATGCAGTCAGGAACCCCTCGGGTTTGGCCATCGGTCCGGTCACATCTTGACATTAGAAGACAACAGTCTTGTAAAATGTGATTTTAGCAACGCTTGCATGGGACCTTAGTTTCTTATGCTGAACTCCTTTCAAGTAAGTAACTTAAGTGTAGATTGGTTGTATGCAAAAAGTGAAAACTCGTTGGTTCTTTTTTGTTTCGAAGACATTTTTGCTCTTGAAGCATTTTAAATGTTTTGAGATCCCTTGCAACCAAGCTTGGTATTAAATTTGAGATTGTTGTACAACCAATTATGTTCTACGTTCACAGTAGTTTTGCACCGTTCTTACGACGGTTCAATGATTGACTAACCAGCCTTAATGCGATGGACTCTCAAGTGGCCGATCAAGCCGGGGCGTGATTTATATATGCATTGCCAGTGAGGGCAGGATATGGTGGGGGTTGTAGAGTCGATTGAAGTCGTGGTGCTGTTGGGGAACGCTGAGCTATTAGAGGGAGGGTTTTTATGGCTGAAGATGAAATAGTTGTCGATCATGCGAAGTGTGTGCTGGCGTGCCGCCATTACGTTGAATTCCGCTTCCGTGGATGCGCATGTGACCTACTATACCCATGCGATGACTGAATTTCCGTGGGGGCGGTTGTCGGGACTCGTAGCCCTGATGCGCCGGTCACTTCGATGGATTAGCAAGTTGTCGACTGAATCGAGAAAACAATAGCAACTAACCCATATACAGGTAAAGCTGGATTTTCCGAAATATAATATCTGATTGTGGAGTGTTCACAAAGCTAAGTCTGGGACGCTTTGGTGCCTGTTATGAACTTGAACTGTAAGGGTGGTCTCTGGCTTAATTTCTCACCAGGGTCTGTCGGCGCTGCCAAAAATATCCAACCCAAATTTGTCTACAAAACAGTGGGTCCCTCTTGTCGTTTTTCGGAAATGGGAAAGTCGGTGATTGAAGAAAACTCTGTGTTAAGAAAGAAGAGGACGTTATTCAATCTCCTCTACTGATTATGATGATGATGATCAGCGTTTCGTAGACTGTCGGTCTAGTCGGCAGAACAACGGTTTTATTAAGCCAGGTGAAAATTCAGCGTGTTCCTCGAGGGAAAAAAAGCGGCACCGGAGGGAGATGAAAAAGATAGAGAGGTGGGGATGGAAGTAAGGGTGTAGACCATTGGCAATGACAACTGGTTGCCTTTCTCCATTCCTCCCCATCAGTCCACTTGAGTATGATTGCTGATTTTGACCGATACCGCTAAGAAGGGCGTTCTCCTGCGTCAGGCCTGAGGACGTCTGTCGGTCACTGTGTCTACTCAGGCCAAAGAAGAAAACCCCCATGGCCAACGTTTTATTCTTCCGACTGATTGAATCCCCAGATGGAATCTAAGATATTCTCCAAAAAAGGGCTTCATATGAATGTGACCAGAATTTAACCTATTCTTCGCATTTATTAGCCCTCACGGCAGTGTCATCAGAGTCTCCTGATGCAGTAAGAATAGCGAACGATATAACGGCCCGTGTGAGAAACATTACATATGACGAGGTTACTCTTTCATGAAAGTTCATCAAGGAGTATTGAGATTTTCCAACATAAAGCGGCAAAACAAGGACCTCGTGTTCTGATCAAGAGGTCGCGAGTTCGAGCCTCGGGTATTCACCACTTCGGGTTAAGTATGACTGGCTGACGACGGCTAAAGAGCCCGCAATGGCCCTTCTAGTCTTCCCTGCCTTTGCCGGCAGTACTATGGTGCGGTTATTCCGCAATAGCTGGTAGACTTCAATTCAACCATTCGTATACATCTTAGGACCATGCCTGGGCAGCTATATTCTGAGGGATTTACGGCAACAGTGGCTTATGTAGCCCCACTCATTAATCCCTACAACCTGCATGTTTTCCTACGTAAACGGGGTTTATCGGGTTTTATGGGCAGGAAATTAAGGTACGCAGTGGAATATACTTTAATAAATGGCAAGTGCACTTTTATTTTACTGTATATAGAAGTGTTGTTGATTTACACTTGTAGATTTTCCTAATCCGCATTATCATTTAACTTATTGCGGAAAAAAACGACTATCAAACTGTGGGTTTCTTAATTTTCCCGAAAAATTTAAATGGTGGTTAGGAGGTCGTCTACCTCAACTTACCTGTGGTCCAACTTACCGTTCTGGAATTAGATTATAGTCCGCGGCGCGAAGCGCCGCGCACACCTTCAATATACATGCGGAACAATCTGCTCCCAGCGGTCGCGGGAAGCAACTTCGACTTCATTTTTTCACTTTACACTTCTAAAAAATTCCTTCGCTGCCTATCCTATTTTCCCACCCCACAAAACTCTATAACCACCATTTTTGCAGGACAAAATGCTGGGACTAGGGGTATATGAGTGGGGCTACATAAGCTACTTTTGCCCATCATTGACAACACGGGTCGCTGCAGGCTCAGGCACCAGCCGGCCATGGCCTTTATAGTACTCCCACTCCTTGAGAGCTGAGTCAGGCTTGGCGGCTCCGATCATCTCCACCCGGTGCCGCCTCCGGTCTTCTTGACGCTGTCTTGCCACCGGACATAGGCAGGTAAAGGGTAAGAGAATCTGCGGTGCATGCAACTCAAGTCTACTATCCCTTACAACTAATCCACGCATTGATCGTCATTCCCATACCAGCACAAGTTGCACATCCTGGGAAGCGACGGTTGATGTGTTGGGTGAGATATCGCGAGAAATATTTATTGAAAGTCAGTGAGGTATTGACGATTTCAGGAGAGTACTTTAGAATGATTGGAGTAGTATTTACCATGCAGTCGCGTTAGCATTCCAATTTTTACAAGCGTGCCATTAAGGTCGCCTACAAATACACAATCATTTAAAAGAGTGTTCGCAATTGGTCATTTTCCCACGAAGCTCCAACGTTCTTCTAGATTCAAATATATCTTGTAGCAAACGTGTACATAAAGTAGGTTCGTGCATACATCTGAAAGCAAATTGCGTTCTCAGAAGTCATTCGTGAAAGGAAAAATATTCCAGACCAACAGGAACCTATTCGATTCATTCGAATATTTAAAGAATACGTGATAGGTCACTAGAGGAATAAAGTATACAATATTTTATTATTTAATCGCGATACAATATGGTCGAATTGTTAAGTTCATTAACAACTCATGCAAAATGTCCGCTATTTAAGTAGTCGTTTTTAATCTGATCTAATTGGTCAGCCCCATAGACGCGTACTCATTAGTCGTCGGCCTGGTCTGAGGGCAATATATTCGCATTACACCACACGATAATCGTTATTTCTAGCAGACTATCTTAATCCTTTCCAATCGACCCCACATTTCAAGATTTCGCCACGCCATTTAGAAAACTCTTCAATTTTCTGGATGCCATGACTCCGACAGATTACGATCTGTGGATGCTTATGATCAGCATAACTGACTGCGGATAGTACTCATGTCAGAAGACCAGTTAGCGAGCATCCGCATACGCATATATGCACAGTCACCTCTGGACTAACGTCTCTGCCACTTAATTGATTACTGCTCCCTAAAACTAACGTTTCAATATCACTATATTGAAGAATAGGTAGGTAAATTACCTTTGAGTTCCCTATTTAACATATGTGTCGTGGAAGCAGAAAATTGTAACTCAGATTGTTGGCGAGGTCAGTTGTCCTGAGTCATGGGATGGAAAAATA
>JAYGXS010000004.1:12033969-12069003 GCA_036362985.1 Ligula intestinalis | reverse complement strand
TCTCCCTCTCTCTCTCTCTCAAAGGCACGGGCGCGCGCATGCACTACGCGTGCGATGCGCACGCTGCGACGACGACGACGTCAGCTGTCTGACAAATTACTCACCCTGCAGCGGCAAACACACCGTTCACCTGTCGTGATTGGTCAGGTGCTCACACGGCCTCCCCACCCCCACCCCCACCCCCGCCCCCGCCCTCCAGCCCGTCCGGTTGCAATCTCAGCAGCAGCAGCAGCAGCAGCAACGGGAGGGGACAGGGAGAGAGAGAGAGCAAGAGGGGATAAGCGGGGGTGGGGGTGAGGGAGAGTGCATTACTGCTGACTCTCGTTATCAGGATTACGCGATCGCATTTCCACATTCACCGGGAAGGACTGGAGGATTGCGTTAACGCCCCAAACACACACACACACGCAGCAGCGGCGTCAGAGCGTCGATGCTGCTTCTGGGTCTGCCAACCTTCGCTACTCCACTCCCTCCTGTGATGAAAAAGCAGGGAGAGGAGGCTAGTCGTTTCCAACTCCCGCGGCTCCGCAAATTCCCCTACACATATATGTTGGTCGACCAAGGCTTTACCCAGCGAACGCGCGCGCGCGTAGCACTTTCCCGGGCTGTTTGTTTACAGACAACGAGGACGACTACTACCACTGCTGCTGCTACTGCTACCGTCGCAACGACGAGGCTTAGGAGGAGGAGGAGGACGACACTCCATTAGCCGTTTCAGTTGAATGCTGCTATCTCCTCTATCATCGCTACAAGCCATCCATTCAAAGCAATGGCGCCAGGCGCACCCACTTCTCATCTTTAGGGCCAGAGCCACCCCCCCCTCCCTCCGTCCTTCAGCGCGCTTACTCTCATTCGTCGGTTGTACCTCGAGACGCTTCTCCTCTAAAGCCTCCTCTCTCTCTCTCTCTCATATTCCCCGTGTCTCGACAGGTATGTCGAATTGACCTTCCATGCCGGTTGTGCTCCGCATCATGAACTCTATCGCTACGTAACCGGCCGTCTCCCGCAGTATGCGACTTAGGGCGGGGGGTTAGAGTTCATTGCCCCCCTCCCCCTCGAGTTTGAAGTAAACTTGGGAGGCTGTGCAGAGCCACACTGGGTGTTACTAAGAGGCATGCGCGTAAAACAACAGTAATATACTAGCAAGAAAGGATCCTTTGAGTACTGCGGTCAAATAAAACCAAGTTCTCCGAGATTCGTGGACTGATTGCAAGCTAAAAGTGAAAAAAATGGTACCAAGAACGCATTAGAGGCATGAACTCCCGGTATATAAAAGCTACCAAGAAAAGGCCGACCGTAAACGCCCACGTAATCTTGATAGATAGCATGCATAAATATATCACACAAGGCCCATCTGTGCTCTAGACGTTACAGTAGTTAGTCAGTTTAAGGGCTATCCTATATTCCTTAACTCTTTTCGGAAACTGAAGAATGTAGCATTTAATCTTTTGGAAGGCGAGAATGTTCATCGTCAACTACATATGTAAGAATAAAATTTATTCCTATGCCCAAATAGCACCAAAGAACGTTATCTACTGTTGGCCACAAACGTTAAAAAACGTGACTTGGTTCACTAAAAATCAGAATTTTGACAGTGTGGACTGTGTCGGGGATACTGGATATATAAAGATCTGACGCAACTGCATTTCAGAGGCACCATATGAACGACACAGTTTAGCAATTGATTCAAAATGCACCAAAAAACACTAGTGCATTTTGGTTGGAATTGCTTATTAGCTCCCACATCACCTAGAGGACACTGGACTAGGAAAACCTCTATATGATAAAGTGGTTTTGCGTCACGTTCCCGGAAGGGTAAATATTTTCGTACCCTCATCCTGACACTAACATAAGCCCTTAACCTAACCCTTATCTCACCCTAAGGCATCCCTTCACTTACAATTTCCTTGGACTTCGAAGCAGTCAGTCATACCAAAACCCCAAGTAGTTAACTACTCAAGGCTCAAACTCGCAACCATCTCGATCAGAGTCTAACGCTGAAACCAATGAGCCACGAGTTCGTTGGCTTGCCGGTTTAGGTTGAGAGAACGTTCGAAAATGAGTGTCAAATGTTGGAATCCCTACGAAGTTCCCCTTTGTCTTTCAAAGTAGCACTTGCACGTCGTTATGCAACCATCCGAGGGCTCTATGAACCGGAAATACACAGCCGAATCGGACGCATGTCCTGCAGTAAAGATAGGTCCGTGCGCGCAGCGCCTAACTAATTGGCGTTCAAAAGTTCGATTTTCATTTTTTCTGAGAGTACCTACAAAATGAGTGGGCAAGGATAGTTTATCACCATAGTATCGCATAATCCCAGAATTCTGTTATACTTACTTAGACTTACTTACGACTTGCAAATAACAGGGGAGCCTACCCAAAAATAAAATAATTATACTCATGTATATAGGTTGTACTCTCAGCATTAAGCTGGACTACCCTTGCACGCTGAACTTGGATGTATCTTTCAGAATAATGCATCGAAATAGAAAATAGTTAACTTTGGAAGAGTGCAAGTTCGACACTACCACAGAACGGCCGGGAAGCCATGTAAAGTTCTCAGATTTGCATTTCATTCAAGACAGGATGCCGGCTTTTTAACGAGCTTCTTGTTGAGCATCTGCAGAAAGCAGATTCTGTAAAAATGGCTACTAAAGTAGTATGCATTTAACTAATTGATGTTCACTTCCCCTATAAATTTTAACATATTCTACAGAAAACATGCACGAAAGTGCTCGTTCTTGCACCCGTTTGCTAGCAAATTACGCCTTCTTTAAATTTTATACTTTAGGGAAGGGCACATGTTGGTTTTACAAAAATTTCTACTTATTACATTTTTACGACTGTGAAATATTAATTCATAACGCATTGTATCCATCGATTTATTAATGTTGCCTAAAATGTTTAGAGCAAGACGCACATCTATTGCAAAATTTTACGAGGGCCATGTGATTTCTTTCTCACACGCGTAGGGAAAAACATACTATCCTTAGTCAGGATGTACACAACATGCCGTCTGAAAACCTTGAATTCAAGTGTAACGGTCGGTAGATTTCAAAATGATTCAGCAATTTATAAACTTTTTCTTAAAATCGAAAGGTACCCCTTCTTCGAGTATAAAAGGAAGAAGGCGTAATTTTATAGCAAACGAATACAAGAAAAAATGTTTTCTATAAGATATATCTGCATTTATGAGGGCAGTGGAAATTAATGACTTAAACGCATACTGCTTGAGTAGCATTTTTAAAAAGAAAATGCACATGGTTAAAAGGAAGCTCAGTAAAAAGCCGGCATCCGGAGGTGAATGAAATGACTTGAAATAAGGGCACACAATAATCCATATTACAACCCTACTTAGCGCTGGTTTGCGAGTGATTATCTGTCTTTCGTAAATTTCGACATTTTGTATGACTTCCCGCCCATACTTTATTTAACCTCTGAAAACCTGGACGATATCTGGCATTTTTGGTAGGACCGAAGATGAGCCGCCATGCTTCCTGTGGTTACTTTTAGCTTCATTAGTTGTGTCTTTTCCTGGCAGTTACGGCCAGTGGGTCGATTGACGGCGGTCAGTCAAGTTTATTGGGCTTCACTGCGCCAACCCCCCCTGCCCTTTTCTATCACGCCCGCTAGCTCACTATCAAAGGGGTCATGCCGATGGCCGAGCAAAAGGAGGCCGATGCATCGATTTTTGTGTTCCTCACGATCACGATCGCAATCGCAGCCGCCCGTTGTTCAAATGATTGCGGGGATAGACCGGAGATTCTGAATTATTCAACTGCTTTTTCTGATAGGGGGTGGCCTAAACAGCCCCGGGAGGAAGGTAGGTTTACGTTGCGGACTTCCTGTTTGTTGCATTTCTCACTTTTATTATCAGGCACCAGAAAGTTTGTTATTTAAATAATTATTAATATTATTTTTTAAAGTTTTATACGCTCACTTTTTTCTTACCCTTGATTTGACCCACCTATTTAACCCCTTTTACCGTGGTGTTACTCATAAGGAATCGCCGCCAAAAATTTTTTTCTTGGACACACTACTTATAAAATGACATTATCGGATTTAATACTCCACGGTTTCGGTTTAAACAGTTTGGAATTATGAAGCTTTAGTACTAAGACATTTTCATTCAAACGGCATCTTAACTGCCCATTTGTTAGTGTCGCTTATAAACCATGCGACATAGTTCACGTTCATTGCAAAATGTTAGAAGCACTATATGCCTACCTTAACAGCGTCAAGGAATTAGTGATTTTTGTTAGACGGACCCTATAAAGCAGATAGGTTTAAAACCTTGAACACAAATGTATCGGGAGAAAACTTTCGCAAACTTTTGGGAACCGAAAAAAGTTTTACAAGCAGAAAGATTCCTTGTCGTTAAGCCCAAAGTCGGAAGAAGAAGAAGAAGAAGAAGAAGAAGAAGAAGAAGAAGGGGAGACGACTTGCTAGCAAATTCTCAAAAGAAAGAATATTTATTGTGCATGTTTTCCACAAAATATCTCTGCATTTGTAAGCGTATTTAGACTTTTTCAACTCTTCATACTATCACACGTTAGAATGCTTTAAACTCGACTAGGATTAATAAAAATAGTCAATATTGAGCTAAGATGTGTAAAAATATCCACCCCAACTAAATAGACATACTCCGAACGACACAAACCACACCAGGGGTCTCAACTGGAGTGAGCTTAAGTTATGTCACGTTAGTTGACGCTATTTCTAACATATAAGCGCTTTTTTCTAGGGGATCATAATCAGTCGTCGGCAGTACTGCACAACGTAAACCCACAAACCTTAAGTCAGCAAAACGTACCAGTATGTGTTTGCCTGCCTCGCGTTGTCGGGCACACGCATACAGCCTTAGTGAGGTCTGGCGAGCTGACACAAGTTCCTCCGTTTAAGCATTCCTTTCCAACAGTTAAGTTCAGTTTGACCCCATCCTGCTCAATGGCGGAGCCAGTGCAAGGGTCATTAGGAAGAGCACAATTTTCGTACGGCAATAATGGAGAGGTAATCCATCCAGCGGAACATCTGCATGTGTAGAAATCCGTCCCAAGAATGGGAATGCACCGATTTCCAAACTCGACACCACAGTTTTTATTTCCAGTATTCTCAGTCTAAATTAATGATAAACATCAGCTACTGATGCATTACAAGTAGGTGTTACTATGAGAACAATAACTATATGGGAACTCACGCGGTTAAATCGCAGCAGACAGGCATTGCGAAGTTGTGAGCAGTCGGAACCCATGTGCTCCTCATTACAAATGCATTTGGCAGTTTGCATATCCAATGCAACACAGGCTAATGTGCCTTCCTCGAAGCAGGCCGGGTATGACGGCAAATAACAGGGATTTATGGGCTTACAGCTGTTCGAATCTTGATCCCATTCCATGTCTCTCCGGCATTGACATTTGAAGTCACCCTAATAGACGATAGCGATGACGGTTTACTTGATCGCTCTGGGATAAATGGTTATCTTTTTTAAGTCAGTAAGTGAACAGAATGAAGGTTAGACCAAAAATCGAAATTGCAATCATTAATACCTACCTCAAACGGTCCTATCGCTTCGCAATAACTTGGCACGCTGACACCAATAATACGTTTACAGGGCTCACCATAACAGGGCGATGGACAGTATTCAATAAGTTTTGCTCTCAACTCAGCAGCCTCGAGGTTCCCCTTGTTCAGTAGTTTATAAAAGATAGGCCAATGCTAAAAAAGAGGCAACACACGTGGCATTCGTTGGAAGACAGTAGCAACTACAGGTTATGGAAGCTTGTGGCTTTGACCAGCTTGTCCTGAGCGTAAAGTTGTAGGAAGGAGAAGGTACGCAGCATCCACTTCAGCCTAGTAAAATCCCTATGATTTTTGTGCCCAATTCTACGACTTGCTGGCCGTTGACACAAAATTATAGTACCTCTAAACCTACCACAACACTGGCGTTTCACCACCAATAGTCTGAACAACAAGCTTAAATCTCTCCTTTTGAAAAATAATCGGTAGCTAGAAGAACACCTGTACAGCAGAGCTGATAAATTATGGGGATAATATTACAACTGATGGGCTCCAGGGACCACCACAGAACCGGTTATCCTACAAGATGAGAAACTGCCGGGCCACAAACTACGGACAGACGCACCTCCAGCTCTTTCTGGCAGGAGATTGAGCCACTAGGGATGAAAAGGAAACCATCGACCGAACCACTGACAGAAAGCGGTTTTTTTCCGCTCGCACACACACGTGCGCACACGTGCATCCCCAAAATAGTCACAGCTTCCTGGGGGCCACTTGGACGTGCCCTCCCTCAACGGATGCAGCAGGGGCACACCACTTAAGCTCGCTCCACAATCATGCAAAAGCAACTGTCGTCCCTTTCTCCTACATAGACTCTTAGGCACGGCTGAACGCAGTCACCACCAGTCCTGGCTTCGCCAGTGGCCACTGCTACCTGAGACAGCAACTCGAGAGTCCTGTGCGCAATAAAGTCCTCACTTTGGTGACTTCTGCCTTTTGCCAATACCCTGCGATTCCATTTGATAATTGTAGGGATCTGAGTACAAGACATTACTTAATTACTATTGCCTCAAGGATTAATGGTTCACTGGTAGTATTTTTCCTGCTCCTCGTAAGCATTCGGGTCTAGCATAGTATCCTGTACGCACTTAACAAACTCCGTCAATTTATTCAGTGAGCGTTCCGTTAGGGAGCCAAACCAGAAAGGGTTTCAGAGATGATTTAAAAGAAGAATGACTCCTCCAATCGGGGAGAACTCTACTGAACAGCTTGAGTCGGCATCTCGTTACGGCAAAATATATATCTACCATTGATCATATTGTTAACAAGGTAAAGCGTCCATGGTGTAGTGATTAGAACACCTAACTTCTAGCCAACCCATCGTGGTCCGAGCACGACTAGCTGATGACGACTAAGAAGTCTGAAACTGGCATTCCATTCTTCCTTACCTTTGTCAGTAATGTCATTTTGTCTATATATGGGTGATAACGTATCGCCAATGCCGATAATTTATTTTTCTAAACCAGAAATGCCTTGCAATGGTGAAACTTTGTCCATGTTTTTAGGAAAAGTGATTGGTCTCGTGTTCTAACAGGAAAAGTTCGTATGTAAACCAGATTTATGAGTGATTTTCAAAAATTAGGTGAAACTTAAACCAGAGCTAGCAATATCGAAATCATATTTTAAATAACATTAACAGAAAATTTAGTTCATCCGAAAAATGTGCAACATGGACTTGATGCATTTTGGAATATCAAAGGCCTGTAATAAAGTGAATAAAAGCTACCATGTCCTTAAAAATGATACAGGGGGTTATTTTCCAGGTGTTTTGACGCACCATTGATTGCATTAAGAGAAGGACTTCATGCAATCGTGTTTTGCCAATAGCGTTTTACCAATAAAACGACATGGGCTTTCAAATAGATCATAAAATTAAAATGGGGCTTTTCTCTCCTCAAATAGTTACACACGAGTTTATGTATCCCCCACCCACCCCCAATTACAGTTGACCTTAAAACGAATTACATGGGGTATACGTGGTGTTTTCTACCTTTCACCCTAACCATAATTTGTTCGCTAACCTGCCCCAAACCCCAACCACACCGCTATCTACCTCGGGAATTTAGCGAGAGCGAATAATGATGAAATTTGACTTGGTAGTTCAGTCTATATTTGGTCACCTTATTTTCATCAATCGAGTGGATTTTATCCTGAGAAAGCCTTTTAGCAAGGATAATAGCCTTTTAATTTAGTTCATTGAGGGTAATAGGTATTAATTTTGGCGAAATTGAAGGTAATCTGATAAAGAAAGACATTCCTATGCTATTCAGTACGACAGAACCAAAATTTTCATCAATATGCACTATGCTATGGAGAAACCACAAAATAAGTAAGAAAGCTTTAAAACATATGCCTTCTAGAAACGAAAATTTTAGTCTTACGCTAAGGAAAATTAGGCAATGTCAGCTTTAAGGAATCGAAACAAGGAACGATTTTTGTTTTTTTAAATATTTTTTGTCAATGCCTGAAGTTTCTTGTCACGAAATGCAGTAAAACAGTTTTGACATTTACAAATGTAAATCTACAAAGTAATCTTATTCAATACACTTTTTGTGCAAAATCATTTCCGCTTATGCGTAATTTAGAAACGGAACAGACAGAATAATACAAGTTATATCGAAATCCTATTATATATTCGGCCACTCCTTTTTGCATTCACAGAGCGAGTTCGTTTATTTCCATCCAATATTTTGTCAGTTAATTTCTGATAAATTAAAAAGAAACACTTGTCAAAAATCTCCATTTTCGTTTTGAAATTACCTTGGGAAAAGGTAATATGCACAGAAATTCGTCAGCTGAATATCTAATTAAAGTACTTTTTAAAGAAAAGAGAAAGTTTTTTTTTTCAATTAATCTTAGGAATAACAATACGAGAATTCTGTTGTTGACGTTCTTCTTGCTCGAAAATGTGTTTTGTTGTTTAGAGGAATTTCTAACTATGGCCCACATGGCCATCTTCATATGCACTAATATCCAAGGACTCATTTTTTCGGTAAATGCTTTTAATAGCTATCTTCCTTTAAAGGTTTGAATAAAAACACGAATGGAATTTACTTTTATGAAATAAGGCTTGAAAACACAGAAAATTTTCGGAACTTTGCCAGAATTTAAAGGACTGTAACTGTAATTAAATAAGGGCAATATGTTTAAAATATTTTACCGAGGAAACTTCCTTTTATAACGAAAGTGAGGAGGTTACCCATCAAAGTTCAGAAAAGATTTAAACTAATTGTTCTCATTTGTAGATATTTTCGACGTCTCTAGAACTTGGGGATTCTTAAAAAATTATTTTTCTTAGCAAACAATTAGTGCTTTTTACATTTCTTCTAAGTAAAAAAATGCCTAAAGTCGTTTATTATTATTTCTAAGTCTTCGTAAATGCTTTCATGCCGGTGTGGAGAAATGATCGATCCTTCACAAACTTCGGCATTTTGCATGCAGCCCTCGCTATAATGCATATGAAAACAAAATTACATTTGATATCTCGTGCACGTGTAAAACCATTTGTAGTTTTCAATAATATTCACAAAATAGCAACTACTTAAACAAAGTTGGTATACACATAAATAAATTAAATTGCGGACGTCAACCAAGCATTTCGAGTCGTTTAAAAGGCGCCGGCAGGCCTCCGAACAAACATGGCCTCAAATACATGAAGTTATAAAATGGCCTCCAATCTAAACGCCTACAGTAAAGGTCCCCTAGATATGAAGCACGTGCATGGTTGTTTTAAACCTGTTAGTTGTTTGAATGATCTGACAAAACAAATGTAGTTCTGGTATAGGTCAACTGATTTATGCACGGGTACTATTTGACGATTATTTTTTTAATTCCCCAAGCATAAAGTTGGTGCGGGCGTTACTTCCTAAGAATCTTGATCTTTTTAAAAGGGAAAGTTGTCCTGATCGTTGTTTTCTTTTCAATTTTAGGGTAAGCACAACGATAAATCACACTGGTTTTCGGGTAGAATAACTAAAAACATAACTTCCAAGTATTTATAATGTTAGGGGCGATCAGTATTTTTTTGGATACGAGAATTGACCTGAGTCGTGCCGGCAAAACGTTAAAAGGAAAGGCTAATAGAACTTCTTAATAGAGATCTTGGTATGCAGACTGGCTTACCTCTGTGCACCACCACATCAGATATAAAATGGGCAAACTTTCATAATCTTCGCCGAATAAATGCTTTTTATCTTTTTCTTCCAATAGACTCAAGTCACCTTTCTCCAGTTTGATTTGGTTCATCTTGGAGGCTATGAAATACTCATAATCTTTTTGGGCATCATAGCTATGGTTTCTATCAGTAAGCGCCTCTTTGGCCTTCAACCAGGGTAGTGCTAACGGACAGAAAAAGCATCAGTTGCACTCAAGGACAAAGGATCTTACGCGGGTCTATGCGAGAATCGCTGTAGGTGCCGAGATCTGGCGCTAATGCTGTGCCCCACATATCTCGAGGAAAACCGCGTAGGAATCGCAGTCCAGCCTCGGTTCTTTCAAAAATCCCAGCTAGTTTTTCTTCCTTTTGGATGGACAGTGGTAGCAGCACCAGCAGAAGAAAAATGACCGCCCTTTTGCGGCTAGTCATCCTCACGGAAGTCACAACGCACACTGACAGGCAGAAAGTACTTATCGATAATGGTCACCGGCTCAAAATTCAAACAGATCGATACGGTCCAAATAACCAATCAGATTGCGCGAACAGCCACACACGCGCGCCATGTGTTTGACATGTAGCGCCCGGATAAAAGGAAGGCGGTTGACTTAATTCGAATTTCGGGAATGGGTTTGAGACACCGACAGGTTGAATGGTGGTCGAACGGCAGAGCTCAGATGTACAATTCAGAATCACAGGTCGATCTGGTTGATACGGGATCTGGTAATGAGGTCTAGGATTAGAATTCTGGGGGAAGGTCCTGCTCTAAAATGGAGAGGTAGAGGTAGCTGCCTCGTTTAGTGTTGGCGTATGATCAACCCTGATGGTGTCGACTGGTTTCCAGTCAGGTCGTGGCATGACATAAAAGGTATATAGGCCGAAGATTAACTTATTTATAAGCTGTTGATAGCCGAGTGGGTGAAATGTTAACTGGGTACAGGGTAAAGAAAACGGTATTTGGTAGGTAGCAACAAAAAAATTATCCAAAAATATCGGAATGCAAAACTAGACCGGTACAAAAGTTGACAAACAGAAAATCGGTATGCTATCAGAAAAGATTATAACAAATGGCACGGAACGAAATTGATTATCATAAATCGTACGGGAAAGTGCGAATAAACGACTTATCGCTTGGCAACACGTGATGGCGTATGGACACTGAGAATTCTGAAAGTCGAGAAAAGGGAGAGCGTTAGTTAAAAAAACCAGGAGGCGGTGAAACGGGGTGATGACTAGCCATCCCCAATCCCGCGAAGCACACTTCTTCTACATGCCAATGTAAAGGCCTGAGGATGATTGACCGTAAACGATTGTTTGTCAAAGGTACTTGAAAATTCACGAATTGTCGAGATGGAAATTGAGGGTGTGGTATTGCGTAGGGTTGAGGTTTTTACAGTTTTCTGTTTTAAGTTTTTCTTCTGTGCAAGACAGTTTACTTAAGATAAATTCATTCTCAGAGCACACTTCCTTAAACACGAGGGAGAGAGCATGCTTTATTTTGAAGGGGATATCAAAAATTTTCGGCGAAAAAGGGTCCCATTCACGGAGGCTAAGTTAAAGAGTGAGAAAAAATGTCACAGAATACTCAGTGTTTAGAGGTTTACGCAGCATCCACATTTGTTATGTAGACAGGTTGGCATTCAACCTCTCAATTTCCGTTTATTCACACGTGAGGTAAGCGTTTTGGCAGCATGGATACTAACTAAAAGCCCAGACTCGTGTTTCACCAATATTTTGCCGCTGCATAGAACACCTCAAAATGTCCTGGAGGAATTTATCTATTATGGAGCGTTTGAAAAAAAACTGGGCCATTAAGGCAGAACTTTGCAATCAAGAGCTTACCTGTCTACATAGATAAATTAAAGAAAAATGCCACAAAAGTTGGAACGGTGCTACTTTGCACCAAGCCCAGCATTGAAAAAGTCACCAAAATGCCGTTGAAGATCTCGGTTGGGTGTTACTTTGGATCCTCCAATATCGACGCGGATCCTTAAAATATGATCGATTATATATTGGCGTCCGAATACACGGGTTTCTTCAAGCCCGGGATTGAAAAACTGCTTGAACATTGAATGGAGGTGGTTATAAATTAAGCAAATGCATAAGTAATTAATTTTGTGGATATCGTAAAAATGAAGTGTTTTATAACGTATTGAAATATCGACATGCCAATAAATTTAATTAGAACAAGCCGAAGTTCTTCGGGAAAGAAATAAATTGATTGTGGAGATGTTCGCCTTTGGTACACCAGTTCGCCTTCAGATAAATGAGAGATGTGCAAAAAGGAGTTAACTTTAAATGGTGTCTAATACAAATTATGTGAGTAGCTAAGGTGAGAGTTAACAGGCGTTCGTTGCGTTCAGTTATCCCGCTCAGACCGGAAAATCTCTATCCACCTGTATACGTAATAATCCGGTGGAAGTTTAATTTACCTTCCAGAGAAGGTTATTTTCGCCTAACTGTCTACTTACTTCTTAAAAGTAGGTATGCTTTGTTTTATACGGACATCTTAGTACGCCACCCCCGCTAGTAGGTATTGATGCTTACTACGAAACACTCCAACCCGACATGAGAATGACTTGAAAAGCAGATAGCCGGTGAGTTAAACTTTGCTGAAAACCCTTCGTTAAATTTCGCGAAACTCTTTTCGCGCATAGTCAAAGCGCAGAGAAAAGCGCAGCGCCCCATACTTCAAGAAGCCTTAGGAAACCACATAGTTAATGCTAAGTTGACCGCTGATAGCTTCGATGCGTTCCTATCCAAAACTTATCGTGAGAGCTCGGTCGCCGCACCTCTGAATATCCGGACTTGGACAGGTGCCGTCCTCGAAACCATAAGTTTTATCCTCTGGGACGTGACTGTAGCCATTGGTTGTTTAAGTCAATCTCATAGTCTAGGAGCAGATGGCATCACAGTCGGCCTTCTAAAGGCTGAAGCGAATGATATTTTTCCGTCTATCCTGTGTAAGATATTTAATCTTGCTCTTGAAAGCGAAAGTTTTCTTATGTTATGGAAGTAATCACACAAGCTGCCTATTCCCAACCACGGCCGATCGACGTCTTTTGACGACTTTGGGCCAATAAATACACTCCTCGTAGTCTCGACGATCTTGGAGACCTTGATCAAAGAAAAGATGATGCGTCATTTGACAGAGAACAACCTACTTAATGCAGCTTAGCATGGGTTTCTCTAAAAAAACTTGTGACACCTACCAATTCTCTTTCTTTGATTATTTGCTACAATATCGAGACCGTGGTTTTGCCCTTTATACAGTATATGTTGATTTCACTGAGGCCTTTGATCGTTTTAATCATAATATCCTCCTTCTGAAACTTACCTCTCTCAGCATAGGTAACAAGCTTCTGAATTTAATATCTTCTATTTAGATGTGCGGACACACCGAGTTAAAATTTCCAATGTCATCACTAACTCAACAAATGTGAGGCGTGGAGTTATTCAGGGTAGCGAACTTGAACCACCCTGCCTGATTTTCCTGATTGTTTTAGTATGGTAGACCCTTTATGCACGCTGACGATTTAAAAGTCGCCTCTCAATATAATTCGACAGATCGCAACATTGTGCTCAAGTTCATAAAAAAGGAGCTTCAGGCCTTCACCCAGTGGTGTAGCACATGGCGCCTCACCTTTCATGGCATAAATGTTCCGTTATGGTTGTTGGCGACGATCATCAACCGGAATTATGCATAGACGGTCACGAAGTTAATGTTCCAGGTATTATCAAGGATTTGGCGCATCCTATTCTAATAGTTTCAATCTTTCAGAGCACTGTGCCCTGATAGGTTCGAAAGCTCGCCGAACCACCGGATTTATCCTTGGAAATTTTAAGACTTTAAAGGCTAGAACTAGCCTTTATAATATGTACGTGAGACCTCGTCTTGAATACTGCTCGCCCCTATTCAATCTCCTGCGCACTAGTGAACTGAAGAAAATAGAATCGGTGCAGCACTTCTTCACTAGAAGAGTTTTTACTACAGAACACCGTAACTTAGCCTACCAACAAAGGTGCGAACTTATAAAGCTGGATCCCCTGTGGCTTCATAGATTGCAGAAAGGTCTATTTTTACTGTTGAAACTTTTGAATGGCCAAACCTTTAATCCTCTCAGTACAATAAGGCAGCTCGAGCACTATCGGCGCGCCAGTCATCGCGATGTGTTTTTAGCAGTTAGTCTACCTTAGAAAGTTTTCCATTGGATATTTGCCGAGACGTTTTGTATATTTGTAGTGCTATAGCCTCTACAGTTCTCACTCCGGCACTTCGACCTTACGCCCCTCCTACTTCCTTCGTGATAGGTTTACCAATGTTTAATTCCTTATCTTACCATTCTCCTTGTTTGCTCTTCCATTTGAACTTAGGTCGTCGTCTACATGACCGATTTACAAAGGCAAAATACATGAACATTTAAAGTTGGAATGAATAATGTCCTTACTGTTCGTTTCCGACCCAAACACACAACTTTTGGACTTTGAAAAGTGCTCTTCTGCTATTTGAGGCTCTTCCCATGATAGTAACTTGGTTTCTGAATATATTTACAGAGTCAAGCATAATTTCCTAATTTCGTCAAATCTTCTCCATTTTGCAACCCCGACGGTGGTCTTCGAGGACTATGTTGATGATCGTCGAAGATTCTTATGTTTTTGCTGGTTTGCCGGTGTACTCTGCAGGCTGCTTTGTCGCATCTCCGCCATTTCGGTGATGTTCTCGTTAATCGCACTGTCTTCTCTTCAGTTTGACGCCGTTGTCCCTGCTGCGTACCCTATTGATCCTGCTGTCCCTGTTTCGAATACCAACACGTTTTCTTCAACATCAACATCACATCTCACTACATCATATCAATCTAACTATACATCAATGACATGGGCAGTTATTTTTCTATATTTTTTGAAGTCAGGTGTTCGCTGAAATCTGCTTTTGATTTCTCTTCATGAGAGTTTTTCACGGTTTCTTTTCTCAGTTCGTCGTATTTAACAAATATTGTGGACTATTATTTTTAATGACTACCTTTTGCGAATCGGATGTGACTTAATATGTCTAACAAAGTCTTCATTCCCGTTGTTCATACAGTTGCTCACACGTGTGGAAGGTTTATCACTACGAATATAGAAAAAGGTCTTAGCAAAAACGCAACGGAAAACTCTCTAGTGTAGGCTTACCACTAGTGAATAATTTACCAGGCTATCCTAGTGGACAAGGTGAAAGAATGGTATACGAGGATAACAATGAAGATTAAGAAATGATACAACTCACTTAGATCCTTCACGATCTTTGCCAACAATAGTCAAGAAATCGACTTGCTAAAGGATGACTTCGTGAAGACCGGGATCCAAGTTCGTTCGGTCGCAATCGTGAGATTTGAGAGAAATCTTGTTTGTAAACTGCTGTTGGATTCTCCTGAGCCCGGAAATGGTCACCAGAGAAAGTTGTCGATGAAGGGTGAAGGAAACAGCGGCAGGTGAGGAGAGCATTGAGCTGTGGAGAGTTGGTAGCAAAAAATTGCTAGCGACGAGCACGCGGTCAGAACCGAAAGTGCTGTATTCGAGTAAAAACAAAATTTGGAAAATCGATAAATTTAAACAACGCATAAGTTGAGCTAAGGGCCAACATAACACCCCCATCAGAGCGTTGGTGGGTTACAAACGCTCGCCAACAGAGAATGTACAAAAAGGTTAAACAACAAAGTCTCGCAAGTTGGTAGGATAACGAACATGTCTACCGGAACAAGTGGAAGAGGGGATGGTGGGAGGGGGGATTAGAGGGATGGAGGTAGGTTCGGGTGGGGAGGGTGGCGGTGGGCTGGGGGCAGCAGGTGGAAAGCTGGGTGAATGTGCCTTGGAAGTGGACGGACCAGGTGATGGTGAAGTGCATTCAACGTAGGCTGGCTTCAGTCTGTCGATGGAGACCGTATCAGTAGCATCAGCCCTTTGAATGACAAAATATTTGTCCTTCCGTTCAAGCACTTTAAAGGGACCATCGTATAGTGGACAAAGTGGCCTGCAAACTGCATCGTGTCGGACAAACACGAATGGGGTTGTGTGCAAGTCGTCATGCACGAAAACGCATGGAGGAGTCGCGCGTGTGGGGGTTGGGTGCAGTGCGGCCATGCGTTGCTGCAGCTGTTGCACGAAGTTATTCGTGGCGTCAGGGGCGACAGAGAAAGACTGCACGAGCGTACCAGGTAAACGGAGGGATGTGCCGTAAACGAGCTCGGCGGCAGTGCATAGAATGTCTTCCTTAACAGCCGAGCGAATGCCAAGGAGGACGAACGGCAGGTTGTCCCTCCAGTTGTGCGGGGCAGGTTGAGACATCAACGCGGACTTCAACTGACGGTGAAGGCGTTCCACGAGGCCGTTTGATGCTGAGTGATAGGCAGTGGTGGTGATATGTGAGAACCCAAGCAGTTTTGTGAACTCACGGAAGTGTGCAGATGTAAACTGACTATCGCGGTCAGGAGTGAGAGAAGCTGGAACACCGAAGTTGGCTATCCAGTGCTCAAGGAAGACCATGGCAATATTCTCTGCCGAGGTATCCGAGATGGGAACGGCGATGGACCATCGTGTGAAACGATCAACAGCAGTCAGAATGTGCATGAAACCGCGAGATGGGGTAAAGGTCCAACTAAATTCATGTAAACGTGTTGAAAACGGGCATCGGGGACCGCGAACGTGCTGGGGGGTTAAACGGTGTTTCGCTGGACCTTATTATTTTGGCAGGCTAAGCACTGCCTGATCCAGGTAGCAATGTCGGTGTTCATCTTTGGCCAGACGAAATGGGCTGCGATTAGTTTGCGGCGGGCTCGAACACCGGGGTGGGATAGCGACGGGAAATGGTCGAAAACGACTTTACGGTAGTATTCGGGAACCACTGGCCGATGCATGCCTGTAGAATAATCACACACGATAGACCGTAGCGCCGCTAGGAGGGGAGCCTCACGCAGCTAAAGCACAAAAGACGCAAGCATTTCAATGATGGAGTCATCAAGCGCCTGTGCTTCTACAAGCTTCGCCATGTCTAACGTGGTGGTAAGAGCATTGACCACTGGAAGAGACAAGGCATCAGCAACGACATTCTCATCACCACGAACATAGCGCATGTCTGAGGTGAATTTTAGAAATTTAGTCAAGGTGACGTTCTTCACGCGGCGAATATCGATCGACCTTAGCTTTCAGGGCGTAAGTGAGAGGTTTGTAATCCGTGTGGACTTGAAAGACTCTCCCCTCGAGCACATGACGAAAATTTCGGATAGCCAGGTAAATGGCGAGGAGTTCGCGAGAGTCTGTGCCGGCTGAAGCTTCTGGGAGAAGAAGGCTAGCGGCTGCCACTGGCCGTGGGCTTGTTGCTGCAAAACTGCGCCGACGGCAATGTTTGTGGCATCAGTGGTCAGAATAAGCTGTGTATCAGCATCGGTGCTCAGATCATGAAGCAGGGTGGCATCCGCGAGTGCCTTCATGGCTGCCTCGAATGCTTTAAGAGCACTGGGTGAAAGTTGAAGCGACTTGTTCTTTGACTTCAAAAGATCCGTCAAAGGTGGTTGGGTGGCGGCGCAATTTAGTACGAAACGCCGGTAGTAGTTGCTAAGCCGATGAAACGGCGGAGCTGAGTTATGGACTTTGGGGCTGGAAAAGACAACACGCTTTGCACCTTCTCTGGGAGGAGTGTGATCCCATGTTTGTCAAGATGATGGCCAAGAAAATCCAGAGAAGTGACACCAAAAAGACACTTATCGACGTTTAGCTGTAGACCATTTTGTTGAAAACCATCGAAAACTTGGCGTTAGTGCTCCACATGATCCTCGGGGGACGAGCTTGCGACAAGGATGTCATTGATGTTCACGAACGTGAAGGAGAGACCGCGCAAAATGTCATCGACAAAACGCTGAAACGTTTGGGCCACGTTCCGCAAACGGAAAAGCGTGCGAAGGAACTCGAACGGGCCAACTGGTGTCGTGACGGCAGTTTTAGGGATGTCCTCCTCTGTGACTGGTATTTGGTGGTATTCTCGCACGAGGTCAATCTTCGAAAAAATCGTCTTACCAACCAACATGTGTAAAAAGTCATGAATATGGGGTATTTGATGGCGGTCCGGGACTGTAACTCAATTTAGAGCACGATAATCACCGCATGGTCGTTAATCCTCGGATGACGCTTTGGGAACCATGTGCAGTGGGGAAGCCCATGGACTGGACGAAGGACGGATAATCCCCAAATTTAACATGTGCTCAAATTCGTTTTTCGCGATCTACAGCTTCTCAAGATGAAGCCGACGCGGATGAGCATGGACCGGTCTGCCGGTGGTAGTGATATGGTGGCGAACGGCGTGTTGAACCTGCTCCATGAAATGACAGGGCTTAGAGAGGAAGGATAATCCCTCAAGATGTCAGAAAACGGTGAGCTTGACACGGCCAAGTGCATGCTAGCGGAAGGCTCACGCGAATATACCCCGACAGTAAACAGCTGAGTGGTAGGGTCTAGAAAGTTCTGGTGTTTAAGGTCAACTGTGAGGCTGAAATGTGACAGGAAATCCACTCCAATGCTGGGTGACTGGACGTCAGCCTGGATGAAAACCCACTGGAAGCGGCGACGAAGCCCAAAATCTTAAATAAGGGACCGTTGACTAAACGTGGCAATAGTAATTTTGTTCGCAGCCTGTAGTGTAAACTGCGATGGCTGGCGATTATGACGACGAGGGGGGCAGTAAAACGGTTAACTCGGCACCGGTGTTGATCAAGAAATGGAACCAAATGGACTTTTCAGTCACATAAAACAGGCTACTGTTTCGCGATGGGCCAGCACCAGTCGTCGCCATTACTGGCTGGTGGCGCCGTTTCCCGAACGGGAACGTCTAGCGTAAGAACAGGGCGGGACGCATTTAATAACATTCGGGCCGAATGTGCGGTGGAAACAGCAGACTTTGTCGTCTGCACGCTCTTTTGAATTAGAGCGATTGCGGTTTGTAGAGGGACGGCCAGTTTGTAGCCGGTTGAGTGTAGAACACATTGTGCTCACTTGAGAGCACAATAACCTGACAGTATCTTTAAGATCCTTCAGTTCGTCATCTCTGTTGGTTGGAACGTCTCAAATCGGTTGGGAGGGTGAACTATACCGCGGAGATGAGGTACCAAGCGATTTAGTGGACTTTCGCTGCGTACGGCTATCAGGTTTATGGTTGGATTGGGAGGCGGAAAACTGGGAGACGGCATGCTGAGGTACTGAGCTCGAGGCTTGGTTTAAAGCGTACGAACTAGTACCTGGGTAAAATTGTTGAATTCGGTTTGCATGTTCCACGAGTTTGGGTCAGCGGAACATCGTCGTCGAGTAGGGCGAGAACTTGTTGCATTGGATGGGGTAATTTATCCATCCAGATGCGACGGAAAATAGAATCATCTAATGTGCGACCAGCAAGCAAGTGATGCATGTGGCGCATCAGAGCAGAGGGAGTTTGATCGCCAAGCTAGACATTGTTGACGAGCTGACGAATCTTACTGTCAGCGGATTGTGCCGTACGTTCGAGAATAGCTTGTTTTAAGCTAGAGTAGGGCTTAACTTTAGAGATAGGATCAAGGAGATCCTAAACTGCGCAAGCGACGTCAAATGGTTAGTACTGTACGACGTACGGTTAACGCGTACGCTCGCCAGTGAGCCGACGTGAGGCGAAAACGGCCTTGACCTGTTTGAATCAGACGGTTGGATCACACCCCACGTACTGGGGTAGCTTAACGGCTATCTGAAAGGATAAGGCTAGTCATGATCGGCTGGTGTACATGACTTATTAGAAGGAGCATTCTCTTCTTCTACTTCGAAAAATTGTTGATATTCGTCGCCCATGGTGAAAAACACATAAACGGCAAAATCAAACGGGAAAAACGGGTGAATGGAATAGATAGCAAGACGTGGATAACGATAGAAACAGTGTCACCAAATTTAAAGAGGGTTTATCACTACGAATATAGAAAAAGTTCTTAGCAAAAACGCAACGGAAAACTTTCTAGTGTAGGCTTACCACTAGTGAGTAATTTACCAGGCTAGCCTAGTGGACAAGGTGAAAGAATGGTATACGAGGATAACAATGAAGATTAACAAATGATACAGCTCACTTAGATCCTTCACGATCTATGCCAACAATAGTCAAGAAATCGACTTGCTAAAGGATGACTTCGTGAAGACCGGGATCCAAGTTCGTTGGGTCGCAATCATTAGATTTGAGAGAAATCTCGTTCGTAAATTGCTGTTGGATTCTCCTGAGCCCATGAATGATCACCAGAGAAAGGTGTAATTGACGGGCGAATGAAACAGCGGCAGGTGAGGAGAGAATTGAGCTGTGGAGAGTTGTTAACACGAAAATTGCTAATGAAGAGCACGCGGTCAGAACCAAAAGTCCCTTGGACCTCTGCTACGCACATATTCAAGGCCAAGCTGGAGAAATTTCAACTTAGCGATCAGATGAACTCGTTAAAACACTTTATTTGCTACATTGATGACATCTTGGTGATCGCCACGACCGAAACCGATTTAGACGCATTTAAAATGCCACCAACCAAGCATATCCGCCAATAGAGTTCACGTTGGAGGAGGAAACGGCAGGTTCGCTTCTCTTATTAAACGTCCTTCTAAGTTGCAGACCTGACGGCTATCAGATTGATAAAGCCATCATTGTGTGCACAAAAGTGCCTATAACAAGCTCCGCGTCTGGCCTGTCCGATAGTCACTTGGCAGCATGCACCCTTCCGCTCTCTGTTTGTCTACCTCCCCTCCCCTCTAGACTGGCTGCACCAAACCCTGTCCTCCTAACCAGCCTTCTTTTATCGACCCTCCCACTCTATACCCACGTTTCAGTTGTACGATAAACGAACAAGATTTAACTTGTATTCCGTTCCCATATACATGCATTGCCTTTTTGATTTGAATAAGGCCTTTGATCGGGTCGATGATAACCTCCTCCTTCTGAAACTGGCCTCCTTCGGTATAGGTAGCAAGCCTCTAAACTTCATATCTTCCTATTTGGATGCTCGCACACAATGAGTAAAAATTTCCAATGTTATCTCCAACCCCACGCATGTGAGGAGTGGAGTTATGCAGGGTATTGTACTGGGTCCGCTTCGATTTTGCCTGTTTGTCAACGACGTTTCAGATTGTTTTCAGTATGGTGGACCCTTCATGCACGCTAATGATTTAAAAGTCGCTTTTCGATATAAACCGGCAGATCACAGCATCGTGCTTGAGCTGATAAAAAAGGATCTTCAGGCCTTCGCGCAGTGGTGTTGCACATGGCGCCTCACCCTTATGGCACAAATGTTCCGTTATGGTTGTTGGCGACGATCACCAACCGTAATAAAGCATTGACGGCTACGATCTAAATGTCCCAGGAGTTATCAAGGATTTGGGCATATCCTATTCTAAAAGTCTCAATTTGTCAGAGCACTGTGCCCTGATTGTCTCGAAAGCACACCGAACCACCGGATTTATCCTTAGAAATTTTAAGACTTTAAAGGTTAGAACTAGCCTTTATAATATGTACGTGAGACCTTGTCCTGAATGCTGCTCGCCCCTATTCAGTCTTCTGCGCACTAGTGAACGGAAGAAAAAAGAATCGATGCAGCACTTCTTAACTAGAAGAGTTTTCACTACAGAACACCGTAACTTAGCCTTCTAAGAAAGGTGCGAACTTATAAAGTTGGATCCCCTGTGGCTTCATAGATTGCAGAAGGGTCTATTTTTACTGTTGAAACTTTTGAATGGCCAAACCTTTAATCCTCTCAGTACAATAAGGCAGCTTGAGCACTCTCGGCGCGCCAGTCATCGAGATGTGTTTTTATTTCTTCAGATGGCACGCACAGTTAAATACCGGCAATTCTTTCCAGTAAACGCCATATCAATCTGGAATAAGCTGCCCAGAAGTATTAAAACCCAGCAAACCTACCCTTTGTTTAAGAGAGCTATAACTAGTTTTCTACATTCAGGACAACGTTCACGAATTTTTGGTGCTGACTCGGTGGAATCTCTCGTTCTTTCTGATGGCGTTCGTGGGATTTGAACCCCGCCAGGCTTCATGCTGACGAAAATGCTGCTGAAGCAGCAGCCAGGAGTCTGCTAACCCTTCAGCCGATAGCGCGCAAATTTTGCCGACAACCAATGAGGGAAGATTGAGAACACTTTGTTCTTGTGCCAACACTCTCCATGTCGAACTAAACGATATGCAACATTTCTCCTGCTGATGAGTCAACCCAGCTTAAAACTGTACATGTATTCCGTTTGTATCATACCTTTGAAGGCAGGTTTTTTTCCCTTGAAACAAACTCCCTATCTCGCCCAGCATTGACAAAATAAAAACTTGAAACAAAACCAATACTGGCTGCAACATAGGGAGTTTTTTTAAGATTTTTTTAGGTCTTCGAGGTTTTGGAAGGCGCCCAAGAGGTATATTTCCGACTCTTTACAATTGCCTGTAAACTGGTATGATAAACATATTATTATTAAAATAAAACCAAGTGATGAGAGATTCAAATGAGTACCCGAGACTCAGAACACAGTTGTTCTATTTAGATAATTCCCTTTGAAATTAACGAGCTCTCATGGGGACCGTGCGCACCGGATCATATTTGGCGTTGGAAACAGGCGACTAAAAGGCGTACACCTATTTACATCTATAAAATGAACCAAATTGTATAAGAGAGCAGTCCACATTCTTATCGATGAGTCTAAATTTCGGAAAGAAACGGGCTTTATGATCAATCTTTTGAATAATCCTTGACCTTCATTCGCTAAAAGGTTTCATGCCGAACACTTTTTTGTGATGTTATGCTAAAGGTAACCAGGCTGCTCAATAAATGTGGTAAATCCTTCCATCGTTCACAGTAGTGCTTCCTCTTCAGATCCTTATGAAAAACATACAAAACATCTTCATGAACGCAATTCTTCAGAGTCTCAGATTTACTTCTGAATTTGTAGACAAAACCCTGGATCCTCTGCATCGTCGGCTATGGTTTTAACGTGTTAATGATCCAAGCGGGCTTTATAAGCTGCTAATTTCAGATGGCGAACGCGCAAAAGGTCGCTAATATTTTCGAACTTGCTTCTTTAGCATTCGGAAAACTAGCCGAACTAACACTTGACTTGAAAGTTTATCAAGCTCAAGCAGAACAGTCACAGTCATCTAATAGTCGGTGGACCATTGCTGAAGTTGAGCAACTAAAAGATGCTATTTCGCGCTTCGGCGCCGATTTATCTAAAATTGCTGAAGTCCTGGACACTAAAACAGTGACACAAATAAAACACAAAATAAGAAACAAAGCGTTCATGGTACCGCTACTTTAATGATTCCCTATGTACTATCGTCAGGAGGCTGGTTTGGAGGAGCCGCCGGCAGAAGAGCTTGACGATCTCTCCCAGATCCCGCGTGTATCCACGGTTGCTGTATTTCAATATTAATTACTTTATTTTTCTCATCCAGAGCGATAAAGGTAGAAGAAAGCAGACATTTTTGGAGAGGAATGACGAAGTTGAACCCTTAGGCAAGGTAGGTTAACCCACTTTTACGCATTAGTTTGCTCATGCTTTTAAAAATTAAAATTTTGAATAGAACCCATGTTTCAGTCTGCATTTTTATAGGAATTAGGTCTCGAGTTTTTCAACCTATATACAAAACTAAAATTATGGACCCTTCATAAATCCAGGCGTTATTTTAGTATCTTGCCGACCTGAGTAATTTAGGACATTCTCAGCGTTAGCTAGATCGGTTGCTTGACCGCACACCTATTTTTGTGGATCACTGATCAGGCAGTGTTATTTTACAACTCCTAATTAAATGGACTAGATAAATGTACTTGTTACGTCTGTGATCATGCCTGATCTACCCAGCCTCAATGATGTCACGAACGGTACCTCTCCATGCGTGGCGATTGGCGGCAGCGGATCTCGAAAGCTCCACCCAGTCCCTTCTCCAGCGACGGAGGCCAAAGATAGAAGGTCCAAGAACTGCTTCCATGTCTTGACGGACGGTGTATAGCCAGGTCTTCAGTTGCCCTCCTCTTCGACGTTTCCAGGTGGGCTGCGGTGCCGGGTCGAGGGCAGCATAGGTAAGCTCGTGGGGCGGACGACGGAGAACGTGTCCAAACCACCTCAGTCGCCTTACTTGAATGGCCTGAGATATCCTCGTGATACGATCGCAGCGGATGCGGACTGTCTCATTTGAGATGAAGTCGCTATACTTAACTCGCAGGATCGTCCTCAGGCACTGGTGGTCAAAGACCTCCAGTCTTCGCTCATCTTCAGCACGCACAGCCCAGCATTCACATCCATAGAGGAGGACTGACCGGACGGATGCGCGGTATACATGGATCTTCGTGGCGATGGAGATGTCACGTCGGATCCATAGGCGTTTTCGAAGGATTGAGAAAACCCAGCGAGCAGCATCGATACGGGAGACAATGTCGTCCTTGCTCTGCCCATTCGGTAGCAGCCTCACCCCGAGGTATTTAAAGCTGTCTACTTCAAATTGATGGCCATTAATCCCCAGGGGTGCATTTTCCTGATCAGGGATGCAGCTCGAGAACAACTTTGTCTTTCGTGAAATTTATGGACATGCCTACCGACATAGCGATCTCATTTAACCGCGACACTACTGACTGTAGACCATCAAAGTTTGAGGCTAACAGCGCAATATCATCGGCGTAGTCAAGATCAGTTAGTCGGCGTCCGGGTGCAATTTCAACACCGTCCTCTTCATGTAGGGCTTTGACGAGAATCCAGTCAATGACGTAGTTAAACAGAATGGGCGGAAGAATGCAGCCCTGTCGGACACCAGACCGGATATCGAACGACTGAGAGAGATTGTTGTGGACCAGGACTCGTGCGGTGGTAGACCGATAGTAGGCCTTAATAATCGCAATGAGTTTGGTCGGCATTCCATCCAGTTCCATTATTCGCCACAGGGACTCACGATGGATGGAATCGAATGCGGCGGCAAAGTCGCCGAAGCAAACGGCCGTCGGTTGCTGGTAGCTATGGTCGAATTCTAGAGCGTGCCTAAGTGTGAATATTTGATCCGCACATCCACGCCCAGCTCGGAATCCGGCTTGGTTGGGTCGTGTCCTGAAGTCACGTACAGACTGGAAGCGCCTGAGAAGAACAACAGCGAAGATCTTTGCAGCAACATAGATAAGACTTATGCCACGGTAGTTCTCGCATCTTGTCTTATCTCCCTTCTTGTGGACAGGTACAAGGATACCTGAGCCCCAGTCATCGGGAACGGTCTCTTCTCGCCACGCCTGTTCAATCACCTCATGAAGCCGAGGAGCCAGGGTGTCGACACAGGACTTGTAGATTTCTGCAGGACTGCCGTCCTCTCCGCACGCCTTGTTGTTGCGTAGCCTCTGCATTGCATCGGTAACTTCGCCTTCGGAAGGGATGTCACACGACACTGCGTAGGCAGGAGAGGAGTGAAAATCCGCTGTGGAGGCGAGGGAGGGTGTGATGGGTTGTTCGTCAAAGTTGAGTAGGTGCTCGAAGTGTTCACGCCAGCGATCGACCTTGGCCGAGTTGTCGGCAATAAATCCTCCATTCACATCGCGAACAGAATCACAGAGTGTCAGGGGCTTACCACTAACCTGGCGTATGATTTGGTACAATTTTCGGGTATCACCAACATTAGAAGCCTGCTCCATAGAAGTCGCCGTTTCGGACCAATACTTCTGCCGATCATCTCTGGCCGATTTTGCTGTCAGCTTTCGAAGTTGGCGGAAGGAGGCATCGTTCCGGGACATGGCTCGAGTCGTCTCGGCCGATAGCTGCAGGGTTCTTCCGCTGATCCAGTCACTGCAGCACCGCTGAGTGAATCGGAGAATCTTCTCAGCTGCCCCATAGATGGATGTCTTCAGTGATGGCCACTTGCTACTGCCTTTGTTGTCAGCCTGGGTCATAAGACGGAACTGGATTTCTGTACTTAAAGCCTCGGTAGTGTTGGTTTGCTGGAGCTTTGCGACATCAAGGCGTCTCGCACATGGCAGTTTGGGCACAGATGAGAGGTGAACCTTCAGGCGCGTGCGAACGAGAACATGTTCACACCCGTGGATGTTACCAGTTTCGGCACCTCGCATCGACCTGCTATCGTGGACCCAGCTGCGAAACCGTGAAACAACTAGAATGTAATCAATCTGACTAGCGGTACGGCCATCGTTCGAATACCAAGCATGTGTTGGTAACAAACAGTTGGCTCTGTTCGGCAAACTGCAGCATCCTCTCACCATTGTCCGTTCGAGAGCCAAGCCCAAAACGACCAAGAAGGTGGCTGTTTGTCGGGTCACCGGGCCCAGTCCGGCCATTCCAGTCCCCGGCAACAATTAGCAGATCTCGACGAGGGATTCGTTCAGCTAGCTCCTGCAGCTGCAAGTAGAAATTATCTTTCTCTTGCTGTTCAGACGCCGACGTAGGTGCATACACAGATACGACCGAGATGTTCGTAAAATGGCCTTTTAGTCGAACACAGGCCATTCGGTCGTTGACTGGTTTCCATGCTGGTAGTGCACGGTTAGCTTCTTCCGAGAGGGCAATAGTCACACCGTGTCTACCAGATGAGTCACTCGGACCGCTGTGATACAAGGTGAAATAAGAATTGACTCCCGGGATTTTGATTTCTCGGGCGCCTGAGTCGGGGAGTCGGACCTCTGACAAGCAACAAACATCCACGTGATATTCATGGAGACTGTGCGCTGTCAGACTTTGAGTACCAGGTTCCAGAAATGTTTGCACATTCCAGCATCCAATACCAAGAGTCCGTTTTTTGTTTAGCAGTCCAGCTTGCACATTATTCGCCCGCACCACCGGACAAGGGTTGCGGAGCGCGTCGGTTCCCGCGGAAGCCGTAGCATGGGTCGTAAAATCGTAAGTTGACATGTTCATGAGGTTTCTTGGGAATTTTGAATACAGGTGGGTCCCCAAAGGCCGCTCGGATTCTTTGTTCGAGGTTGTCTCCTCTAGCACTTTGGCTCAAGAACCTAACCACAAGACCGTGGTGTTGGTGGCAAGCAAACCTATTTAATGGCGGTTTACGCTCGCCATGTCACAGTGTCGTCATTGG
Source organism: Ligula intestinalis (assembly GCA_036362985.1). Classification (NCBI taxonomy): domain Eukaryota; kingdom Metazoa; phylum Platyhelminthes; class Cestoda; order Diphyllobothriidea; family Diphyllobothriidae; genus Ligula; species Ligula intestinalis. The sequence goes on along the minus strand of JAYGXS010000004.1, from coordinate 12,042,187 downwards.
GCCTTGCGGTATTTTATAAGGCAGTCGGTGCGCCAGACCTCAGCCCACCACGCCCTGGTAACACTGTCGCTGCTGCGTCCGTGGCTGCTTATTCGCCAGACCCGGGAACCTGCTTATTTCGCAGCTAACCTTTACTGAAGGTCGCACCACTATCCGCCACCCGTGGACGCGCCAGGTAGCCTGCAGCTTGGCTAACGGGTAACTCTCCTTTCCCGGGTAACCCGCCTTCATCTAGATGGACTAGATACCATGGTATCGAATTTATACGGAAACCCTAGTCTCACCATATTGTCCTTAGGACCATAGTTACTATTAGGTAGGCCATCTAAGTTCAGAACCATTCTTACTTAAATATTTTCATTCATTTTCCCAACTGGTTCTAGTGGTTCTTTAAACGTGCCGCGGTAAATTTAGTTTCTGAAGACGGATAATATCAGTCGAACTGCTTGAATGCGACAGTTTGTTATGGGTTGTATGTATAAACTAATATGAGGTGTGAATATCACTTGTGTGGAATCGTTTTCAAGTTGCTGCAAGTATGTCAATTGACGTTCGTTTTGCTAATCATTCTAAGAGGCATCTCGTGGTCGTCAACTTAAGGTCCTTCTCTAAATTATGATGTAGTGTGCAAGCCACTTATCGAGTCGGAGGAGCCAGCGGTTCGAATTTTGACACCTGTGGTTTTGAGCAGACCGTGGCTGTGTAAAGTTCTTTATTTCCCCGATTCCTCTTTCTCTTGGTCATCTTGGAAACCCTCCAAAATCAAACCAAAGGAGAAATAACGAGATTTAACAAAAAGTGTAGTAGAAGTAGTTGTAAAAACAATGACGAACACGCCACAAGGGGACAGGAGGCTAATGAAGTACTGGGAGTTGAACACTGTTCAGAGTTGACGGGAATGAGAGAGGGCGAAAACCAACAATATCGCGGGGACTCTTCAGTAAGTGTCAGCTCCACAGGTTCCGTCTTCTGTTCCAGTGGCTCGCTGTCTTCCGTAGCTGCAACAATGTAGAAGAAATTCAAGAGCACAACACCGTCTAGTTCACTCTTCAAAAACTGCGGCAAAATCACCCTAGCTTCTTTTTACATCAATTAAAACAACAAAGTATTCTCTCCTCTCCTACAATGAAATCCTAAATGACCGCGCATCATATCACATCAAGTGGTGACAAAGCGTCAGACACAATGTTTGATAAATCGGTTGTTATATATAGTTGAACAGGACATGTTTCTTGCCAGTAGAATCTGGAAATTTTGCTCAGGATTGTCTATTTTGTCAACTTTTCTGGTTTGAGCGGATTTTCGAATACTATTTTTGATTCCAGAAACGAAAGATTGAGAATATGTCTCCACCTTCAAATTTGATCCCTCCGCACTCCGGCACACAGACAGCTGGATTATTGACGGCGAAACAAGCCCCGCAGATGCCCCCTCGCATGTCCGGTCAACCGAGATCTGCTTCGGGTTTGGGCAGTGTGCTCTCAGACTACGATTACATGCAGGGCATACCGCACGGTCAACGCCCCGAACGAGCGGTAGGGATTCAACCCCGAAAGCTTTCCATGGAACAAGAAGCAAAATTTGAGGGTTATTCCGATGTGAGTGCTTTTTTTACCTGTGCGCACGCTACAATGAGGACAGTATAGGATTTTTTTCATAAATTTTACTGTAGTCAACAACCGCTCACGCAAATATGCTTAGATGTCCATCGCTTGTATCAACTTTTTTATATTTCCATTTTACAGAGTGGTAGTGAACGGTATGAAGAGCCGGATGATGATGACGATGATGATGATGAGGAGTCAGATGAAGAACGATACTACTCCGAAGATGAAGGTGGCAGATAAAAAATATGATGATTTTTTACCTCAACGCCAGACTATGCTTTTATGTATTCTTTTTCTACTTTATAATGTCCCACCCAACTCCAACTTTTCTCACTGGGTTCCGTGTACGAGGCCAGCATTGCAGGGCTTTATGTCCCAGAGGCAAACATACAACCCCTGGGCGTCTTCATTACATTCTGCTAGCTTTGGTTGGGGTGTTCCGTTAACCCACATAAATCGTGACTATCGGCTTATTTAAATATATCCTGTTTGTTTCTGTCTTCCCGCACCCCTTGACTTCGCGACAGGAGAGAGAGAGAGTAGGGTACTGTCGGAGTTATTTATCAGGGTCTTCTTACCATGTCACTTCCGAGCATGGGTTATGAAGGTTCTCGTATACTCTGAATGCGAATGCATCTAAACTCATATTTTATTAGGTTTTGCAAGCTGGACGCGGACATCAGTGTCATTCGAATTAAGTTGAATTTTGGCAGAGTTGTGAAGACGAAGGTTTTTCACATAATTTTTGCAGCAGCGAGTAGAAGACCTATCGCGCTGATCGGCAGCCGATGTTCGCGCGTACACGGAGCTGACGGAAATTTTAATCAGGTAACCCTTCAGTCACACACAAGACGTTCATGCAAGTAGTGCACAGTTTGCTTATTACGAGAGGACGCTCACCGCACTGCGTTAGTCAGAAGAATCGCATGGGTGTCTTTGGTACAGGATTAAGTGGGATTTTATTTGCGGAACTTTATAACCCGAGCGCCTAAGTTACAGATTCGAATCTCAGGTGCACGACAGATTTCCGAGTTTTACATTACGCCGTGGATAACGTTCACAGATTCTAACATCCAGTACGAATAAAGTTTCCCAATAAGTAGTGGAGCTCCATATTGTTCACCCACATCACTGAACTAGGGTTGCGGAGGGAATCATTTCCTTCGGACGCTGTAACGTGGATCGTTATACAGCAGTCCGACATTTCAGACAGGCTTCTTGGAGATTTCGAGTACATGTCAATGGCTGCTCAGACTGTTCATTTGTGGCAGTTTCGAGCCAACTGACGCGAGAACCGATCGCAGGGGGTTAAGCGAGTTAAACTCATCAACTGCAATCTTCGGACCATGGTTACTTAGTGGAGGAGAAGTCGTTAGAGTCCAGAGTAGAAGGAAGGCTATATTATGTACACAAAGGAAAGGAGAATAGATGGAAGAAGTCTGACTTGGGAGAACACGACAACTCAGGAGATTGACCGGGTCTCAAGTGCCAGTTTGAGAGCAGTCTGGACAGTAGACAGAGAGTGTCTCGCGCGCCAGTAAGTTTGACGGCCGCCATGACCTTGAGGTCCAGACGGATTGAAGTCATGACAGGAAGGCCAGGCATCGGGTGGGTACCGACCACTACAAACCTAACCACGAGGTAGCGGTGGTAGTCAAATTTATTTGATGGCACTCGTCGGGTATGTGGCATTTTAAGAGGCAGTTGGCAGACCAAACCTCAGCCCTCCGCATTCTTGTCGCTGAGGATTCTCGACTGCTTATCACCTAGATTCGAAAAAAGAGTTCGACCAAACCAAAGTTGCGAAAGCTGATGAATAAATAGGTAGCAGACGAGCCTGTAGCAAATGCGATTCATTCTGCCTTTGGCGGAGAAAATAGCTGAGCTCAAGCCAGTGGGCGTTGTGATACTATATAGTGACTGCTTAAAACAAAATAGACCATGGCAGTTACTTTCTTGCGAATTACCGACTTAAAGTGGAGCGAGTAGCAGTTTGAATGTAGATAGGAACTAGAAAAATTCTTAAATGGGATAACAGTAGCATTATAGTGTCGGAAAAATGGCCAAATGACATTGCACAAGAAGACTGTTTTCCGAAACGATGTATTTTAACGAAAATGGGGCATTCCCGAAGTCCGTCTTTATGTCAATGTGTCCGAGCACTTTAGACTCTTAGAGTACTAAATGTGATTTTCCACAGTAAACACGACTTCACGATTTACCCCCTTTATCAGACCTATTACGGAAATATATTTATCCTATAATTTGGCTACGGCTTCGGTGCGAATAACTGCTGCACATGATAACTGCACTTAAGCGGAGCGTATTTCGGCTGTCAGGGTTATTCATTTAGCTGGCGCTCCAAGTGGGTGGTGCAACCGGATACCTCGGCCTCTTGAGACACGCGATATTCCCCTCGCTCTACGCATTTCATGTAGTACGCAATGACTGTCTAGGCCTCGTAAATATACTTTCTCATAATTTTGTTGAACTTGGATATTTCAGCGATCGAGTCTTCGTCTTCTTCTTCTCAATTTCAATTGTTGTCTGCCAATTGCGTTATTTTTATTTTTTTCATAGGAGGTAAACAAACAAATTAATAAGTAACGTACGAAGTTTATAATAAGGCTCCCAAACGCATCCTAGTCAGTCTTTACGAATAAACTGAACAATGATCTCATTTCAACGCCCAGATGGCTACGTTAATTTTGATTTTAGTCCATCGTAAACTTGCTACTCATTTGCTGCGAGTAGGCATGATTTATGCATTTTTAGGCAAGCTCGTACGGCAATTGCGCGCACAATTCTAGGGCAACGCCGACGATTTAAGGTCAACAAGCCAGAACTGGCCGTTTCGGTGTCCAGTATTTGTCGAATACACTTTTTCCAGACTGTCGGCTGCCACGCAAACGCTGCATGAGTTTTAGTTCTTCAATTTAAAGGCTTCAAGTGGTAGCTTATACTCTGCGCTGCAATCAAGACAGATCGGGGGAAGTTAGTTCCATAAGATTGTATAGTCTTTAGTGCAGTGATGTGAACCGTGTTTGGTCATTCGAATCATATGTGCCAGCAAGCGTTTTTGAAAATGCCTATTAAATAACATTAATAATATTATTATTAATAACAATATAATATTATTATTATTAATAACATAGCCCGAATTTTGTCTGCCCACCTTGCCTGGCCACAAGAGACTCCATCAAAACGCCATATCTTAGTCTCATGATGCCGAAAAGAATCTTCGTATAAAGAGAAATGCATATCCGTTACGTCATGGGCGTTTACGAATGTTATCTTCTTGTTAGATCTCCTTTGTTCCAAATCCATAAAAAAGTACCTTTCCCCAGGGGCTTTATACAGCCAAAGTACTCTATTGACCCTTTGATGTAACTCCTAAAATAAAATGTACTTTTCTGCTTGGAAGTTCTGCAGTAAATATATTACTAATGCTCCTCTTTAAATTGAAGAACCAGCGGCCTTGCGGCATGCAGATAGCGAATCTGTTCCACTGAAAGCTGAGAAAGACGTATGTTTATTAGGGCATTTTTATGAAAAGCATACACCCAGAATACACAAAACCAGTGCCAAAAAGGAAATGAGAGAGAGAGAAAAACCAAAATAGATAAAGCAGCAAAATAGAGAAATCTGAGGGGTGGAATGTGAAGAAGAGGAGGAGGACAAAAGCAGAAAAGCCGCAAGTTTAAAACTGCACGCACGCACGCGATACATGATCGAGGTAAGGAATGACACACGCACACACCTCATATGCTCATAAAGTTCTCCTTGTCAACAGACATTAAACACACAGACAGGGTGCCCTTCATCCTGGCACCGGTCTCCTTCCCGCTCGGTTTGCAAAACAGGTCAACATCGAGGTTCCCCGCCGTCTCGGTGCCAGTCGGCAGGAAGATGTGTTGACCAAGGAAGCCCGCGGCGCCTACCGCTCTCTTGTCGAGGATCTTTCGGAAAAGAGGGGAGATAAACAGCTTGAAAGAAGGGCTAACAAGAGCAGGCCAGAATGTGTCACATTCATCACCTTTCAAAGCGCGGCGGGAGGACATTAACTGCCCGACGCCAATCATTCAATTCATAGAAGGGTAAAAGACAACGTCACGTCAACTATTAAAAGAATTTCCGAATTTTCTAACCATGCATGTCAGTAAACCGGACATTTCCTCAACTTAAGCCAGGCAAACTATATGCTGTCTATGTCCATCAGGCTTTCCTTAAGCGGTGTGGTATGTCGCTATTCATTGGGGAGCAGGGGGGGGATAATCCACGCGAGAGCAACTAGATTACGTTAAAAGTACACCAAGAGCTGGAGGAGCCATAGACACACAAAAGAAGTCACTCCGATCTCATTTGAATTTGTGGATTGTACCTTCGCAGGATGCACATGAAAAGGCAGTCGGCGGACTGCAACTGTTACGCCTCCCCAGACAGGTTTACAGCGATCATCAGTGCGGCGCAAAATGTAATTCGACACAATCAAGAGGATGAAAAAAAAACTACTACGAGAACAGGTCGCGCCCCAGGCATGGGGGACAAGGAGGATTGCCAGTTTATTACCTTGACGTTGCTAGGGAAACCAGGAAAGCTAGCTGGTTGATCAATGTGTGACCGCTCACAAGACTCAGCTGCCGCCTCATCGATAACCCAGTAGGTGAATCCACCGGAAGGCCAGTAATTATTACGGTAGTTGGCCTATAGAGCACGACGATGGTTGCCAAAACAAGCGAAAGTGATTGAGAAGAAGCAGCCGTGATCGGTGCGACAAGAATTTTATTCGCCTGACGCTTCGAACCCCCCCCCCCCTCCTCCCGGATCCATATTCGGTGCTGAGGCTCAGTTTAGCGAGGACAATTTTCCGCTCGGGGAACGCGCAGGCGTACGCGTCGTCAAACGTCGGGGAGCCAGATGGCCGAGTAAGCATTATGTCCAAATGCAACACAGCTCAACAGGTCGCAGCCCGTGCGCCGGCCATCAAGCGGTTAACGCACAAGCTGAAAACTATCCTCGATGTAGGGGGGGGGGGGAGCCGTTAATTGCCATGAATCTTGAAAGATGCCTCCTTGAAGCCGGGTATGCAGCTTCAAAACACTTTGGTCGTTCCAGCGTCTATGGCTAAACCGACAGAGTTCGCAACTTCATTCACTCGTGATGCCAAAGACTGCAAATCACCAAAGCTTAAAGTTACTAAAACGATAGCTGGCGTTCAGATACAGGTTCGACACCATCCGAACGATATAAGGCACTTCCAAGAACTCAGTCAATGACACAGTTGAGTATAAGGGACGAAAACTACATCGAATATCGAACAATAAGCCCAACTCGCAAAGACGTACGAATTAAATTCGGTTCCTGTCCCTTGTCAAAGAAATTTGTAACATGGCTCAAGTTACTTTTGCTGTCTGAAGGTATATTGAAGTATTTTGGCAACGTTAAATGACGGTCGGCAGAAAAATACAGATTGAAATATCGGCATCCCACGAGATATAATTATTAACAAACGAAGTTCTTTGGGAACGGAATAAAATCTATCGTGCATAAGCCTATAACTGCTTTGCGCACTCAGTTTGTACACCCTAAGAACTGGGTTGGCCATTTTGTCAGAAAAGAAATCGCCTAAAAAATACCGCGTACCAGTTGTGATGCAGTCTATTGTGGCTACCCGTATAAATGAACACTAGTTGGCGTTGAGGAGACGAGAATACCTCGATCTAGTTGCTATAGAAACACGGGAAAGAGGCCACAACTTTACAAGCGAGAAAACCCAAATCATTGGTGCCTGCCCAACTAGGAAGGACCGCGAATTCCTGGAGGCAATATACTCAGACAAAACATGCATTAAAAGGCACGCCGGTTTGGATGTCAATTACAAATGTCTCAAGGTCAGACAGAAGCGCAAACAGTCACTATCGACCCAATAATTAAATGCAGGTGAAGCTTATTGGCTTATACTCGGGCAAACCATATAATTTTGCGTAAGGCATCATTTTAAGTTCACTGTTTACATACATCCCTCACTTGCCTAACGACGAGCTTCGGGACGAGACTCGAAAATTCACACAAAACACGTTATTCTGAAGTGGATCCGACAGAGCAAAGGGAGACCGGAATGGCGATTTCTGGCTTATTAGCCATCATCAGCCAGTCATACCCAATCTCAAGGGTTGGAACCCTCGAGATTCGAGCCCGCGACCTTCGGCCATTGAGTGTAATGCTCTGCCTTTAGTCTACAGGTTCCCTGCTTCGTCGGTTGTGATCGGGAATAGGATGAATGAATGTAGGTGTTTCGCCGATCTAGTTGTCAGATCAATTTCATCAGATCAACTAAGTCACTATGTGATGCTCTTGAGGCTTTGCATTGCCAGCTCCTTGGCAAAGCATAATCTAATTGTTTCTTGACTAGATTGGCGAAACACGCTATTCTGCTCTCCAAAAACCTCGCTCGTTAATGAAAATATAACACCTAAGAGACGACTACCTTGCATGCTTATTTTGTTAATAAAGCCTGAACTAAACTACATTCTATAGGAAGGAAAAAATCCTTTAAAGAGGGTATGCTGCTGGTACATAAATCAGAATGGTTGGATTTATGATTCCTACTT
>JAYGXS010000004.1:12006154-12020667 GCA_036362985.1 Ligula intestinalis | reverse complement strand
TGTCAATTGCTTCTTTCGGATAACTACGCTCTTTTTGCTTACCCAAATTACCCTATTTTTGTTTTAAGGCTTTATCTTGCCCCGCATAAATGGACACTATCTTACTTGTTTTAAACTTGGAAACATTCGGTATAAGTGCACTACTTACTTTTTGCTAATATGCTCACGTTTTAGAACCCTGCTTTCTGTCAAGACATTGTTTTTGGTTCCGTTTTCAGGTACAAAGGGCCTGATCTAGACAGGCTTAAAAACAGCTAGATCGAAAAATTTCAAGGAGAATTACTAAAACAGCCCACCAATTGGCGGTGGAATTTCACATATAATTAACATGTGCACGCTAAATGCATAGCTGAGAAAAAGAAGAAAAGTTGAGGATGCTTGAGAGTGTGAAGGAGAGATGATATACGCGAACGGTATTGGGAAAGGCAAGTAAACGCTACAGGACGATGAGAAAGATGATTGATGAAATCTAAAGTATGCTGAGGAGGAAGGAAGGAAGGAAGGAAGGAAGGAAGGAGGAGGAGGAGAGGAGGAGGGGGAGAAGGAGGAGAGGAGGAGGAGGAGGAGGGGGAGGAGGAGGAGGAGGCAAAGAGAGAATAAACAGCCAAAAAATAGTAATCGTGGGATTAGTGTCAAAGGACATTTGCGATGCGATGCATTATGAATGTACTATTCACGGTTTTCGATATATTCTACAACTAAAAACGTTGTTAAGACCAAAACATACAATTTCTTCAGGAGTAAAACTTGAAGAAGGCCTTCTCCGCTACCAAATGCGTACAAGCAAAAGTATCTTTGTGTATGTTTTCGATAAATTATAGTTGAATTTATAGGGGCATCGAAAATGGATGCGAAAAAGGCTATCACATAAATTGCTATTTTTGTTAAACAGTCTGCCAACAGGCGGTCAGAGGAGGAGGAGGAGGAGGGTTAAAAGACAAAAGCAGGCTTACGTCGATCGTGATCGGCCGCTTGTAGGGCTTCAGACGGAAGAAGATAAAAGTCTCGTTCCAGACGGGGTTACTGGTGCTTGTGCAGACACTGGTGTATACAACAGTGCCCTCGCATTCTATGCGACAGTACGGCGAGGGCGGAACATTGGACTTCAACCAGGTGAGGTTACACGCCCGTTGGACCTCGATGCGTGTTGCCGCTATTGCTGTTCCGGTGAAAATGGCAAATGGGCCTGGCGCCGGATTGTCCAGTAGTAACTCCCTGAAAAATGAGAGCAGAATGGCGGATGAGATACAGTCGGCGAAAATGAGAGTTATTACAAAGTAGAAACCCCTTTGAAGCAAGAAAAAAGTCACTTTCGGCTTTTTAATTTTTTTTCAAAAAAGCCTATACGCACGTGGATCACCGATATTTTGCCGCTACATGGTACATCTGCGTCCACAGACCCTCGAATCTACTGACCTTCTACAAGTTAGAGAGTAATTAAAAAGATAGTAAATTCACAACTGGAGTATCTCCCAGAAAACGTCGAGGGAACGCTGGGAGACCCAGCAATGAAGCGAACCTCACCCAGCCGCGTCGTGCAGCGGCAGAATATCACCCGAACAGGTGTCTAGGTTCTTAGTTAGTACCCGTGCTACCAGTATGGTAAGATTAATTACAAGCCTTGCGGCGCTACATTCCAGCGTGGGATAGGCTGGCGGCCATAGTTAGAAGAGGCGTAAGTACCCCGGAAGATCAGGCTTCAGCCTTAGCGTTGTAGGTGCGTGTGACACCACAGGTCATTGTCACACTTTGCTCAGGAGCCCCACCGGGTGGGCCTCAATCTCGGAGGCGAGGAGTCGGAGCAGCATGGTCAGGAGGGGCTGCTCCGTCATCAAAAACACACATATAGAGGAGGGGAGATAGATCCACCGTAGGGAGGTTTAGTGTAGCAGACCTTGGCCGCCGTGAGGGCGAGTGAGAACGCGTCTGCTGTGGTTCCTGTCTCAGGTGAAAGTGGCTACTGGCGAAGCCAGGGTTGGTCCTGACTGCGTCCAGCTAGGCCTGAGAAAGTTAACTGTCGAGGCCACAGGACCGCCAAAGGACGCTGACGTAGCTGTTATCGGTTAGCCAGAAGCAGTTGCGAGGTCAAGCCTCGGGGGCGGGGGCGCCAGTGAATGAAAGCCTTGGAACAGTTGTTTGGGACGGCACGACTATGGGGCAGCGAGTCTTTTAGAACATAAGGGGGGTGTGGGCGTCCACCACACTTGCAGGTAACATTAGTTTAAGTGTTACTAAACTTATGCTGCATGTACTACGAGCTCTCTTCCCTCAGCCACCCCCCCCGTGTCCGGTATCATGACAAAGTCAAGAAGATCAGAGACGGGAATGGGTACAGGTGGCTAACGGTTAAATCTGAACCTACGTCTGTCGCCAGGTTCCCGATCCGCAATAAGCACTTGACTAGGATTTTAACACAAAAAGAAGCGGATAGGAGCGACGGCATGGATCCCAGCTTATATTCTGGGCCTGGGTATCACTACACAAGCACTTAGTTCTTAGGTATGCGTGTTAGGTAGCATAGAACTTCAGTAGGTAAGGCTGCTCCTCAGCTCCTTCCAAATCCAGCTCCTATGCCACCTGTGTGATGCGAGTTCGAGAATAGCACGGTTTACCGTGGCTGATAGGGCTGCCAGCTCACACTAATAACATGCCATGCCATTAGCCCAGTGTTTGTTGTTGTGCGTATCGGCTGATGAATGGATGGGGAGTCAGACGCCAACGGCTCCTTCTAATCCCCTGGTTGTGTGTGTCAAAAGGGCCAGGTGGTACTGCGGTGCGCGCAGACGGGTTCGCTGGCCCTACCAGTCACTGCGTCCGATACCGCCTTCCGGTCTTCTTGACTCTGTCTTGACACCAGGCACAGGAGGGTGAGGCACTAGGGAGTGCAGTAGATGCAGTGAAAGTCTACCATTACTTAAAACTACACCACGCGCAAGTTACCGCGTTTGCCTTCAGCTTGCTGAAGCACGCGTTGAAACTGACGGTCAAACTGTCATGGTAAACAATTATGTAAAATAACGAGTAAGTACAATTCATTTGTTAATTTGGCAGAACTGCCTTACAGGACCGCCTTAATATCTATTCCACCGCACAACTGTTTTATGTACTTTGTGGTTTAAAATTCAATTCGTGGTAAGGGAATGTAGATGAATATTTAATTATGTTGGAAGTCATCAAAAAATATTCAATTTAAGAAACTTTTATTTGTTTCAATGTACTAAATAGAATCAACCCTATCAACATCAACTCCTGTCGCTCAGACTACTGGAGCCTATTGATAGAAATTCAGCCTCATATTAGCGGAATCTAATGAAAAGAAAGATAAGTTGCGTACCTGAAAATGTAGGCTACTTTTAGAAAGAGGACCCCTAAAGACAGTCCTGCCGTTAATTTTTTACACCAGGATGCAAAACGTCGTCTTCGTTGGAGCCAAACTGAGAAAAGTAGGTGACCAATTAATTTACTGGTGAGATACGCAAGCCACCGTACGCAAAGGCAACTGACAATCAGGACCTATCAACATTGCATTAAATGGCTTTTTCAATCTAGGAGAGTAAAATACCCCGTTCTACTGTCTCAAAGCAATATTCGAGTGCTTGTTCAGGCCCGAACGAATCACATATTGCGCTACCTGGAAACAGCCTAGTAGTCATTCTGGTGGATTCTAGATGATTGCTTAGGAAATCCTGCTTGGGCAGTCAGCTCGCTGTTCTGTATTGGTGGATTCCATATGGGCGGTAAAGTTGGGCGGGTAATATCGACCAAGTTTGATTAAATTCATGGCGCGAGGTGGGGCGTTTGTAGCTTAGCGGTTAGAGCATTGGCCTCCAGCAAAGGCCTTCTCCGATGCGCGGGTTCAAATCCCGCCAAAAGCCTCGAGTTTTTTTCACAATTGGGTCAATTAAAATCAAGCAAATCCACCAAACCTCCTGATAACTATATAGAGAGGGCGAAACCCGAACCATGCAAAAATTTAGATCATGTGGTCAATCTCAAATTGCCCTGGCAATCACCACCTATTTTGTGTTTTCTTTTCCTCTCTTTTATGACCTTACTGTTTACGAATCAATCTTCTGTACACAGTGAGCTCATTCTTATCAGTCATCTGTTTTATAGAGCAAGGGGTCGCTGTGGAAAAGCTGTCGCGAAATGTATTGATTCCAGAAAATGCTACTATTTACGTCTCTTTTAATGGAAATTGAAATTCAGTGGACATGAATTAACTCGATCTGGTTCACAACGTCTTTAGTGAAGGCCAGTAACTTAATGGAGTACCAGCTACCAAACTGCAGGTCACACGTACACAGTAATTGAACGAGCACATAGGTAGGTAACGCCCCATATCAAAAAGTGAGAGCTGAAAGCAATTTGAAAACAAAAAACAGTGGCCCTTTTGTGAGTATTCGATCGGTGCACATGTTTCTGCGCTGGCCTTCAGTGGCTTGTCCGATATAGAGCCGAGATGACGAAGAAAAAGACGGGTATACTACTGTCTGTCGGTATGATGCTGGCTAAAGAAGGCCGAACGTGGTAGGACGACATAGCGAATGTGGTGCCTGCCTTCAATGAAGGCCTGATTCACCGGCTTTTGGCGAAACACCTGAGTGGCGTGCCTAGAGGGGAACGTGGATGTGAACTTCTACAACCGAAACAATCTCACAGCAGACCACCCCCGCACCGACAGTCTGACATGCCACATTCTACCTAGATTTTTCACCATGTACGGAGAACTACGATATGCCACCGATGATTGGACTTGCCAAGCGCAAATTTTGACAAAGACACACAGGGTGCACTCTAGTTGACCCAATTGTGAAAAAAACTTGCGGTATTTGGCGGCATTTGAACCCACATAGAAGGGAAGGCCTTAACCGGAAGCCAATGCTCAACCATTTAGCTACAAATGCCATGATTCACACCGTGAGTTTAATCACACTTGATCGATTTTAACCGCCTAACTTCACCGCTCGTATGGAATCCACCAATACGGGACAGCAAGTTGACTGCCCAAGCAGGATTTGCTAAGCAAGCATCTAGACGTAAATATTAGGGGGTTTGGCAGATTTGCTTGATTCTAGTTGACCCAATTGTGAAAAAACTCGCGGCATCAAGTAAAAACGACAAAGGAAAGGTAGACAGGAATGGCCGTTCATCAAGCAGTAATACACAATCCCAGAGGTGGCGACCCCCAGATTCGAACTCGGGACCTGTTGGCCATTGAGCACAACACCTTACCATTGCAAGTTGTTTTTTGTCGGCTGCGATGGAAAATATGATGATCGAGCTCCAAGGCAAAACGGGACGAGCATGTTCCAAAACCAGATCAGTGAGTGTCCTACCATTCACGGAGACATATAGGTCCTGGCTAAATTCTGAGTAAAAATGCGAAGAAGCAAAATCCCGGGCACCAACACCACACAGGGATCGCTCGATATTTCCAAAATGCGGCTTTACATGGTCGTGGAGCAACATCAAAGACTGCTCTAGCTTGGGTTCACACAGTCTAACGCACGTGACTGCATGGCACAGCGTTCGCCATCTCTTTCTCTCGGCTTACTGTCCCTAAGCCCAATGATGCTGTGGGAATCTGTTCGAGCGCGGTAGAGTACCCATGCCGCCTTCAGTCCGCCTAAAGCCTCTTGGCAATCGATTGCTTGAGACTGGACACCGGCTCTAGGCTAACTGAAGCTGTGTCCTTTGCCCATTGGCTGCAAAGAGGCGAATTCGAGGCGCACGCAAGCGTTTTGCACCGGGGCTGACAACCTCGAGAGTGATCAGTCGGGTGACTAGAACTCATTCTGCTTCTACCTGTTGGGCTGCGTGTACGCTCAGTAAAACTGGTATATTTACCTCTTTCCCCTGCTCTGTGATTTGCGAACCCTTTAGCTGTCGACCATCACAGTTTGTCAGTCCCATCAAATGCATTTAGCTACCTCCTAGGAGTCCACTGTTTCGAAAAACAACAAATGTTATGAGTAAAGAGGGAGAGAGATGCTCGCTCGTCAGAAAAATGTCTTTCGATTTCTTAATGAAGTCCATCGTCCGAGACAAGGGTGGCATAACAAAAAGCAACAGTTTTAGGGGCTAATCAAACGCCAGCCCGGAGGCGAGTGCGCAGGGCCTTGTATGCCGTGCAAGACCAATAAATCGATTGGCTTAGCTCCCATTGGAAAGCCACGTTTCGATCAGTTCCCAGCTCATCTTGTTTCTGACTTGGGTGATTATCATTGTAACCCGTTTCGTAGATATGAGCGGCCATTCCGTCTCACATCCAGCTTATGTTCGCGTATACGCGATCCAAGCATGCGTTCAGTATGTCCTGTGTACTTCCAAGGACAGTTTAGGCTAAGGATATAATACGGCACACCGGCTGTTCCCTATGATTTAATCGTACCTTGAGTTTCATAATAATAACGCTGTATGGTAGTTTTGGGTCGGTGTACGATTCCAAAACAATGGCCTGCAGCAATGCGCTCAGTCACCTGTGACAGGTCTTTGATACATGACAGCGCATGCCTTAGCATAGAGGCTGGTTTGGGTTGAGTCCTCTGGGGGCGAACACGTAGGCATCATCTTAGGAACGCTTTCGGATAGCCGTACCGCATCAAGTGACGAGCGAAAAGCCTGAGTCCTATGCACACAGACACACACACACACACACACACACACACACACAAACACACTTGGAATGCGAACATTCGCCTCAATTTGTAAACAAAGGCTTTTTTTACTCTTACTTTCCCATTCTTCTCCCTGCCTCGGCTCTCACGAAAAGATGCACACA
Source organism: Ligula intestinalis (assembly GCA_036362985.1). Taxonomy (NCBI): domain Eukaryota; kingdom Metazoa; phylum Platyhelminthes; class Cestoda; order Diphyllobothriidea; family Diphyllobothriidae; genus Ligula; species Ligula intestinalis. Next base: position 12,013,883 of record JAYGXS010000004.1, on the reverse strand, counting down.
AAACCTCCCTGTACGTAACTAACTGAGGAAAAAGCGCACCGAAACAAGCATACTGTAGAACAGCCGTTTCAGCGATAGCTTGGTCTGTTTACAACTGCCAGTGCTTAATGCGGAACAGCGGCAAGCATTTCACGTGACTGAACGACCTACTCGACTTTGATTTGATCATTTTTTTCGTTGCCTCGGCCTTCTAGTGGACTTGGTGGCAGGTCGCATTGAGTCACCACCTGTTCTAGTGAGCTGTTTCTCTTTATCAAATGATCACCTCAAGAATCTCACCTTTGCAAATCTAAGAGTGGTTATCTACCATCTGAAGATTGGTCGAGGATAGCATTATACAAACCTGCAATGGTCGGTGCGATCTCCGCTGCAGTGGCCTCGCCACGGCTGCCGATTGGTCGCTCACCTTTGCGTGTCCCAGCGATCTCCATGCCTCCAGCCCGTCCTGTCCTGAACCCAAATCCTCTGGTCTCCGACCTTGCCTCACCACCTGGTCTTAAGATCTTACAATTCAACGCCAACGGCCTCCTTGGGAAGCTTGACCAGCTCCTGGCCTTCATGCGCTCTCACAGCATAGCTGTGGCGGCTATCCAAGAGACAAAGTGGTCTTACTCCACTAAGGTCCCTTCCTGTGCCAATTACACGATTTTCCGTCGCGACCGCGGCCGCAACAAAGGCGGAGGTTTGGCCTTCCTGGTGGACAAATCCATTGTCTATCACCAGCTACCCCTGCTTTGAGCCGATCCCACGGAAAAACTGGCGATTTCCCTTGGCATTGGCCCGGCGCCGCTAACCGTCGTGAACGTGTACATCCCTCTAACTTCCAGTTGTCCTCCCAGTTTCACCGCCTCTATCGCTCACAACTTACCTTCTGGAGACAGTTTGGTGCTAGGTGACTTCAACACCCACCATTAACTGTGGTGCTCTAACTTGGCAGCCGACCCCCGAGGAGAAGCTCTGGCTCATGAAATCCTTTGTCATTCTCAACGAGGACAGCCAAACGCGGCTCCCGACCAACGGTGCCGCCAGCTCACCCGATGTTTCCCTCGCTAGTCTCAGTCTGGTAGCCTCCACCATGTGGAACACGGAAATTAGCCTGGGTAGCGACCATTGTGCTTGAATTGGCCACCGCCACCGAGCGTATCAAGGCCCCCAAACGGCACTTCATTAATTTCAAGAAAGCCAATTGGGCAGCGTTCACGACCGAATGCGAAGCCGAGCTCGATGGCTTACCGCCTCCCACCTGTGTCAACACGGCGGAGCGAGCCCTTCGTCGACTACTCCTGACAGCAGCAAGTCACCACATCCCTAACGGCCGCATTCCCCTTCTCCATCCTAACTATCCGCCCTAAGCCTCCCGCCTGGAACGAGAGCGAGAAGAAATACGAGCGCGTGATGCCAGTGATCCGCGCGTTGACGAACTAAATGGCTTAATCACTAAGGCTATCGACGATGGCAAACGCCAACGCTGGCATGAACTAGTTTCAGATTGTAATTTCAGCGGCAACTCAGCTGCCACTTGGAAGCTTTTACGCAACCTGACCAAACCCTGGGCAGATACATCTAATCAGTCTATAAGCTTCGGGGACGGCAAGTTCATCTCCAACAACAGTAAGATCACCGCGAAGATGAACAAGCTGTTCTCGCCCCGCTCGGCGCCCAGTCCCAAAAGCCAGCGCTCCCTTCTACGTCTCCTCCATAAAGGCCCGCCCCAGACATTTTCTTTTCGGCTGATGCCATCCTCACCGCCGTCGAGAAAACGAGAGCTTCGAAAGCCTTAGGCCCAAATGGTCTGGCGCCACATCGGCCCGAAGGTGGCTGCCTACCTTGCCGCCCTCTTCAACCTTTCACTGGGAACTTCAATCATCCCGATTGCTGGCGCCAGTCGATAATTATCCCCCTGGTCAAAGCGGGAAAGGACCCCTGCCTAGCGACCTCTTAACGTCCAATTGCCCTCCTCAGTCCATTGGCGAAGATCCTGGAATGGCTCGTCCACCCAATTCTGACGTCTGTGGCGGAGCTATCTTGCCACCAACATGGTTTCTAATAGGGTCGTGGGACTACAACGGCGCTTTTCGAGCTCAGCGACGCTATCCTCGAGGGCTTCAATCAACTGACCGTGGCAGTCTCAATTGACCTGTCACGAGCCTTTGACTGCGTCCGCCACGATCAGCTCCTGCAGGACTTGGTCCCGCTGAACGCCCCGACTGGCCTGGTCCGACGGTTGGCGGCTTACATCCGTGGCCGTCACGATCGTGTCCTTTTCCGGGGCGCTCTCTCTTAGCCCCGTAAGCAGACCTGTAGCGTCCCTTAAGGCTCTGTGCTCAGCCCGACGCTCTTTAACATCTACATGCGAGAGCTCCCACTCCCCCGGGCATCTGTGCAAGTGGTATCCTATGTGGACGATGTTACATTCTTTTGTCGGCACCACGACATAGATCAGGCTGCACAGCTCCTCACGGAGTTCATGTCTAGTATCGAAAACTTCCTCACAAAGCGCGGAATGACGATCTCGGCAGCCAAGTCGTCCGTCACTGTTTTCACGCTTAATCCGAAGGAGTTTAATCGTCACCCCGTCATCACCGTCAATGGGGCGTCCTCACCGCTCGTCTGCAAGCCCAAATTCCTTGGCGTGCGTTTTAAGCCGCTCTTCACGTTTGCAGACCATGCCAGGGAGACCGCAAGCAAAGTAAGCCGCTGCACTAAGGTCCTCAAGGCTCTAGCAGGCACATCCTGAGGCTGCGCGAAAGAGACTTTGTCGACTGCTGCGCGCTGGCCAAGCCCCACCCTACGTATGCGGCATCAATCTGGTCTCCTACAATGAGCTCTTCCAGCCACCGCCGCCTCCAGTCAGCACAGAATGCTGCCCTCCACACGATCACGGGTTGCTATAAAATGTCGCCTATAGATCATCGTCATGCGGAGGCTTCTGTTCTACCGGTCGCCCATCACAACAGTCTCCTTAGCCAGCAGTTCTGGCGGAGCTGTTCACAACCCGGCCATCCCAATCATCACCGCTGCTGCGCTCCCGAGCCCTGCCGCAACGTCCGGCCGTCTATTCGAGCACTCCACAAGGAAGTTGCTGCCTCGTCTCTCGCGGATCTACCTGTCGATAGCTCTGCCACCAAGACAGGCTTCCAGTGTCTCCATCAGAGAGTCGTTGTCGAGAAGAAACGAGATTACCGTCGCCTGGTCCTTTTGGGTGGCTATCCACCTCCGATTGCGGCCTCGGATCGACATCTCCCGATCCGCTGTACCCTGGCGCAGCTACGCAGTGGCTACTGCATGCTAATTCGCCAGTACCAACACTGGCTCGACCCATCCATACCCGACTGCTCTCCCGACTACGGCGTTTCTCCGCATGACTGCCGTCATCTGCTCGCCTGCAGTTCCCGACCAGGCACCCAACTCACTCCCGCGGACCTTTGGCTCAAGCCGGCTGAGGTCGCAGCTTTTCTTCGTCTCCCAATTGCACCCAGTTTGGACTCCAGTGGGGACTCCTGAACCAACTATGGGCTACGACACACACGGTGGTCGCTTAGGACCAAGAAGTCAGTCATGTAGAACAGTCAAGTAGTAGAGCGTCCGGTCCCAGAACCAACGGATTCTGGGTCAGAATATTGGGTCTTCTAGACCGAGGATTGGGATACAGCTGAGGGATAAAGGTAGAGGGGTCGGAAATATCCAGCCCCATGCAGATAATATTTACGATCACAAATGGAGCTGTGCCCGTATTCTTCTTCACAGAGTTGAAACACATTGCAGAACACCAGCTGACAGAAAAGAGGAAAATCAATACCTTCACGTTCTCTTCCGAGCTAATAAATAAACAAGATCTTTTATCAAACAAAACAGGCGCCAAGCAAACATAATAGCAAACCGAGGTCTAGAGGGCCATTCCGTACATAAGAGGGGTCCCCGAAGTTACAACTCGCCGGACTCGGCATTGCCCATCGACCTAAGGCGACAGTAGGCCACCGTGTGATGCAACCCAAGGACGGACTTCCCGCTCCCGAAACCTTCGCAGTTGTCTACCAAATATGCTGCAACAGTGCGGATTGCAACTACATTGCACAAATAGGGCGAAAATTGAAGACCCACCAGCATGAACACAAACTGGCAGCTTGGAGACTAGATCCAAACTCGCCATTTGCTACTCCGACTGCAAAGACTGGCCATACTTTCGATACTCCATAATCGACCACCTTAAGTTGATGAACCTCAAAAGCGAGACGACTGACGCCTGAGGCATAGTATTCGGCTTATAAAGTGTACAACCTCTTGACTGACAAGGAGTCCTATGTGCCCTCGACGACTAAAGAGTTCAAAAAACTCACGAACAACATCAACACGGCGATCGACAAACTTAGGAAGTCAGGAGCCCTCACAAGAAAGGAGGCGCTATCTGCAAAGGCATCTGATACTGCGAATGCACGTCTCTACGTCCGACCGAAGGTGCAGAAGCCAGGGGTGTCCTTACGTCCCATCGTATCCTTAAGAGGCACTCTAACCTTTGAATTGTCAAAGTGGCTTTACCAGCGATTGATTTTCCTTACAAAGAATTCAGAATAGACAGTAAAGTCTGCTAAAGAGTTTTCACCCGCATCCAACACCTGGAAGTGGAGGTAGACGAGGTGATGGTGTCATTCGATGTGGTCGCATTGTTCACCTCAATTCCACCCGATCTGGCTATCGACACTATCGACGGCCTCCTCGGCGAAAAACATGAGGAGACCGAACAAAAACTGAAGAGGGTGCATATCATAGAGCTCCTGGAACTGCGTCTTTAAAATAACTTCACATTTAAACAGAATAGGCGACAGGACGCAACTTTGCCTGGTACAGTTAGGAACAAGAAATATGTCCTCAAAACCTACCCCCCCCTCCAATTCACCCTGCTTACAGCATAAAAATAAAACAGGCCCATGACTTCCGAGCGCGACAGCACTTTATAGGCGGCTTGACAGCTGATGAAGATAACAGCACCCCGACCGGGACTGCTTTTAGAGCCAGTACACAAGTTTTCACTGAAATATCATGACAAATCAGTCTGAAATACCCTTTTTATGTAGCAAAATAATATAAAAAGCTGTATACCAGCATTCCCAATAATTTGATAGGAACCTCTGCATACAGCAAGCACATACTTGGCATCCACAGATTTTGGCAAGAATATACGCAGGATGTAGGCCGCCTCTTGGAGGGGTTCTTCCAGAAACGGTACTAGCACGTAACGTCCACGAGGCAGAGTGAAACGACCGAAGATGGCCCGATGTGCCTTTGCCTCCTGCACGTAAATGAGCTTGCAGTTGGACATGACGTGGACGCGGACTTGACGATTGTTTTCGACCTAAAAAGAGGCAGAAGCATGGTCCAGACTGCGGATAATTCTGGGAAAGGACTAGGTTTTGAAGAGGTTTGGTAAGTGAAGGTACGGTAGGTTTTACCTCCTAAGACGGAGGTCAAGAGCAATTGGCAGCGAAGGAAGAGATAAATAGGACAAGGTTTAGGCAGATAGTATTGCTGGTTAAGATAAGAGAGACTGAAATGGCCATTTCTGGCTTATAAGCCATCGTCAGCCGGTCACATTGGTGCATCACCCGAGGCTTGAACTCGGGAGCTTTTTGATCACAGTTTAACGCTCTAATTATTGAGCCATGAGTTCGTTGCCTTGCCGGTTTAAATTGGGAGACATTGACACTCGTTGATGGACGTTCACCAGCCGAAATCGCAAGTAGTATAGGGGAACCACAGCAGACGCGTCTTCGTCGCGTTCCCACCCGCCCTCACGAGGGCAAAGGTCTGCTAAACCAATCTCCCTACGGTGGATCTATCTCTTCTCCTCTCTAGCTATGTTTTTGATAACGGTGCAGCCCCTTCCGACCATGCTGCTCCTCCTCCTCCTCGCCGCCGCCGCCGGGATTGAGGCCCACCCAGCGGGGCTCCTGATCTAACAAGAGCTACTAGCCAGCCACCTAGTAGTATAGGCAGATGGTATTGCGTGCAAATCGAGGGAGACTAGAATGGCCTTTTCTGGCTTATTAACCGCCGCCGCCGCCAGCCAGTCAAACCCAACCCCAAGTACTGCGCCACTCGAAGTTCGGACTCTCGACCTTTTTGATGAGGGTCTAACGCACTTAGTCGGTAATACTATCGCTGTGCAGCTGCTGGCGGGGCTCGAGAAATGAGACACAAGGCAGAACGGAACAATTGGGTTCCGGTAGCAGCCGGTGAACGTTCATCAACGAGTGGGAAAAAGTTGTTAAATGGCTTGTACTTTGGACAGTTGATCTGCTGTCTACTGTCCGAAACGGATGACACAACCTAACAAAACGCTGACTGACTTTTGGAAGTTGATCAGCCCTATCGCGATCAATTTTTTCTTCTAGCTAGGTAAGTGGTGTTGTTAAGGGGCAGAACGATTCAGTGGGACTTTTACAGGCGTTACGTGCATTAAAAAGCCGGAATCCTGGCAAGACTGAAATATCGCGGATGTGTGTCATCAATAGTAGAACTACACTTAAATTTTCCTTCGTAGCCGAAAATGCATTCCAGAACTTTCCGCATATATTTCATAAGTTACATTAGCAATAGTATGCAGTCAAATGTTAATCGACATCCTAAACCGTGTTTCCGATTTGGCTAAGGATAGCTTTTAAGTGTCACCATATTTTCTCATGACCCTGTAAATCAGTTTTACGGAGCCATTGGTAAAATGAAAGTTTTTCCTTTCGCTCGTAAAGATAGCAATCCCCTTGAACAACATGTATGATAATAAACCAGATTTTTTGACTAATGATCAGCTATTCTATTATTCTATATTTTCATCGTGTCTAAATATCTTTATATAGAGTATGTAGATAGCATAATTTAGCCTACTTTTCTACAGTTCTAACGACTGCTTTCTACATGCGCGCTACATGCAAAATCACTATTTCCTACATTACTGTTGTTCGTGCGTTACAGAAATATCTTTTTATGTGATACTATGGTGATACTCATAAAATATCCTTACTTCGAATAGAAAATATTAATTAGGTAGCCTCTTTAGGTTAAGTCAGTATCCACATAGTCCAGTTTTCGAATCTAAAAGGACATTTCATATCTCCCTGTGTCACTTAGTAGGATTCCCAATTTAACAAATTTAAGTACGATGGAGTGGAAGTGACAAAGACAAGCGAGATCGGAATGGCCATTTCTGGCTTATCAGCCGTTATCAGATAGCCATACACAATCCCAGGTGTGAATCCTCTACTAAAGCAACTGGCCGTAGCTCAATGGTAGCGTGTTACACGCCGTGAACAACGTGTTCCAACCTCGGGCGATCCACACCTAATATTGAGTAGCACCGGCTGATGATGGCTAATAAGCCAGAAATGGCTAGGCCGATCTCCTTGGTCTTTATCGGTTCCACTCCATCATATCTTACAAGTTCCCATGCGACTGCCTGCCAGAGATCTAAATTGAGTTCCAAGGTACACAAAAGACGAACATGTTCCCTAAACAGATGGGTGAGCGCCCTAGCATTCAAATTGAGGTATGCCGAACCCAAGCGTAGGTACTGATATGACAACATGCATGAAAAAAACAGTGCAAACAAACGACCGCGCGACTTTGGACACACATCAGAAGCAATAAAGCGCAATGGTAGGGAGGGGGGCGGGGGTACGTGCACATTTCTTAACGCTTACTTTGAGCAATGCGAAGCCAATGGGTGGAGCGGAAGTGT
>JAYGXS010000004.1:11983730-11997461 GCA_036362985.1 Ligula intestinalis | reverse complement strand
AATCACCGTGAATGCTTTCGGCTTGCTGAAGCACCCGGCAGACATAGTCGGAATCGATGGTCAAACCGTCATGTGCTGTTTGGATTGACTCTCCGGTGCCTCATAACGGCAGTTTTTTGTCGAGTATTTGATTGAGTTCCGTGTAAAAAAAAATTCCCTTCATGGGTCCTCTTGCGCCTGGCGTACTTCAAACCCTCCCCCCACCCCCTCGGTACACATATTTTTTCTTGTTTACAAAACTGTTAAACAATTTAGGCAAATTAATATTACGCTCATAACTATGCTTCGTCAAACTTCTCTTCTGTCTAAGTCATTGTTCACTTCCTTTTGCAATTTTCCTCTCCGGTTCGACAAAATAATTTATTTTTCCCCCGCGTTGATTATAATTTAGGGCTAACAACCGTTTTTCTACTTCGTTTCTGCTACTGGTTGCATTCAAGACCGAGATGCCTCGTACTGTAAATTATTTGTAAGCATGACTGCCCCTGCCTAATCTCACTTTCGAAGCGTCAAAGCATCAGATCCCGGCCTACGTCGGGGCGACTGATTTACATTCAACTCAACTGTGACGCAACGTAGTGGCTTTGGCTAATCGGGAGTGGCAGACAGGTGATAAGTAGATAATATTACCGGCAAGGACTATAAGGATAGATCCGGGCATATTAGCCGTCTCCAGCCCATCAACGAGTGTCAATATCTTCCGACCTAAACTGGCAAGACAACGAACTCGTGACTCAATGTTAAGGGTGTTTGACTTTGCTCATAAAGGTCGTGAGTTCGAGCCTCGGCCGTGCATCACTTGTGGTTGGGTATGACTGGCTGATGGCGAAGAATGAGCCAGAAATGTCCATTCCAGTCTTCTGTGTTTTTGCCAGCAAAACTATCTGCCCAAGGCTACTAGCCACTACAGCTGCTGCTGTCAGAACCCGAGAAATGAGATCCAAAGCAGAGCGGGACAAGTGGGTTCTGTTAGGGGTCAGTGAACTTTCATCAACGAGACCATAAACAGTCGTTCGGCGCTTTTGACCCCATCCATATTAGCTATTTCCATGAATTCTACTTAGTCATAAGTAACCCACTACTTGTGTCCTAATTGCCCGACTTGCCTGCATTTTAGACTTCTCGGAGGCTTCGATCGTTTGGAGTCTGCACGACTAGAGGATGTGCTGCTGGACTTTACTGGCTGCGTGCTGGAATCTCTTTGTTTCAGTCCGTATAACCTTTCCACGCATCTGGCCAGCGTGCAGATGTTTGAGTCGCTGACCGAAGCTCTCGCGGAGAACTCTCTCATCATCCTTTGCACAAAGGTGTGCATGGACTTTTACTTCTTTAACGTCGTCTAACGTCTTTGTAACTGCGGTTACAATGCCTACTCGAGTTTTTGACTCTGCAGAGGTCAGTCTAAAAGTTTGCCTGGACCCTCAAACCAAGCTGCACTCTAACCGGGCCGACCTATTGTTTAATAAGTGTTTGAGTGAAACTGGACTCCCTGTGAACTGAGGAGCTAGAACGTTTAGCGCTCGCAAGAAACGGGAGCAAAATACCTAGCCAAGCATATAGTTCAAACTTCTGTCAAGGTACCTGTGCGTAGTCTTCTCATGGGTATGTGACTGGTAAAATATCTTAAAAGCCAGGCGCAGATGGCTGAGTAAGCTGTTGACTGATGGGGCCGGGGGGGGGGGAACACATTAAAAAATCGGCCAACCATACCTCAACCCCGAGTCGTGAGAAACGGAGATCTGTATTTGAGTCACTTGATCATCGAGCCTACGAGTATAGTGGAACCTCGGTTAATGAGCGCCTAATCTAAGAGTATTTCAGGTAACAAGCAGGGCACTCGCAGAAAATTTGTTTCGATTGACGAGTTTCCGCTCACTTAACGAGCTGTCAGTGCGTGTATGTGTGCCTGGGTCCGCCGTTGAGTCTTGCTCATAGGCCGTGGGCCCTCGATCATCCGCAGCCATTCAGTGAACTTATACAGTTTGGAGGGTTGCGTTTTGCAAGACGAGTGTTTCACATGACGAGTTTGGTGTCCGAATGGATTCAACTCGTGAACCGAGGTTCTGCTGTACTACCAACTTGTGTGAAATTCCAAGAAAATTAGGGTTATATGTACGGTTCCGGTTAGCGTTGAGGTTAGGGCTGCTGCTTAGGTATTTGAGTTAATATTATGACCGCTGTTTATGTCGATATAGGTTTAGCGTATTTAAGTATGTACCCCCTGCAGTTATGTGCAGGGCCACCTTGCACAATCTTGCTACCTATACTACGAGGCCCCGATTGAGGGCCTTGCGTTTTTCGTATGTGAAACAAGTTAGATGTTAAAAGCGATGCCTCTCAGTGTGGGCATCATATCTCAGGTGATTAGAGCGTGGGCTTTACTCACGTCTTGCCCGAATTCCACCAAAGCTGTTGCGTTTTTTCACAATTTAGCTTTCAGCCAGCCTGCTGAAGTCTGCCAACGCATCTGTAAATTGCATGCCTATGAAGAATTCCGCTATTTTCCTCGCAAGCGGTGACAACCGCACGAGCTAATCGAGTCATCATTTGGTGGGATACACCTTTCGTTGTCCCCGTTCTGACTAAAAAAATCTCAAATTCATGTCAAACTTCATTTTTTTGGTTTTCCCGCTAGTGGACCATCTAAGTAAAATTCAGAAAACTGCCTCCTTTTCCGTGACATTGAATATGATGTTTGTACCTACCCACGTCAGTTATCTACAAACTGACCTTCATTTGGCCCTTGTTCAATTTATAGACGCCTTTATTAGTTGATAAGAAAAGTTCCGCGGAACGCGTTATGTGTAATTTTTCATCGTTTCCAGAAGTTCAGGTCAAACTTGGTGGTTAATTTCACCGGTAAAATATGCGCTCGAAGAGTCAACTGCCTGGCTTGGACGTGTTACTTCACGCTAGTCTACAGACGAGGCGTCACAAATAATAAGGCAGTAGTAAAAAGTCTCGTGTGTTGACTTTCGTTGGCGCAAAATGAACTGCGCCTTTTTCTTCGACTTTGCACGTGCGAATATCCAGAGGCTGAGTGCGTTCACACCCTTCTTGGCCTTGAGTCGTGTTTATATTGTCTTCCTTGTCAAGTCGGCGTACTTGTTCTTGTTACGGCTGTGATCATGCCTGATCTAGCCGACCTCACTGATGTCACGAACGGTACCTCTCCATGCGTGGCGATTGGCGGCAGCGGATCTCGAAAGCTCCACCCAGTCCCTTCTCCAGCGACGGAGGCCGAAGGTCCAACAACTGTTTCCATGTCTTGACGCACGGTGTCCAGCCAAGTCTTCAATTGCCCTCCTCCTCGACGTTTCCAGGTGGGCTGCGGCGCCGGGTCGAGGGCAGCATAGGTAAGCTCGTGGGGCGGACTACGGAGAACGTGTCCAAACCACCTCAGTCGCCTTTCTTGAATGGCCTGAGATATCCTCGTGATACGATCGCAGCGGATGCGGACTGTCTCATTTGAGATGAAGTCGCTATACTTAACTCGCAGGATCGTCCTCAGGCACTGGTGGTCAAAGACCTCCAGTCTTCGCTCATCTTCAGCGCGCACAGCCCAGCACTCACATCCATAGAGGAGGACTGACCGGATGGATGCGCGGTATACATGAATCTTCGTGGCGATGGAGATGTCACGTCGAATCCATAGGCGCTTTCGAAGGATTGAGAAAACCCAGCGAGCAGCATCGATACGGGAGACAATGTCGTCCTTGTTCTGCCCATTCGGTAGCAGCCTCACCCCGAGGTATTTAAAGCTGTCTCCTTCAAATTGATGGCCATTAATCCCCAGGGGTGCATTTTCCTGATCAGGGATGCAGCTCGAGAACAACTTTGTCTTTCGTGAATTTATGGACATGCCTACCGACATAGCGATCTCATTTAACCGGGACACTACTGACTGTAGACCATCAAAGTTTGAGGCTAACAGCGCAATATCATGGGCGTAGTCAAGATCAGTTAGTCGGCGTCCGGGTGCAAGTTCAACACCGTCCTCTTCATGTAGGGCTTTGCCGAGAATCCAGTCAATGACGTAGTTAAACAGAATGGGCGGAAGGACGCAGCTCTGTCTGACCAGAGATTGTTGTGGACCAGGACTCGTCCGGTGGTAGACCGATAGTAGGCCTTAATTATCGCAATGAGTTTGATCGGCACTCCATCCAGTTCCACGTAGGTGTAACGAACCTATAGTGTGCTAGTGAATAAACGGCGGTATCACAAGGTAGCCGACTTAGACCCCATTTATCGTCTGTAATGTTGCCCTTTTACGTGGGTTAGATGCATGCAAATGCTCTTCCAGAGTAGTCTTCTTCTATTTTTACCAACTAGTATCTTTCGAACCGGTACTTAAAAGAGCTTCCGCACATCCGAATTAAAAGTTTCTTGCAGGCTATCTATGCCTTTTGTTTCTATTCAGATGACCTGAGTAGGAACTCCTTTGCTAGATCTGGCAGCACTAGCCCTTTTTTCGCATTCCATCCATATGTGGGCCATACTGTTCAAAACACAGTGCCAATTTATCATGCGGGTTCTCACGTGTCTCACACTGCCAAGTAGCTCTGCTTCATAGGGTTTGACCTGACGCTTTGCCACTGTCCCTAAAGCGTCCTCTCCTCTGGCGCCTGTCTAACCGTTAAGACCAGGCGTTTTTGACCTTGCCTGTTTTATAACGCTATTGTTCGGGATTATAGAAGTGGGCGATTTTGAAAAAAAAACAGCTCTTCACAACAGATAAAAACTGTTTCAAGTCAAACAGATGTGTCTTCCAGCCACATGGCCTGCTGTTTTTAGCTTGAAATACAAACCTCCTCTCCCTTGTGGCTCTCGTTAAACAAGCTCGTCAACCGCCTGGTCGCGCCACCCAAAGTTTGTGTCTCACAGACCGGAGGCGGCCCACAGACAAGTGTTTGGAGTCGTTTGACGGATTTGTTGCATCTTCAAACCAAGCAAGTACGTCGGAGAAACCGAGGGCCTGCCTTGGACGCAGATGATCTTTCATACACCAGCGGTCGGGTGGGCTAACGTCAAATCGCAAACTACGCTCCACTCGAGGGGACTCGTTGATTTCCACCAATGCGAAAACCCCCAGTTACGAGCAAAGCAACTGCATAGAAGAGAAACAAAGACAATTTTTGACACGGATGGCTGAAGACGTATAAGTAGTGAAGAGGAATGACGCCAAATTCCCAGTTGATGCTCATTCTACTGAAGTTTACCACATCTCCAAGTTAGCAGAGACCGAAGTCTTTTAGAAAGGCGACAACCGCCTGGGTTGCCAACTGTTTGAGCCGCGGAATTCTGGAGCGCAGTTCATCAACGTACTCCGGGATCCCTTTCCCACTTTGTCTGGGGATAGAACTTGTTTTAGTTCGGAGAGCATTTGGAGTAGATTTCACTTCTGGCAATAGGGCTGGTGAAACAAATTGCTCGGTCATTATCGCGCACAGCCTAAACATCAGCCTTAAAATCGTGACAAGACGCGACTAATTATCGTGCATATCCCCACCACCAGCGATAGAATCGAGACAATTCTTGATCAGCCCTTTATCGCGCCAAGCAAAAAGATTCCGATGAAGTCTTAACTTGTTTATTTTAGTGGGCGTCTGATGCGATATCAACTGCATCCCATAACCTCCCACCCTCCCCCGTAAATCCTCTATCCTTATCACGTACTGCCTCTGATTGTGGACTATTCAGTGAATTCGTGCTGCCATAAAAGTAAAATTGCCTTTGGAGTTGATGAAGGATTAGTGCGTTCGTTTAATGATGATGACCGCTGTTCTATAAGCAACAAATTATCATTACTTCTTATTCAGCTCATTAAATTGTTTCATCGTTGATCGAAAGCATCCTCACTTGAATATCTACCAAGCGAAGCTGAATTTTACTATATCAGTGTTCCTTTCATAATCCCAGAAATCTTCTCTTCTTCTTCCTCTTCCGGTGATGATGAAAGGAATACTTTATCTGGACCTCGACGTTTTTCGCATATTAAACTATATCAGTGTATTTGTTTGATATAAAGTTGCCAAAATCTGCCATTTTTTCCATCTCTTTGTTTCCAGGCAAACGTATTCTTCCACGTTTACCTTGCCAGTGCCGTATTTAATACAGCTGCGTTGTGTTGACAGTGCAAACCTAGCCCATTTGACTATTAGGGACCTGGGTTAAACTGTAAAATCACCTTCCCTTAAATTAACCTTCCGGCCGTACTGTATTGTGTGAACTCGACAACTCTCAAGGCCACGTCAACTTCTTCGTTGATTGCTGTTAAGAATGCATGTGAGAAGGGTGCCGCCAAAACCGACCCGTCAATACTGTCACCTGCATATTTCTCAAATTTTTATTTCCCACTAGGTCCTTAATCCTCTAAGTACCTAACCTGGCACGTAACCATATCCATGGAATTGCGAAAAATCCCATGAAAGGAAGACCAGTCGGTGGTGTGTTTTAGATAAATTCTCGTCGGGCGAGCCAGTGCGTTTATATGAGCACGGGGGGTAACAAAACATGTGAACGATAAGAGAAATTGACTAAGGTTAGTCCTTTCACGCAAATGGGGCGTGCGAGTATGGGGAAAGCTTAACAAGAAACAGGAGGGTTAGATAGAGCTGTGTCAGAGGGAGGGACAAGGCGAAATGCACTTAATTAGCTTAACTGTGATCATGGTTCACGCGGACCTTGTTAGAGGTTTTCCTGTGCGCTCAATTGTCTTAATTCGTAGCCCGTTCTTAAATGCATGGGCCTAAATCCCCGTTGTGTTGCCGTATAAGGAAGGCTTAGCTCGTTTTCTTTTTCTGAGGCTCTATGGCACATGCTGCCCCCAAGTAAATAAGTAAGGTGAGCATCTTGGTGGATGGACGTTTCCCGATCGATTACAAGACTCACTCTCCTCATTGGCGCTCATTGTCGAGCTTCCGCCAGCAGCCACACAGCGGCTAGTCTTTTAGTCATATGATCATTACCGAAAAAAGGGAGTCTGGAGTGGCCGTCATCAGCCAGTCGGATCCAACTCCAAGTGATGCACCACCCGAGGCTCGAACCTGCAACCGATTGAATAAAAGTCCAATGCCTTAACTGTTGCGCCACGGGATCTTTTTCTTGCCGGGTTCGATCGTGAGTATTAAGCTTGATGACTGGACGCTCAACAATCGGTTACGGGACTAACTCGTCCCATTGAGCCTACCTTCAGCTCTATCGTTCTCGAGGTAGCTAGACAAACGTCGACTGAATCATAGTGGTTCGGGTAAATTAATATGATGGGCATATTTTCAAAAGTATCATTTTACTGGTCGCCAAGGGACTGCTGACGTTTACCCAACGATGTAAGTATTTACTACCTGCGCACAGATTTCATAGAGGGTTGTATTACAGTCATATTGAGATGTGTCCTAAAAAAGCATTTATTTATATTTTTAATAGAATTCCCGTCTTTCTTAGATTAATGCAAGTATTGCGGTCTCAGTTAGAAGCAGCTGCTTCTGCCTTCTTTCGCTGGGAACTTTATTTATTTATTTGCCCCAGTTGTGAAAAACCTGACGGCCTCGGTGGGATTTGAACTCGCGCCAATACAACCCTATTAATTAAATGAGCCTGACAGCCATCTGCTACATTCTTGATTGATTGCATAGGAAATCCTTAGTAGGCGGCCACCTTACTGTATCAGAGTAAGTGGATTCCATACTTTGCACTATACTCTGCGTGTAAATTGACCCACGTGTGATTAAATTCGTGGTTCGAATCCCCTCGACGCCGTCGTTGCTGCCGCGTTTTTCATAATTTGGTCAAAAGAATTATTAAAATATGACAATGCGCGCCTATAACTTTTCCTTAGGTACTTTGCCACTGAACTTTACCAGCAGAGCTCCGTTGTGGTCACACCTCTATGCAGCCCAATGTTCTGAACCTTCCAGGATGCAGTGTCTGAAGCTATATTTGTGCTCAGCCTCCTGTTTGAGTCCTTTTTGACGAAATATAGGCAACTGCTAATAGCACCGTTTGATTTTAATTTGCCTGTTCTGCACGTTTCTTTTTTCAGCCCCAGCTCGGCAATGCGGTGAACGGTAGCGGGGATGTGAACGGCTCAATCACCGCCTCCTCTGCTGCCGCCTCTAATGACCAGGCTGACCGGATCTTTGACGAGCTCTGTGCTCCGCGCAGTCTAGGCTCGATCGATCCCGAGACCGGCCTCTGCTCCAACTTCGGTTACCTCCTCACCAAGACTTGTCTGATGCCCAGAGACCCCAGCATAATGGGCTCCATCGTTTCGGCCTTTAAGCGGGCCCAAGACTGTCCGCCACGAGACCGTCTTCTGCGTCTCCGTTCGCTGTTTGCTGCCTCTACCAGTACTCTCAGTTACGGCGAGTGGAAGGGCGCCTACTCTGACACATCTAAGGTACGCCTTTCTACCTTTGAACCTCTTCTCTCCCCTTGGCATCATCCTGGCTTTGCTTGTTTCAACCACCACTGCCGCACTTGTTGATGGACACTAAAAGACTAACCAGGCAGTCAAAAGTAAAAAAACCTCGCTACCGCTTTTAAATTGATTGAATATTACCGGGTGAGCACTTACCAATTGCCTACGGACTCACTCGTGACGTTGTATTTGGGCTTACTCTCAAGCCCCTGGAGCAATCACACAGGGGTTAATGTTGCAGAGACTGGATGCTCTAAATACTCTTTCTGACAGAGGGTTTAACGTTTATTAACACGCAGTTGCATGTGCACTTTCTGCAGCAGTGGATCTAGACAGGTCTTCTTCCGCAGCGGATTCGAATATCGAACGCCAAAAAGCAATTCTATATCTCGATAAAGTTAATCGAACTAGGCCTTGAGTCTACCCCTTTTCTGATATCCCAAGCTATCACCGGGAGAGGTTTATTTGACGTTTCGGGTAGTTATCCCGTGTACCCATTTTCAGAGAATGAACAGTCTGGCTCATGGTTATCGTCTTTATGCCACTCCCGACCGAGCCGCTTTGTGTGGCTCGCGTCTCGCCTTCGGCCTCCTCGTTTACCTCGTCTGCCACCGTGCCGCGTGTGTTTGTGGCGTCGCCCTCCGGCTTGCTTTTTGTTAGTTGGTTGGTAGCCCTTGTTGGATCAGGGGTCCCCGCCGGAGTCCAAACTGGGTGCAGTTCGGAGACAGAGAAAAGCCGCAACCTCAGCCGGCTTGAGCCAAAGGTCCACGGGGTAAGTAGGGTGCCTGGCCGGGAACTGCAGGCGAACAGATGACGGCAGTCATGCGGCGAGACGCCGCAGTCGGGACAGCAGTCGGGTATGGACGGGTCGAGCCGGTGTTGGTACTGCCGAAGGAGCATGCAGTAGCCACTGCGTAGCTGCGCCAGGGTACAGCGAGTGACCTTCGGGAGACTTCGTTCCGAGGCCGCAATCGGAGAAGGATAGCCACCAGAAGGACCGGGGGGTGAGAGCTGGTACTTACGTCCACAACGGCTCTCTGGTGAAGGCGCTAGGAGCCTGTCTTAATGGCGGAGCAATCAGCGGGTAGGTCCGAGAGAGACGAGGCTACAGCTGCCTTGTGGGAGCTCGAATAGACGTCCGAATGTTACGGCTAGGCTCAGGAGCCTAGGCAGGACAGAAGCCTCTGCATAAAGGTGATTGTGGGAGACCAGACTGGTGCCGTAAAGGTGAGATGCGGCTTGGCCAGCGCTTTGAATGTGGTCCCCAGCGTCTCTTTCGAGCAGCCCCAGGATGTGCCCGTGAGAGCCTTGAGGACCTTGGTGCATCGGCTCACTTTGCTTGCGACCTCCCTCGCATGGTCAGTGAACGTGAAGGGCGGATCTAAAGGGATGCCAAGGAGCTTGGGCTTACGGACCAGCGGCAAAGCCTCACCGTTGACGATGATAGCCGGGTGACTATTTAAATCCTTCGGTTCCAGCGTGAAAGGAGTGACAACTTGCTTTTGGTAGAGCTAGTTGGCGGCCCCGATTGCTCCAGACCTACTACTATTATCCCCAAGCTATATTTTACGCCTCGTTTTCGCTTTTACAAGTTTCTTTGACTGCATGTCCATTTTTTACTAACGACCAGAATAACAGGTGTTTTTTCTACCATGTTTAGGAATGGCAAGAATTGACTCCCAATGACCGTAACCGCATCGGACTGGTGGTGTCTGCCGAAAGTGAATTTTGGATGCCTCTACAGCCCCTGTTGCAGAATTTTTCGGGTGCCCTGATTTGCCGATCGCCCAAGACGGGCATATTCAATGCCTGGCAACTCTCTGACTTCCACGGGGAGTGGCATTCTGTTCGCGGTGGCGGCAGCCTCCGGTTTCGCGACACATTTCTACACAATCCTCAGGTTAGTTGGCGTCTGTGCATGCACTGTGTGCATTTTTGTGTGTGGGCGATGCTATAGCATTATGCCTACCGTGTGCCAAATACGCCTGTGTGGCACTGCGTTGATGGAGTGATTAACGGTCTGAGCCATTGCGCTCAATTAAGAAGAAGAAGACGTCTCGATCGCTGGGGCAACACTTTTATTGGCCTAAGGTTTCGAAATCTGTCGCGAATTCATCATCAGAGACATAAGCTGAAAGCTACTGCTTCCTATTCATGTCCCTGATGATGAATCCGCGACGGATGTCGAAAGGTCTGGCGAATCAACATATTGTCCCAGTAATCGAGTCTTCTTCTTCTTCTTCTTCTTCTTCTTCTTCTCAGAGAGCAGTAGTGGTTACACCTTTCTGCTTATGTCTCTGATGATGAATCCTCTGACGGATCTCGAAACGTCAGGCGGATAAATGTGTTGTCCCACTCATCGAGTTGTCTGCTTCTCAATTACTTCCTGCGACTCACACTTTCGCTAGTATTGGTAAGGGCTCAATTACCCCCAACCTTTCCTTACTGACGAACAAAAATATATCCGCTTTATTCTGAAAGTGGCATTCAAAATTTTCAGCAAAATGACTCCATTCACCGAGACCAAGAACTAAATACTCAGAGATCTAGAGGTTTACATGAAATCCACGTCTATTATGGAGACAGATCTAATCTTAACTTCTGGATCTCCGTTTCGTCGCCTTTGTGTTAGTGTGCTAGCTAAGAACGGGTATGCTGATATGTCGATGTACGGCAGAACATATGTCGGAAGCTTCGCAGTCATTAATTTTAGAGTGGAGTGGATGGGCAAGGTCATCAAGAGTGCGATCAGCGAATTTTTGAGCCGTTTTAAAGGGTCGCTGTAGCATAATAGCTGAGTTTATGCACTATGTCTGGTTCACAAAAACAGCCACTCCGCCATCTCTACTACTCGATAAGCATTTTCGCTCCGTGCAAAAGCCGTAAAAATAAGGAGGTATAATAGTTTACAAGTAGCTATCGCCATTTAACTAAATTTCTTGAAGACAAGTAACTTCAATCTTGTTGTGTTCCTTTTTCAACAGAAGTAACTCCCTATCTTGAGTTTTTTTGTGATTAAACGAAAATTTCCTGACAGAAACTCAGGACTTGCTTTCTGGTTGTCGTTTGGAGCCATTCTGTTAGCCGCAGCGGTGTTTTTTCCTGTCGTAAAGATATTTGTAGGGAGGAGCGTGATGAACTTAACGTCGAATAATAAAAAATTCGACGACTAAGACTGTCGCCGGTAAACAAATTCCAACTTAAGTTCATTCAAAAAGGTGTTAGTATACTTAAGCAATGACTACAGGATCATAGTGCAGACAAACAAAGCAGAGAAATGAGTGGAGTAGTACAAAATAACAAAATTCTCACGTGCGTGAAGAGCAAATAAAAATGGCAGCTCAACTTCAAAAGTCCGCGTGAGTGGATAAAGATTTAACTCGCTTGGAGTTACCACGGTGTCTTAAAAGTCATTTATTGGATTGTTTTCAATGGTTGCCTAGGGTTCAGTTCCTGACGCATCTTCTTTAATGTAGCCTTATGCTTACTCTTAACGATGTACTATCCGAGTTTGGTCTGTGTCTGTTGGTAGACCAGCCTGCATGTGACGCCTGAGAGGCGAAAGGTCAAACAGCGTATCCAAGTCTTGCCTTTCAGGCATTTTAAACTCTAGAAGAGAGAATGAGATTGGTGAGGTTTCAATCAACACGAAGGCCCTAGATACTGATGCCCTTCTTTAGTTTGAACACAGCGTATGTAGCAGAATTTAATGGCACCATAAATTTTGCGAGCGCTCATCAGCCGCTTCCACTCGCTGCATGAACAGAATAACGAATGATAAATTACAGAATTGAATTCATACAGAAAATCGATCCAAAGCATCAAGGTCACTTGAGTTAACCAAGAGGCAATCAATAAGGTAGGAATTCAAACATTGTGGGCAGCAAAAAACGCAGTAAACTGTCTAAGGCAAAATGGTGGGAAGGGGGTGGGTAAACAAGGAGCCGGTGCTACCACGGAAGGGTTAGGTTCACCACATGCCACTTCT
Source organism: Ligula intestinalis (assembly GCA_036362985.1). NCBI lineage: Eukaryota > Metazoa > Platyhelminthes > Cestoda > Diphyllobothriidea > Diphyllobothriidae > Ligula > Ligula intestinalis. Next base: position 11,985,054 of record JAYGXS010000004.1, on the reverse strand, counting down.
TATGTTGTTTACCAATTTACATGCACTTGCGGATGCAAGTATATAGGGCAAACACAGCGGCAATTGGCAGCCAGAGCAAAAGAGCACTTGCTGAGTTGGTTATTAAGACAGGAGAATAGGACTCCCCGTTCTTATATCACTGAACACCTATTGGATACGGGTCATTCTGTTAACCCTAAAACATCCTTCCGAGTACTTGTTCGGGCACGAAAAACTCGTATCTTACGCTACCTGGAGGCAGCATACATAAGGCAGTTTAAACCTGACCTATGTAAACAACTGGAGCATGTGGTGAACCTAACCCTTCCGTGGTAGCACCGGCTCCCTGTTTACCCACCCCCTTCGCATCTTTTTGCCTTATAATTTTTTTCCTTAGACGTTTTTGCTACGTTTTTGCTGCCCACAATGTTTGAATTCCTACTTTATTGATTGCCCCTTGGCTAACTCAAGTGACCTTGATGTTTTGGATCGATTTTTCTGTATGAATTCAATTCTGTAATCTATCATTCGTTAATCTGTTTATGCAGCGAGTGGAAGCGGCTGATGAGCGCTCGCGAAATTTATGGTGCCATTAAATTCTGCTACATACGCTGTCTTCAAATTTGTACCTGGGAAACGATGTTTCAAACTTCTCTAGTCTAACAGACCAACTATTGAGTCAAAAATTAGAAGATTTTGGCAGATTTGAATAATTAATTTAATCCAATTGTAAAAAAGTTGGTGGGATTCGAACCCACGCCAGCAGGGAGAAAGCTTTAGTACAGCGAACGTTCTAGCCAGCTGAGCTATGAGACCCTTCCGGGAACTGAGAGTTTGTAGCAGCCGCTCCACTGCCCCGTTCGCCGGCGTCCTGATGTCCGCGGCAAGCTTGCTAACCAACAGGTGCATCTCCAAAGCCCGGAAGCCCCCCCCCACTTACTTACTTGCACTTGTTGCGGCTGCGATCATGACTGATCTAGCCGGCCTCAATTATGTCCCATATGGTGCTCCTCCACGCGCGACGATCCGTGGCAGAAGTCCTAGGCAATTCGACCCATTCTCTTCGCCAGCGCCGGAGACCGAATACCGAAGGTCCAAGAACCACTTCCGTGTCTTGACGGACTGAGTCGAGCCAGGTTTTGAGTTGACCCCCTCTTCGACGTTTCCACTTTGGCAACGGTCTCAAGTCGAGGGCATTAGCACTGAACTCTTTCATGTCCTATAAATGAAATAGGAGCCATGCTCCCCCCCCCCCAGGGTTCATCTGAGGTTAGTGAAGGTCGCGCTTGCGCCTAGGGTCATCTTACGCGCGTCAGCCAGCATTTTTTTGCGCTCAGGTGACCTT
>JAYGXS010000004.1:11968022-11983466 GCA_036362985.1 Ligula intestinalis | reverse complement strand
TTCAGTGGCAAATGCCGTTTTCACCAACAAAATGTCATCTCATTATTTTTGGACCACTAAAACTTCCCCCATAATGTTTCGTGGTCAAGAAATAAAAGAGCTCACATCTTTAAAAGATTTAGGTCTTAGCTACTCTAATACTCTTGACTTATCCCCACATGTTAAACAAATCGCACTAAAAGCCAATCGACTATGTGGCTTCATAAGTAAAAATTTCACATCAATTACACTTAAGACTAAACTTTACAAAATGTACGTTTTACCTATTCTAGATTACTGCTCAATATTTTTCGGTACCATGTCATCAGATGACAGACAGAAACTAGAAAGAATCCAGAGAAGGTTTACCAGAGTTCTGTGCAAAGGCGATGACGCCCGAGACTCCTATACAATAATGTACAATAGATATGGTCTTAAACCACTCTGGCAAAGGCGACTCCAAAATGGTTTAACTTTCCTATTTAAAGTGACACATAATCATAACATCCTTAGCAATAATATGTTAACAAATCAAAACGGTTCCCGTCCCACTAGAAACAAACAGCATACAATTCATAACGCTAAAGCTAGGACGGCCCAGCGATCAAATTTCTACACCATAAGATATGCGATCATATGGAATGCCCTAACCAACGATATTCGCAAAAGCCACAGTTTAGCCGAATTTAGAAGAAAGACCAAGCAGTTCTTCTCAAATGACATGACGCATATATTTCTAAAAAAAATAGGACACTTTGCAAACCAGTTCTTTGACATCCAATTCGGACCGAAAGGGATCTAACGGTCCAGGGGATTTCCCGCACATTTTGAGGAAAACTGGCCACTGCTGGAGGCTTTCCAGGCGGCGGTTTTCATTGTTGATCAAATCAAACATTAAGCAAAATTGTGCCTTGCCTCTTTTTCCAGTCTTTAAAAATAAAAAATCAACTAAGAACAATTTATCTATTCCAAGATTCTTCGACTAACATCTCAATGTTAATAAAAATATTATTATGAAAGAAAATAATTTTCTCTTCAATTATACAAAAATATATATATTGTTTCCTCTTATAATGTATCAGAAATATAAAAACTAATGATGTAAATCTAAATCTCACTTGGATATTCGACAAACGAAAGACCAAGTGTCCTCTGCCGATGCACTTGAATGACGATGGTGCTTCGCAATCAGCTTCCAACTGCCTCGACCCACCTCAGACATCTGCAACGTCCCATCTAATTATCAAAATCCTGCCAATGGACAACGATTGTAATCACCGTATCGAGCAGACCCATACATACGGAAAATGCGATGTCCTCAGCTGATTATGTTTCGCCTTCAAACTGACCGCGGCTAAGTATACCTCAGTTAAAGGACATGACAGTTTTTCCAGACCCCAAGTATTCTTACTATAAAACCGTAACACGTACAATGTAAAGTTATTTTATTTCATGTTTTTCTAGTATTGTACCTGAGAAGTCAGATTTTTTCACTTAAAACAAACTCCTTATTTCGCACACTATTGACCTAGTAAAAGACCAAAACAAATGCAATAGTCACTGCGAAAGAAGGGGTTTGGGTTAGTTTTTTTCCTGCCTTCCGGGGTTTTTGACGGCGCCAAAGATGTGCTTTACAAATAAACCTTATTTTTATAAGACAGAGTAGTAGAGTAGAAATAGGTGAAGGAAGTCTGATGATGGTTGGTAGCCAACGAACAGGCAGCAGTTTAGACTGAGTAATTCCATTTGGCTTCGTTTGATTGAGCGGTGGTTAATGGAAACATCTAGGTTCCCGAGGGGGCGGGTTGGCAGAGCAAATAGTTTCAAGAGGATCTCCTAAATTCCCGATGGTCCTTTCTCTGTCCTTATCAATGCAGGCAAGAAGCCAAAGGCATCTTCTTCTGCAATGGTTGCCCAATTTTGTTGTTGGTCTGGGTGGGGAAGAGGAGGGGGATTGGCTTTATGGGTGCATATCAACTGAAAGAAGCCAGAGAGGACTGGGTTTCTCGGTCATCCACCTCCAGTGATCCATTTTGGGACCACAAAGATGGAATCGGGTCACGAATTCTTTGGTTGTTGCGTATGTATCCGTGTAATATCTTGGGATACTCGAACTAGTTCTGCAGTATGGTAAGCCTTAAGTTCCTATGGGGTTTATTTATTTATTTATCCTCCACCCCAGATGTCTGGTAATACGCGCGCTAACTTCAGTACACCCGTTATCCGTGCCCCCGGATGTGTTGTCATAGTCCCGTAACCATCTGTACACCTGCTATCCCTGCCTCCCAAATGTTTAGTCATAGGCCCATAAACATCAGTGCACCAATTAGCCCATCCCTCTCGATCTCGGGACCTGCAAGCCCCGCCGCTCCAACATCTACTGCGATAACAACTAGTCTGAATATATTCTCTGTCCAACAATCGATCAATTCCGTTGCCTTTAACTCTGCAAAAAGCTCATCAATAATGTCGCCAATACCGTCAAAAGCGTTAAGGCCGACTGCTTCCTCACCACAACCTAGCTCCTCCCTTGACCATGCGAGTCATATTATTCCCCCGCATAATGCGTTATCGAACACGTCGGGCCTGAAACACGAAACATCTGATTTGCATGGCAGTTAACCAAACTGGTTCAGTTTTAAATCTAATCGCAGTTGCCATACGGGAGATTCACTGATAAGGACCACCTGTCCTTACGCAAATGGCCCCAACACTAATTTTATATCACCATTTCCCCCTCTAAGTTCCGTTACCCACCCTCATCCACCCAAACCTGCTAACTTCTACATGCCTTCTAGCCTCCCCCATTCCTCCTAAATGGCCCAGAAGCTTATTTTGGTCTATCCTCTCCTCATTTTTCCATGCCAGAAAGTGAGGTCTCTACATATATCACACCTTATCCGCCATAAATTATTGGATTCCCATATACAAATAGCTCCATACCCGTCACTGCTTATTCTCCAAATAACAATGGCCTACAGTTTACCCATTCACCTCTCAATACTTTTTTATGAATAACGATAGCCATAGTCATGTCACTCGAAACACACTAGATGTCATAGTTCTTAATGCCAAGTCCGTTATAAATAAAATGGCTCAACTTCGAGCTATCGCTTTCGAGATGATGCCCGATGCTATATACATAAAAAAATCTTGGACCCATCCAATCATTTCTGACTCCTCCCTTATCATAGACGAGTATGATCTCTGTCGTCATGATCGCATAAATAAGCGTGCTGGTGGTTGTTTTCTATATATTAGAACGTCATTTAGGCACTTTACATTTTATTTAAATAGCACGTCCTTCTCTGGAAATTACTGTTTCACTTCCATTATCCTGTCGCTCCGGTAAAAGGCGATTATCGGATGTGTACATAATCCTCCTAAATCTTCATCTTAAGAAGATGCAAATCTGTATGAGATATTCAAGTTTATTTCATAATCCACTTTTGGAGTTAAAATTATTGCTGGAGATTTTAATTTTCCTGAAATCAACTGGCTTTTAAACTGTTGTCCACCTAGATTTCAGCCTTTCCTAGATACCATTAATTTTTCTAACTGGTCTTAACTGGTTCGTATCCCAACAAGACAGAATCATACCCTAGATCTGATTTTTACAAAGGGTATTGCTCCCCTCTTCGTTGATTTTAAGCAGGACATCTTCCAAAGTTATCACACATTAATTCGCTGTTGCCTTTAGCTTCCTTCTACGGAAAAGGCTAGTGCTGGTCATGCCTATCATGCTTATGACATCGCAGACATTAGCTTAATCAAAAATGTTCTTGTCTCATAAGACTGGCAGAGTCTCTCCTCCATTAATGACGCTGCATATTTGGAATCTGGAATTAATATTTTTCAGCGCCAGTACGGCACTATCTATACAAAGTTAATTTCGAAAAAAATAAAAAATAAAATTTCAAAAAATTATTTGACAATTTGCTGAACTCATGTCAGTCGTTTCTAATAAAATTTGCCCACTAAAATTGCGAAACCTACGCACCAGAATCGACCGTCCCTCATTTTCTTTTGCCCCGACTAAAGAAATTGAGGAAGCAGCTGAAAGACCAGTCTACTAGTTCATTATCTTTGCACGTTAGAATCGCAGAGATATTCGAATTAGCGTCTAAGAGTCAAACAGAGGAACTCTTGCGCAGTCAGCGAGTTAAACTCTGCAAAATCTATTGCCTAACTGTTCCGTCGTCGTTCCTTCGCTAAACGAGGTCACGAAATCCCCCCTGTACTGAATGAAAATAAAACCTTTGTGCAAGATGAGTCTGAGAAGGCTGAACTGTTCAATGCATTCTTTGCAAAGCACCTTATGACGTAATCTGAACCGCTCCCGCCGTTTCATCCATGCTCAGTCAATACTATCAGTACCATAGATTTCTCCATAGAAGTTATTCGTAAGCACATTATCCGTCTAAAAAACTCGCACTCCTCGGGAACTGACGGCCTTCCGAATTCACTCATCAAGAGAGTATTCAGCTTCCCCGGTTACGAAGTCATCTATTCTGAGCTTATCTTCTAAACGGTTTCTTTCCTGACTCAGGGACGATATCTATTATTCTTCCAGTCTTCAAGTCCGGATCTCGTTCAGATATAAATAACTACCGAGGTGTTCATAAAACCCCGGCCCTAGCCAAACTTTTGGAAAAGATCATTTTTAATCAAATTCTCGATTTTTGTGTAGCAAATAAACTATTAAGTGCCTCACAGCATGGATTTCTACCTGGAAGATCATGCGAAACCTGCCACTTGGCATTCCTTTACCTGCTACTTAACTTCGTAATGAACAGCGATCAGTCATCGTGATTATCTTTGACCTTAGTAAAGTTTTTGACATAGTGCCGCATAGGCGCCTTATAGTGAACCTGGAAGCCCTAGGCATCAGGCCTCCCCTCCTCGATTTCATTGCCTCATACCTGTCTAACCGCAGCCCGAAGGTCTTAGTAAGTAATAGTTAATCCACTGCTCAGCTGATCATGAATGGCGCTTTTCAAAGCACTGTATTAGGTCCTTTACTCTTCATTCTATACATAAATGAAATGTCGATTTCGCTGAAAAATTTACAGAATCTCATTTATGCAGATGAACTCAAATGCATATACTCATTTTCTAAGGCCACAGACAATATTTGCGTTGATAAAATAAACGCAGACCTGCTTACACACTCACGTTGGGGTGCTACCTGGCAGACGTAGTTCTCTCCATCCAAGTGTAGTTTCATGTGTTTCGGTCCCGCCAAGCTTCCTCGTCCCCTAGTCTTTCAAAATACTCCACTTTTAGAACGATCAGCTATAAAAGACTTAGGTCTAAGCTACACAAATAAACTAGCATTGTCGCCTCATGCGGATCGAATATCTACGAAGGCTACACAGATATGTGGTTTTATATCACACAATTTCTTCCTGCTGGAAATAAAGTTAAAACTTTATCACATGTATGTTCTACTCATCCTAGAATATGGCTGTCCCCTCTTTGGTCAAATGAATGCTTCTGACCGCGGTAAGATTAAAAATGTATAGAGGGTATTTACTCGCAAAATATTTGCTCTTCCTCGATCCACTATTTCTTATACGGAGAGATTTCAGTTAGCGAACATGACATTTCTTAGGGTCAGAAGACTCGAAGCGGACCTCTGTTTCCTCTTTCGCGTTAACTCTACCCCTAACCTTCCACGAACCAACGCTCTCATTCCTGCAGATACACCTTATGCCACTCGTAATTCCTCCAGGATTATTGCACCTCCCTTAAGCTCCACTTCGAACCATTCTCACTTCTTTGCCTCCAAATATGCCTTCCTCTGGAATAATATTCTCCTCGAAATTAGACTGTCGTCTAACCTAGCAGTTTTTGAATCCAAATAACGTTAACACTTAACTTCGGAAGATATAAAGTCCTTGTTATCCGTCTCCTTCCCAAACACACAAATTTTGGACTTTGAATAAAGTCTTTCTGGTATTTGAGGTGGTTATATTTATATTACATTGTTTTCCATATATGTCTATTTCTTCCTCTATAGAGTGATATTTGCAACGATGTTTCGTTCACTTCTCTGTCCAGTCATCATTGCTGTTCTCCGTTTCGCGTTTTACAACCCTGACGATGTGCTTCATGGACTCTAATCGTGCTCACGGTGGTTCTGCTATTTGCGGCAGCTCGTAGATGAACTCCGCAGTCCACAAGGTCGCATCTCCAGCGTTTTGGTGATGATGACGTGACCTATGCTGTTCCCTCATCTTGTCGACCCTGTTATCCGCAATGGCCTCCTCCGGTCTAACCTCCCTGATGGTTGATCATGAAGCCAGTCGGGCGGTGTTACAGTGGTGAACGACAGCCTCTGCTGCTATATGGTTTCTCCAATTGACAAGAAGCATTTCCAACCCTCATACGTTCTCATCAACAGTCCTGTCTCATTTGCACTATAATCAATCCTCTCAACCAACCTCCTTAATTTTGCAGAAGCAATTTTTTTCTCCTACGTTTTGTTTTCTTTTTAAGCGGGGCTCCGCTGAACTCTGCCCCCGTTTTAATGGTAGGAGTTTTTTCACTGCTTCCTCTTTAGTTCACCATGCATTTTCAGCGAGTGTTGACTACTATTTTAAAATAACGATATGTTGATGGGTATTAATTTTATCTGCCAACAGTACTAAACGCTCCCGCTGCCTATGTGGTTGTTCACGGAGAGCAGAATTTATCAACTTTGTGTTTACTTTTCCACAGCACTAAGTTTGCAATGACGAGGACCTTCGGGCCTAAAATATAAAATTTATTTATTTTATTATTTACACGCAAGGTCAATGATATGTACAGTGATGGATAGAGCTGACTGGGAAAAAAGTTCCTGATGTTTCTTTCTAGGGTTTTCAGGCGAAAAACTGCAGGCCGTTGAATGTTGGAACTTCTGAAAGTGTTAACACATGAACACAGACTTCCCAGTCTCCTTTGAGTGTTATGGATCAGGCATCACGCACCACAAGAATGTGTGTTGGCGAACGGCAATGAAGAGGCCCTCCGGGCCTAAAGTATATAATTTTTTTTATTCACTGCCGGCGGAAGATTTAGCCGATTGTGGGCTGCAGATTAAACAATATTGCCTTCACTATGAAACATGGCTCAGATATCAGGTTCTGCGAACGCAATCAGAACGGGATTCGGTACCCAAAATTTGTGAAAGTAGTCTTGAATGTAGAAACCTAGTGATAGTTTGCTTAAACAAGGGATAGTTTTGCTGAATTTGGATACTCCTGTCTAGCCTCTTCCAGATTGCCATAGCATTTACTATAAAAAACGCGCGGTCAGCAGCCAGTACATTTGAGGGGAAAAATGGCTGACGCCTTTATATTCCTTGTTTGTCACATCAAAATATTAATAGTTAGAAACAATGCAAAAAAGTTCAGTCAGGTGAACATAGACAGAATCAAATCATGTAGTAGTGTTCTGACATTAAATGTGTCACATAATTCAAATTGTACTGCAGCATATGGATATCAATTCGGTGTTTGACTTTTTTCACAGACTGGCACAACAATCGCCCCGGGTAGGCTACTCCACGGTTCCACGACCTGGTAAGAGAAAAATACTTCTTCACATCCAATCCTCCTTGGCGCACACACAGTTTGAAGGAAGGTCCCTGGAGATTAGTTTCAGTATAAAACTGGAAATATTCGTCACATATGAGGGCACAGACCAAGCCACACACCATATGGAAGATTTGCATCAAATCTCCACCTAAGTGCCCATAACTCGGGGGGTAGAGATAATTGTTATTTAAGCGTATCCCATAAGGTAGTTCACTTTGGCCTCTTACTAATTTCGTAGTCTGCGATGCGCCCTTCCGATTGCTTAATAAGCTTGCTGCATAGATGGTCTGCAGGCTTGGATCGCCTATTCAATATGTGGCCTGATGAAGGTACCCAATATTTTCGAAAAGTAGTCTTAATCAAGAACAGCGAATTTCCGCTTAAGGGCGTTCAACATTTAAGTTGCAACTTTAGCCGCCTTACAACATTGTGCAAAAAGCGTGAGGTTGTCCGCCATCTAGATGCCAAGATGTTGGCCTATGATGCCCATCAATCCCAGCTTGTACAGGAGACATTGGTGTGAACCACTGTCGAATGCTTTCCGAAAAGCAGCATAGGCTGCGTATACGGCGACTTTTGCCTTTATGGCCTTTGTCCGGTATTGCATTGTACAAAGCGAGTTTCTAACACATGATCTACCACTACTTATTCCATATTGCGCATAAGACAAGGGATTGTGAGGTTCACAGTATATAACCAATTCGTTTTTGATGATCTTCTCCATTAACTTGCAGCATATGGAGTTCAGACTCACAGAGCTGTAGTTTGCCGCAAGTGCACGACTACCAATTTTGGAAAGCGGAGTTATGTGTTCTGTTCCCCAATCTTGGGGGAAGACTTCCAATATTGAATCAGTGCTGGCATATAATGGAGAACGGTTTGGCCAGCTCCCTGGCAAGTTCAAGGAGCAGTTTTGTTGGACTCTCATCTGAACCGGGAGATTTACATTATTTTAAGTTTTTAGTTTTTCAAAATCGCTTCTTCTCCAAACAGAATATCCTTGATAATTGAGGCTCCCACGATCTCGTCCCTTAGTGAGATGAAGGTAATTTCTCTGGTGAACACCAACCGAAAGAACTCAGAAAATACTTGGCTTTGTTTTTACTGTATGATACCTTGAGACCTTCAAAATTCTTTATAACAGGAATTTGGTTCATGTTACGTGTGTTTTTTTGCAAGTAGCAGTAAAGTTACTTGGTATTCTTTGGCTGCTCTATATAGCAAATCAGTTTCAAAATTCGATCGTCTTTTGAAACCTAAACCTTTAACCTTGTTCTGTCGGATTCTATACTCTTCGAAAGCTTCAATATGGTTTGTTCCGCAAAAATTCTTGCAAAGCTATCCAATCTGATTGATCTCTCTTTTAGATCTAATGTCAGCCACTGGGGTCTGCTGCATATCCTGGGCGGATATTGATTTTGCATTACATACAAAAACAGCTGCTTAAATAGATTCCAGTCTTCAGTGACATCCCCGGAGAAGAGAAGACCCCAGTATATTTTCGATACCTCAGCTCTCATTTGAAAAAAGTCGCCTCACCATATATTCGGCCCCGGCTCGTTTATTGCAGGTGGAGGTAGGCAGTATACCTTGTCTATACTGTCAGGATGCTTCGTGAAGACGGGATCTAAAAAAACTAGCTTGTTGATTTCCATGCGCTCTGGTTGAGAAGGGCTTCAGGCGTCGTTTTTAGAAGATGATCATCGAAGGTATTCTTGGAGCAATTCGTCCGCAAATCGGTCCAACTGATGCTGGGTGCATTGAAGTCGTCCGTGACTACAAAATCAGGTCGACTGCCTATCCTATTTATGTACTTTAGTAAACAAACATCTGCATCAGTGTCTGAACGCAGTGGTTGGTAGAAGGCCACGGCTTCCAGGGGCTGCGACCCCCGTGCTTTATTTGTCAGCCAAATAGCCTCAATACCGCCGGTAATCTTTTAGTCCTCTCGCACACAGTTAAGTTGCTCTTCACAAACATAGAAAATCCTCCGCCCCGGCGTTCCACCTGGTCTTACGTAAATAATTGGTATTCAAATAGCGCTACTTCGGATTCGCCGATGCTCTGTGATAGCCATACTTCTGTTATTACTATAACATCAGGAAACAGATCGGCTACCTGCATTTGAAGTTCATCGAACTTCGACAATAGACTCTGAGCGTTGATGTACATACATTTTATCCAGCAGCATTCCATATTGTCTAGTTCATTTGGGAACGAGTTTTCTTATACCCCCCTGCTTCCAGAGCAAGATGTTGTTTTTCCGTATTTTTCGTCCACTGAAGAAAGCCAGTTTGCTCTCTCCAATCTCTGTTTCAGCTCCATCACTAACTGTCGGTTTTTCAGGCACTCCGCTGAAGAGCATTTTGGTTAAACAAAGCCTTAGGTGAGTTAGCGAAGGCGGCTTTACGGGACAGAACCAATTAAACTTCTACTTCTTTGCTATCCAAATCTATCCTGATAGGCGAAGGTCGGACATTTTCCGACTGTCCACTAACATTTGCCTATCCTTAATGCTTCATGAACTGCCACTGCCTCTTTCGGTTTGAGCATGTCGTCTAGTAGCTCTCGAAATTTATCGACGTACAAACTCTAAACGAAAGGACTTACTCACGTTAGTCCTATCGTTAACAGTTGCTACGTTGGACTCGGATAGGCCCTGCGTACCTATAAAATTTTGGTGGTCAAGTGAAACTCTTTATAATAATAATAAGGTTTATTTTTAAAGTACATCTTTGGCGCCGTCAAAAACCCCGGAAGGCAGGAAAAAAACTAACCTAAAACCCTTCTTTCACAGTGACTATTACATTTTTTTTGGTCTTTTGATAGGTCAATAGTGTGCGAAATAAGGAGTTTGTTTTAAGTGAAAAAACCTGACTTCTCAGGTACAATACTAGAAAAACATGAAATAAAATAACTATACATTGTAGTTGTTACGGTTTTATAGTAAGAATACTTGGGGTCTGGAAAAATTGTCATGTCCTTTAACTGAGGTATACTTAGCCGCGGTCAGTTTGAAGGCGAAACATAATCAGCTGAGGACATCGCATTTTCCGTATGTATGGGTCTGCTCGATACGGTGATTACAATCGTTGTCCATTGGCAGGATTTTGATAATTAGATGGGACGTTGCAAATGTCTGAGGTGGGTCGAGGCAGTTGGAAGCTGATTGCGAAGCACCATCGTCATTCAAGTGCATCGGCAGAAGACACTTGGCCTTTCATTTGTCGAATATCCAAGTGAGATTTAGATTTACATTATTAGTATTTATACTTCTGATACATTATAAGAGGAAACAATATCTATATATATATATATATATATATATATATATATTCACTCAGATTTTAGTATAGTTAAATAAATAAATAAATATATTTTATATTTTAGGCCCAGAGGGCCTCGTCATTGCAAACTTATTGCTGTGGAAAAAATAAATAAAAAGTTGGTAAATGCTGCTCTCCATGAAACAACCACATAGACAGCGGGAGCGTTTAAAAGTGTTGGTAGATTAATTCATATTCACCAACATATCGTCATTTTAAAATAGTAGTAAACGCATGGTGAACTAAGGAGGAAGCAGTGAAGAAAAACTCCGACCATTTAAGCTGGGGCGGAGTTCAGCGAACCCCCGCTTAAAAAAACCAGACGTAGGAGAAAAAAACTGCTTCAAAAAAATTAAGGGGGTTGGTTGAGAGGATTGATTATAGTGCAAATGAGACAGGACTGTTGATGAGAACGAATGAGGGTGGGAAACGCTTCTTGTAATTGGAGAAATAATATAACAGCAGAGGCTGTCATTCACCATTGTTACACCGCCCGACTGGCTTCATGATCAACCATCAGGGAGATGAGACTGGAGGAGGCCATCGCGGACAACAGAGTCAGGAAGATGAGGGAACGGCAGAGGTCACCTGATCATCAACGAAACGCCGGAGATGTGACCTTGTAGACTGCGGAGTTTAGCGACGAGCTGGTGAAAAAAGCAGAACCGCCACGAGCATGACTATAGACCATGAAGCATATCGTCAGGGTTGTAAAACGGAGAATGGAGAAAACGGCAATGCTGACTGGACAGAGAAGTGGACGAAACATCGTTACAAATATCACTCAAAGGAGGAAGACATAGACATGTATGGAAAATTTTTTTATCGAATCATAACCACCTCAGATACCAGGGGGACCATTTTCAAAGTCCAAAAGTTGTGTGTTTGGGAAGGAGACGGATAACAAGGACTTTATATATTCCGAAGTTAAGTGTTTACGTAATTTGACTTTTAAAACTGCTAAGTTAGACGACAGCCTAATTTTGAGGGGAATATTATTCCAGTGGAAGGCATATTTGGAGGCAAAGAAGTGAGAATGGTTCGAAGTGGAGCTTAAGGGGGGTGCAATAATCCTAAAGGAATTACGAGTGGCATAAGGTCTATCTGCGGGAATGAGAGCGTTTATTTGTGGAAGGTTAGGGGTAGAGTTAACGCAAAAGAGGAAACAGAGGCCCGCTTCGAGTCTTCTGACCCTAAGAAATGTCATGTTCGCTAACTGACATCTCTCCGTATACGAAAGTGTGGATCAAGGAAGAGCGAATATTTTGCGAGTAAATACCCTCTGTACATTTTCAATCTTACTGCGGTCAGAAGCATTCATTAGATCAAAGAGGGGACAGCAGTATTCTAGGATGGGTAGAACATACATGCGATAAAGTTTTAACTTTATTTCCAGCAGAAAGAAATTGTGTGATATAAATCCACATATCTGTGCAGCCTTCGCAGATATTCGATCCGCATGAGGCGACAATGCTAGTTTATTTGTGTAGCTTAGACCTAAGTCTTTTATAGCTGATCATTCTAAAAGTGGAGTATTTTGAAAGACTAGGGGACGAGGAAGCTTGGCGGGACCGAAACACGTGAAACTACACTTGGATGGAGAGAATTCCATCTGCCAGGTAGCACTCCAACGTGAGAGTGTAAGTTGGTCCGCATTTATTTTATCAACGCATATACTTGCCGTGTCCTTAGAAAATGAGTATATGCATTTGAGGTCGTCTGCATAAATGAGATTGTGTGAATTGTTTAGAACAGTCGAAATTGCGTTTATATATAGAATGAAGAGTAAAGGACCCAAGACAGTGCCTTGAAAAACGCCACTCGTGATCAGCTGAGAAGTGGAGTAACTATTACCTACTATGACCTTCTGGCTGCGGTTAGACAAGTAGGAACCGATGAAGTTGAGGAGAGGGGGGCGGATGCCAATGGCTTCTAATTTTACCAGAAGCCGTCTGTGCGGTACCTTGTCGAAGGCTTTGCTCAGGTCAAAGTAGATAACAACCACGGATTGCTGCTCGTTACGGAGGGAAGTGACGTGGTTAAGAAAAGCTAAGTGACACGTCTTGCATGATCTTCCCGGTAGCAAACCATGCTGCGAGTCACTTAAAAGCTTATTTTTTAGGCAAAAATCGAAAATTTGATTAAAAATTATCTTCTCCAGAAGTTTAGCTAGGGCCGGGGTTTTATGAACACGGCGGTAGTTATTTATGTCTGAACGAGATCCTGATTTAAGGACTGGAAGAATAATGGATGTCTTCCAAGTGTCAGGAAAATAACCATTTAAGAGATAGACTGAAAATATATGGCTAAGTAATTTGGGAAATGTCGACACTCTTTTGATAACTGAATTGGGGATACCATCAGTTCCCGAAGAGTGCGAGTTTTTTAGACAAATTATCTGCTTACGAATTAATTCAATGGAGAAATCAATGTTTCCGAGAGTATTGCCTGAGTATGGTTGAAACGATGGGACCGGTTCGGATTCTGTCGTAAAATGCTTCGCAAAGAAAGCATTGAATAATTCAGCCTTATCAGACTCATCTAGTACAAATGTTTTATTTTCATCAAGCAATGGCGGTATTTCAATTCCTCGTTTTGCGGAGGACCTACGACGAAACAGTTGTGCAACCGATTTTGCAGAGTTTTACTCGCTCAGGGTGCAAGATTTCCTGTGCTTGTCACGTTCAAGACGAATCTTTGACGCTAATTCGAAGATCTCTGCGATCCTTAGATGCACAGACAGCGAACTAGTAGATCTATCTTTCAGCTGCCTCCTCAATTTCTTTAGTCTGGGCAAAATAAAATGAGGGACGGTCAATTCTGGTGTGTAGGGTTTCGAAATTTTAGTCGGCACAAATTCCAGCATTTTATTAGAAACGACCGACATGAGTTCAGAAAGATATGCAGCGTCGTTTATGGAAGAGAGGCTCTGCCAATCTAACGAGTCAAGAAAATTGTTGATTGAGCTAATATCTGCGAGGTCTTACGCATGATAGGTACGACTAGCACTAGCCTTTTCCATAGAAGGAAGCGGAAGGCAACAGTGAATTAATGTGTGATCACTTTGGAAGATGTCCTGCTTAAAATCAACGAAGAGAGGGGCAATACCATTTGTGAAAATCAGATCTAGGATATGATTCTGTCTTGTTGGAGAACTAACCAGTTGAGACCAGTTAGAAAAATTAATGGTATCTAGGAAAGGCTGAAATCTAGGTGGACAATAGTTTGAAAGCCAGTAGATTTCAGGAAAATTAAAATCTCCAGCAATAATTTTAACTTCAACAGTGGATTCTGAAATAAACTTGAATATTTCACACAAATTTGCATCTTCTTCAGATGAAGAGTTAGGAGGATTATATACACATCCGATAATCGATTTTTGCCGGGGCGACAGGATAATAGAGGCGAAACAGTAATTTCCAGAGAAGGACGTGCTATTTAGATAAAACGGAAAGCGCCTAAATGACGTTCTAGTATAGAGAAGACAACCACCACCACGCTTATTAATGCGATCGTGACGGTAGAAATCATACTCGTCTATGATAAGGGAGGAGTCAACAATGAGTAGATGGGTCCAAGATTCTGTTATGCATATAACATCAGGCATCATCTCAAAAGCGATAGCTCGAAGTTGAGCCATTTTATTTATAACGGACCTGGCATTAAGCACTATGACATCTAGTGTGTTTCGAGTGACAGGACTATGGCTATAGTTATTCATAAAAAAGAATTTGAGGGTGGGTAGACAAACTGTAGGCCGTTATTATTTGTGGAATAAGTACTGACGGGTATGGAGCTGGTAGCATACGGGTAGCCAACAATGGATGGCTGATAAGGTCTGAGATATCTAGGGGCCTCGCTTTTTGGCAGGGAAAAATGGGGAGAGGGTAAACCAAAATAAGCTTCTGGGGCGTTTGGGAGGAATGGGGGGAGGCGAGAAGGCATGTAGAAGTTAGCAGGTTTGGGTGGTAGAGGATGGGTAAAGGAACTGATAGGGGGGAACGATGACATAAAGTTAGTGTTGGGGCCGCTCGCGTAAAGACTAGTGGTCTTAATCAGTGAATGTCCTGTACGGCAACTCCGATTAGATTTCAAACTATACCAGTTTGGGTTACTGCCGTGCAAATTAAATTTTTCTTGGTTCGGGCCCGGCGTGTTCAATAACGCATTATACGGGGGAATAATATGACTCCCACGGTCAAAAGAGGAGCTAGGTTGTGGTGTTGAAACGCTCTGCCTAAACGCTTTCGACGGTGTTGGCGACATTTTTGATGAACTTTTTGCCAAGTTAGAGTCGGCGGAATTTATCGGTCGTTGGACAGAGAATGTATTTAGACTAGTATTAATCGTAGTAGATGACGGAGCGGCCGGCCTTGACGGTCCCGACATCAAGAGGGATGGGCTTACTGGTGCACTGATGTTTATAGAACTATGACTAGACATTCGGGAGGTAGGGATAGCGGGTGTACTGACGGTTATGGGACTATGAATAGACTTCTGGGAGGCAGGGATAACGGGTGCACTGACGTTAGTGGGTGTATGGCCAGGTATGCGGG